>CM050508.1:8492500-8762500 GCA_027563665.1 Antrozous pallidus | reverse complement strand
GTCAGTGCACTCCCACAGGGGGAGCACTGCTCAGCCAGAAGCTGGGCTTACGGCTGGGGAGCACAGCGATGGAGGCAGGAGCCTCTCCCGCCTCTGTGGCAGCACTAAGCCATCAGTCAGACATCCCCCAAGGGCTCCCAGTCTGGGAGGGGGCGCAGGCTGGGCTGAGAGAACTCCCCTGTTGAGTGCACAAATTTCATGCACTAGGCCTCTAGTTTTCTAATAAAGATATTTAGAAAATTCCACCTTTGAAAACTATGAGAAAAGTAAAACATCCACGTGACCACACATGTTTCGACAGGATTGCAATCTGTAAAATGAAAAACAGCCGAGACCGGTTTGGCTCAGTGGATAGAGCATTGGACTGCGGACTGAAGGGTCCCGGGTTCGATTCCGACAAGGGCATGTACCTTGGCTGCGGGCACATCCCCAGTAGGGGGCGTGCAAGAGGCAGCTGATCGATGTCTCTCTCTCATCGATGTTTCTGACTTTCTATCCCTCTCCCTCTCTGTGAAAAATCAATAAAATATATTTTAAAAAAAGAAAAAGAAAAACAAATGTGTCCCCTTGTACCCCCAGGCCACAGTTCAACCCTCAGAGAAGTATCTTTTTGACAGTTGTTTCTTTTCTCAACTTTTCAGTTGTTAACCTCCATAATTTAAAGAGAAAGGAGTCTGTTGTTACTTGTTTCTTCATCGACTTTAGCCATATCAATTGCTTTGCAGCTCTGAAATGGGATAACTTGGTTTTCCTTGGACCCCCTGCCTTGCAGTGACTGCTAGTTTAATGTTTTGGTTCTCCCGTTATCAATCTTACCACTTTAAAGGAAGTACACAAGCCCCTTTCTTGAGCTATCAAATTAGAATTTGTTATAATTTTCTTAGGAAATTGACCTTACAGACTTGTCTTCATCTCTCCTCTGTTCTCTTCCCCTAACATCCTTGTTCTTCCATTTCGTTTTCCTTGCCATCATTTGCAATATTTACATTTTATTTGGTTATTTTAATTGTCTTTAATATTTGTTTCTGTCTGATAGTAAAAAGGACTGGTATTATTGATGGTTAATTTTGGTTATGTTATTTTCAGGGGACCAAATACACCATGGAAATCTTGGGGTTACTTTTCCACTGAACCTTCCTGTTGTCACACTTTCTTGACTATCAGTGGCTGTGCTTCACCTTTTTTGATCCCTTCTTTGCTTTACTTAAGCAGGAGAGACAGACTGTCTGAGTCAGTGCCAACATGAACGTGTGTTTATTTTTGTCCTCCACTACTACTAGACTGGATTGATAGAATTCTAAATTCAGTTTTTATTCCGACTCTTGAAAGCATGGCTCCATGGACTTCTAGAACCCAGTGTTTCTGCCATCAGCCACTCTGTCGGCCAGTCCCTCTTCAGGATACACCATCCTTTGGTTTTGTCTTGGAATTTGGCCCAACGCCACTGTCACGTTTTGGTTTCAGTGACTGCAGTAGGTGAGAGGCTTCTGTGTTGTTCCTGGCATCCCAGTTACAAGCAAGGCATGCTAACATCCTGGTCCTTACTCTCAAATAGAGGCGAGCTCGTTAGATCTGACTTCTAGTGTGAACAAAGTCCTTGCATCCTGAAATTCTATCCACTGAAACATAAATGAGCAATTATTATTATCACACTAAAATGGCACACTAGTGATTACCAGTGATGGTAAGAATCAGTTTTATACGTCAAACACAATGACTAAAATTCAAATATTTCAATAAGAAGGAGAATACAATAAGAGTTAACATGACTCTTCGGGGAGGGAGGAGTGTGAGCTGGAAACTGCCAGCCTGGTCTTCCCCACCGCGGCGGACCTCGGCTGTGCCTGGCTTCTCCCCTCTTCGTCTGGCTTCTCTCCCTCCCTCTGCCTGGCCTCTCTCTCCCTGTGCTGTGTTCTGGAAACTCCCCATGCTCTCAATCCTAAGGCTCACCTTGTTGGCTTTCCATCTCTCAAGGACCATTGTTTGTTTTGTTAGTGTCTTGAAAAACGTTTTCTCTGGGTGGTTTGGTGTTTTAGGTGTTTCAAGCAGAAGGATAAATGTGGTCCCTGGAATTCCATCTTGACCACAAGTGAAGGTACTATAAACTGAAATTCTTACATGAAGGAAAATCTCCAAAGCAAGCATAGTAGTGCCCATGGCAATTTAACCTCAAGATCTACACGTAATAGAAGGGGGAGAGGGGAGAAGGTGGTGAAAAGAAAAATAAAAGTAGAGAAAAATGAGGAACTTTAACACATTTGCTCTCACTGTACTTCAAAACTACATTAAAGAATGCTTTAGGAAGCAATTCCTGGTTTTTTGAGTCTGTGGACATGGTTATGAGTTAAATTGTGTCTCCCCAAAAGGTATTTTGCACCCTAACCTAGTTCCTCACAAGACGACCTTATTTTGAAATGGCATGTCTGAGCTGTCACTAGTTAAGGAGATGTCATACAGACATGTGGTGAGCTCTTAGTCCTATACCACCTGTGTCCTTATAAGAAGACGATGTAAAAAAGAAAGAACGCTTACCATTTGCAACAGCATGGATGGAACTGGAGAGCATTATGCTAAGCAAAGTAAGCCAGTCAGAGAAAGACAAGTATCACATGATCTCACTCATTTGTGGAATCTAATGAACAAAATAAACTGATGAACAAAAACAGATCCGGAGACATAGAAGCATGGAACAGACTGTCGAATCTCAGAGGGAAGGCAGGGGAGGGTGTTGAAGAAGTGGCATTAGAAGAAGTTTAAGTTTAAAAAATTTGGCTCTAAAAAGAAATTTCAATCGTTGTCCTCTTGATATTTGGCTCTGTTGACTAATGACCACTGTCCTAGTTTGTGGTCCTTGGTAATCTCAGATAGAAGCTATGCGTTGTTTTTTCTTTTTAAGTTATTGAAATGATTGTTATAGTTTGCTAACCCTTTTAAGTATTTGAAAATAAAAAGTACATTTTAGGTATAAAATTTATTCTAGGAAACATGATACTCAGTCTTCTTAAGTGTATATATTTTTGCATACAAAAGACTAGGGGTGTTATTACGAGTGCCAGTTGAAGGGAATGTCGACTTAATACCCCAAATGGTGCGATGACAGCA
Source organism: Antrozous pallidus (assembly GCA_027563665.1). NCBI lineage: Eukaryota > Metazoa > Chordata > Mammalia > Chiroptera > Vespertilionidae > Antrozous > Antrozous pallidus. The sequence continues at coordinate 8,759,398 of CM050508.1, read as the reverse complement.
GGAGCGAGTTCAGAGCTGACAGTTCCAAAAACTGTTTCTCTGGCCTTATTAAAACTTGACTAATAAAATGTTTAAAAATTAAACAGCTTTAAATAAAATTTCAGATGTATCCTTGAGTCCCTCATGTTCATGCCATGATGATGATTTTTAACTTTGGCTTGATTTTCATTCTTGGTCTTTTAAAAATTTAATTTGATTTTTACCAAGGTGTGTCCTCAGAGCTCCTCCACCTTGAGGGCAACCTGCTGGTTCGGCCTGCAATCCTTCCTGCTGTCTGGACTGTGGCTTCAGGCCCTCACCTGGCTTCGGGCTGGGCAGAGGAGAGCACAGACCGCCACCTGGAGGCGGGAGGCCAGTGTGATTTGGGGAACTTATTCCTTTACTTCCCTTCCTGTTGACTCTTGGGCTGCCTGATGATTGGCCAGTGGTCATTGCTCTTTTCAAGATGACCTTCTCATCAGGACTCTTCTATTTTAAGGTTAGAAAACCCGTGTGACCTGAGGCCTCACTCCTTTTCTGGTCCCTTCTAGAGAGGGGTGGGAACATCTCCACTGTACTAGTCCTCAGGGACTACACTGTGGTTTCCCCATGCTTTTAAGAAAACCCTCCTGGGATTATCCTAATTTGAGTTTTTGCTATTGATTTCCTGCCAGGATTCTGACTGGCACAGACCAGGTGGTAGAAGTCACTTTCAGCCTGACTGGTGTGGCTCAGTGGTTGAGTATTGACCTATGAACCAGGAGGTCAAGGTTCAATTCCCAGTCAGGGCACATGCAAGGGTTGCATGCTAGATCCCCAGAGTGGGGCGTGCAGGAGGCAGCCCATTGGTGTTTCTCTCTAGTCATTGATGTTTCTGTCTCTCTCTCCCCCTCTCCATTTTTCTCTGAAATTCGTGAATATATATATATATATTCTAGAGGCTTGTTGTATGAATATTCATGCAAGAATAGGCCTTCCTTCCCATGGCTTTGCACCTGGCCATCCGGGAGCCTGCAAGTCTTTGCTCCTGGCAGGAGCACCGCTCCTGTAGCTCCCTCTGCCCCCCCCCCCTATTCTCCCCCTCATAGCAGGCATCCACTCTGCCTGGCCACTCCACACCTTCATATGCAAATTAACCCACCATATTTGTTGGGTTAATTTGCATACTCACTCCTGATTGGCTGCTGTGTGTCACGGAGGTGTGGTCAATTTGCATATTTTCTCTTTTATTGGTGTAGATTAAAAAAAAAAACTTGCTTCAAGTGTTGCAAAACAGCATGTTCCTGTAGAACCAAGGACCTACGATGAGATGTGGAGTCTCCACAACCCAATATCTAAGTCTACACAAAACTTCAAAGACATTTCAGGGCAAAACAATCTTTTTAAAAAAATTTATTCAATGTATTGGGATGGGATGGCATTGGTTAATAGGCTTCAGGTATACAATTCTATAATACATCATCTATATATTGTATTGTGTGTTTTCCATCACTATTTATTCCCCCAGGGAGAAACCATTAAAAAAAAATAGTCTACTCCTGCTTTTCAATTCACTATTAATAAACGTTTTCCTAATAAAGCACGCAAACCAAAAAAGCCAAGTTATGCAGAGAATTCACTTCACTTTTCAATCCCCTCCCTGCCCCCTCACACCCCCCACATGATATTTGCCTTCTGTCATTACACATATGGGCCTGTCTTCGGAACACTTAGCAGAGCGCATCCTCTAGCAAGGAGTCGCAAATGACTTCCTCGCTCGGGAGTGTGACTGCAGGTTGCCACCTGGCCGTGCCCTCTGCGTGCCTGGTATTTTCAGCCGTGCGCCCACCCCTCTCTCAGTCGGGCTGCGCCTGGCACTGTGTGCTCAGAGCTGCCATCGGAAGGGTGCGCCCTGCTTAAACCGGTGGGGGCTGCTGTCTCTTAAAATCCCTCATTAATATCCGTTTCTTAATGCGACACGTGCACTGCTGACATGTGGGGGATATTCGGGGATGACTTCCAAAGTCACAAGCACCCCTTCCCGGGAAAACGTCCCAGACATTTAGAGATCGGCGTACTTTATTCCATCTGCGGGGTGGGCTGGAGCATGGTGCTCACTTGCCTTGCAGGCGGGTCCTTATTCCCTCCCTCTCGCCGTCCACAGAGTGGGGTGGCTCCATCTAAAGCAAAGAGGATTTTCGTGGGAAGAGACTACTTTTGGGAATTCCCCTCGCTGGTGAACTCAAGGCCACTGGTGTGTGTGCTTTCGGAGTCTGCCCGATAACCCAGTTAAAGAGTTCTGTTCACAGACGGAGAAACCGAGGGAGCCGGCGGGCGAGGTTCGGCGCTTGATCGTGGATCTATGAACCAGGAGGTCACGGTTTGATCCCCGGTGAGGACACACGCCCGGGTTGTGGGCTCCATCCCTGGTGTGTGGGGTGTGCAGGAGGCAGCCAATCAGTGATTCTCTCTCATCATGGATGTTTCTATCTCTGTCTCCCTCTCCCTTCCGCTCTGAAATCAATAAAAAAATATGAGAAGAAACCGAGGGAGGCCAGAGTCCTCGCTAAAAGCTGCATGACTGGTCACTAGAAGAACGAGAACCAGAACCACAGCCTCAGGATGTTCGGTCTAGCGCTTTCGTGCTGCACTGTCCTTTCTTTCGGAGAGAAAGCTTATCCCATGTCTACTCATGAGTTTATAACAGTTACCTTCTCTGGGAAAGCTGGGTTAGCAGCTCCCGAACCACGCCTCCTCGGGGGAACGCAGGGTTAGGGTCCCGTGAGCCTCTGGCCCCAGCGTTTTTGTCAACCAGTCACAATAGAACCTCATGCCCTAACCGGTGTGGCTCAGTGGATAGAGCGTCGGCCTGCAGACTGAAAGATCCCAGATTCGATTCAGGTCAAGGGCATGGACCTTGGTTGCAGGCACATCCCCAGTAGGGGGTGTGCAGGAGGCAGCTGATGGATGTTTCTCTCTCACGGATGCTTCTAGCTCTCTATACCTCTCCCTCCCTCTCTGTAAAAAAATAAATAAATCAATAAAATATATTTTAAAAAATAGAACCTCATTCTAAGTGTTCCGGTTTGAGAATGTTTTAGGTGATGTAATGGGTGGTTCATGAAGATTGAGCGCAGGGCGACAGAACTAGCACTCCTGCCTGCAGGAAGCCTATCTCACAGCCTTCTTGCCTTGAGGAGCACCAGCCAGCCCCGCAGCACTGCCCCGGGGGGACCTTCTCAACAGGGACCTCACCAACAGAAAGCACCAGGATGGGGAAAACGGGGCGCTAATGGACCAGGGGAAGGAAGCTCGCTCCCCCAGCATCAGCCCGGAGACAGGAGGCCGTGGCCGGGCTCCCCTGAGCTGGGAAATGCGGGTGTTGGGCTGTTCCTACTCTCCACCCCTTTGCACTCCCCCCCCCCGGGGCTGCTCCTGTAAGTGCATGCGCATTGATTTCAGGGTTTCAACCGCATTTTAGTGAGCAGGTGGGTTTGAAAATAAGAAATCCACCAATAGTGAGGATCCGCTGCATGGAAAAGCCGACTGATTCATCGGAATGGGACAGGTTAAGAGCACAGGAAAGGTATTGCTACAACCCGGAAGCATTCTGTTATAGAAACCAATAGGATTTCTCGGTAAATAACATCTGTATTCAACAAATTTTTTGTTCTATGCCCTTTATTCCTTTTTAGGCGTCTTCTCTTCATGACAACCCGTCTGCTTCCCTTCTCACTTTCCTCTCCGCTCCACAGAAGTGTTCTTGCTGGGTTACCGACTCTCCGTTTTGCCTAATCCAGGGTTCAACGCTCATCCTTCCTCTCCTGGAGGCTCTAACCCCACTGGGGCCCTTGAAACGTCTTCCTCTCTCCGCCGTGAATTGGCCGTGCTCCAGCTCTCTCCTTTTCTCTGAATCGGTGACAGACATTTCTTGTCACCCCGTCTCTAAATATGAGAATGCCCACGGCTTAACTCTTTGCTCTGTTCTCCATATCACTCTCTACTAGCACATAACTTCAGCAAGGTAGCAGGATCTCAGGTCCATGTACAAAAATGAAATGTAACTGTAAGTGCTAGAAATTGCAATTTCTAGCACTTGGAAATTGCAATTAAAATAATTTCACTTGTAGTGGTACCGAAACCATGAAATTCATGAATGTATATTTAGGAGCCACTTGAAACTTAACATGAGACAATTCTTGGTTTTCACTCACTTCCCCCAGTGCTATCTCAGTCCATAGTACTTAACATTTGCTCAGCGGTCCAACCAAAGCTCTAGCATATACTCCCCATTTCCCCCTCCTCACCTCGCATCCAGCCACTCAAGACTTCTGTTGCTGCTTCTAAAACCTGTCTGGAATCCTGCGGCTTTCATCACCTTTCCTAGAGCAACCGATGCCCATCTCCCTTCCTGATCCTCTAACGGGGCTCCGTGCTCTCCTTTGCTGTTTCTGCAGCCACGACCTCCAGGCATCTGAGCAGAGTGCCCAGCAGACACCTGCCTCCTGACAGAAGCCCTCTCAGGCCCCTGTTCTCTGTTGCCAGGGCCACTGGGAGGCAGTAGGGTGGATGGAGGTAGTCATTTTCATCAGCAGAATTGTTTTTAATCCTCATTTTATGGCAATTTTTGCTTAGATATCTGCCTTTCATTGGCTAGGGATGGGGATTTGGGTGGTTTGCAAGATTCCCAGTTCAAGAGCTCCCCCTGCTGTCAGTGTAGCAAAGTATGGATTTGTGTGTGTGTGTGTGTGTGTGTGTGTGTGTGTGTGTGTGTTAACTGGTTGGCCTGTGTGTGTTTCTGTGTGTAAATTTATCTCTGTCTGTGTTGAGGGCATTGTTGGGAGGAAGGCTTGTGCATACTTTGATTTTTAAAGACTTTCTTTTGTTGCCAAAACCGGTTTGGCTCAGTGGATAGAGCGTCGGCCTGCGGACTGAAAGGTTTTGGATTCGATTCCTGTCAAGAGCATGTACCTTGGCTGCGGGCACATCCCCAGTAGGGGGTGTGCAAGAGGCAGCTGATAGATGTTTCTCTCTCATCAATGTTTCTGACTTTCTATCCTTCTCCCTTCCTCTCTGTAAAAAAATCAATATATTTTTAAAAATTCTTTTATCTTTAAGGATCCTAACTTTCTCACTCTTGTCCCCCCGCCCCACTCCTCCCTGCCTTTCACTGAAGCTTTCTATAGGCACTTGGCCCTTCCTATTTACCCCACTCCCAACCCATACACGACTTTTCTGGAAATAGTTGCTTTGCCAAGATGTTGCCTCAAGTTCTTCACACACTTGTTAAGTCTCTTCCCCGATTCTGCTGTAATCTCCCTGGACTTCATGTTGCATGCAGAGAGACTTTCTCTCTCTGGTTTCAGATCAGCCCATGGCCTTTGCCTTCTTCTCTCTTCCCTGCAGTCTTCCCTGGACTGCCCTTCTCCCTGGAGACTCAGAGCAGCAGGACCAGGAAGGTAGCTCACTGGTTCTCAAAGCATGTTTCAATTTAGCAACAGCAGGAGGAGTTCCGTCCGCAGGTGTCTGCAGAGTGTAAGCACTCACACTGCTAACTTCTGCTCAGCATCCCGGTGAAACAGGCAGAAGGGGTTATCCCATTTTACAGATGAATAGACTGAGGTTCAGGAAGGTGTGCTACTTGCTTAAGGTCACCTGGGTGACACATAATGAGGCCAGGTCTAGATGCCATCTCCTTTGAACCAGCCTTACTATTTTTATTATCTACTAGAGGCCCCATGCATGAAATTCATGCACAGGGGAGGGGAGAAGGTGTGGGTCCCTCAGTCCAGCCTGCACCCTCTCACCAACTGGGACCCCTCAGGAGATTCCTACTGCTGGCAGTTGGACATCCCTCTTACAGTTGGGGACTGCTGGCTCCTAATCACTTGCCTGCCTGCCTCAGTGCCCCTAACTACTCACCTGCCTGCCTGATTGCCCCTAACCACTCACCTGCCTGCCTCATTGCCCCTAACTACTCATCTGCCTGCCTGATTGCCCTTAACCACCTCTGCCTTGGCCCCCGCTGTAGCAGCTTCGTCTGGAAGGACATCCAGAATGATGTCCGAAAGGTCGTTGGGGCTAATTAACACAAAATGCTTTCATTATCCTAGATTATTACCTGTGTAGACATTTCCAAAGTTATAGACTTCCTCAGATGAAGATGGCCAAGTCTCCCCACAGAACTTCCTCAGCGGTTTAAGGTTTGCCACTTAATGCGTATATCACAGGGTAGATGCTCCAAGAGCAGGAAGACCATGAGCTGTGGAAAGTCAGACATAGATGCTATTTGGTAAACTAAGCCCTTTTCAGGTAGGTTAATGCCAATGGCTCCACAACTCTCATGCGTCTTTGTTTTGTTCTCCTATCATCTAGGTTCCCCAACTGGCAAGTATTAACTGGACGGTCGCAGTGGTTTCTCCAAAAAGGTCTACCTGCATGCGTCATGGTGGCTGGCAGACGAATATGCACACGCTCCAGCTGCCTGACCGTTGCTTCGTAAGTGAAGACACTTACTTCATGTCTCCATGCTTCTGCTTGAGGTCGATGGCATCTTATCTGGTGTGTGTAACAAAAACAGCCCCGCACGGCCCGCCGGCCCCAACACGCCGGATTTCTGTTACAGAAAGCATCCTGCTCTGTTTCCTTAAACATCCTCAGGGTCACCAACAAGCAGCGGCCGGGCTCTGAGCAGGAACCCTCCGCTACTGAGGACACCGTCTTCCCGCCAATAGCTGCTGTCTTGTTTATAAGGAAAACACAGCCATGCTCTTCGCTGTGCGCACAAGCCCCGCCGAGCTGTTTGTTTGGTTCTCGGCAGAGACAATACAAAAATAAATTAGACTTCGACTGGGTTTAGGTAAGCAATCTTCTGAGCCACAGCTGTATTACTAACTGATCCATAATTGCTCTGCGTTCAGGAGGCACACAGTTTATGCCTCGGCTTGCCACACCATGGGCCGCGCGAGTTCAAGAGCTCCACGTTTCAAGGGCTGGCGTTTTGGGTGCCCGCCAGGCCCGCTCTGTTTAGCAAACAAGCTGGAGGGTGCTTATTAGTAGGTTGTGGCTTGCAGACCATGAAGCCCCTGGGGCCAGAGGCACTGATCAAATGGTGGCTCTGCACACCAGCAAGGCCACTACGGGATGAAAAGGGACCAGCCCCGCATTGCCGGGCGCGCTTCTTCTCCCAGGCCTTAATTACGCCGCTGTAAGCGACTTCTTTTGTAACTCGTGCTGTGGGTCCTGGAGACCGGCTATTAAAGATTAACCTAGGAACTATTTTTCAAATTAAAACGTAGACAATTCCGATGAGCTACAGCTCTATTATTCATGGGACAAGAACGAGCCCTGGTGAGCCTGGGAAAGTGGAGTCATATTTCTCGTGGAACAAAATACATCTTATTTTCTCCAGCTGCATTTCTTTCTTTTTTTTCTTTTTTCTTTTTTAAATTGCTAGTCTTCTCTCCCCTCCTCTCCTCCCCCCCCCCCCCCCCCCTAGATTTTTGTTTCTATGGAGTGACTCAAGGTGGCTTGAGGCTTTCAAATTAATGCCGGGAAGAGTATCACAGAGGCCTTAGAAGAATGAAGCAGGCCGGATCTATGTTACATTAAAAAATAAATAAGTCATCTGGATAAAATGTCATCTTTCATTATTCTTGATCTCAAAACTTTTAGTCTTCCGCCCTGACCACCTTGGTGTAGATTGTAAGGGGAGAGTACAGAATGTGCTAGTATTTCCCAGGGGCTGTGGCATTTCAATGGGAGCTGTGTGGAGTACACAGATACACGAGCAGAGACATTTTGGAGTCGGCCCCCCATGTATGTAATTCCCGTGAATCCTTTCAGCAAAACCTTTTGTGTCTCTTGCTCAGCTGTGGATTGGTTAATGGTTTGCTCTTTTGAAATTGGAAGGCAATTGTCTATGAGATACCAACCTCAGACATTTATGTCCATGCGTGGTGTACAGAGAGAGAGACTTGGAAGCCTACGGAGCTAATATTTGCTAAACTGGTAATGGGTGACCCCAACTATGATTTTAAAAAAATATATTTTATTGATTTTTCACAGAGAGGAAGGGAAAGGGGCAGAGAGCTAGAGACATCGATGAGAGAGAAACATCGATCAGCTGCCTCTTGCACACCTTCCACTGGGGATGTGCCCCCAACCAAAATACATGCCCTTGACCGGAATCGAGCCCGGGACCCTTCAGTCCGCAGACCGATGCTCTATCCACTGAGCCACACCGGTTTTGTCCCACCATAATTTCCTTGCTGCATGATTGACATGAACTCTGGGAGGCTCTGTGAAATGTGGGTGGGGACCCGCCATTCAGGGGAAGAGGTAGGTCATATGCTGCCCGGCCCTCGCGAGCGCTGTTGCAGACCTAGTTATGTCACTGTTGATTAATAACTAAAGGTGCCAGCGTCTCCCAGGGCCCAGCCAATTCTTGTGCTTCTTTACCCCTCAAGGTTCCCTCGACGGCCATCCCTGTACCATGTGTAGTTAGCAGTTTGGGCCTATTTAGAGATGGAGCTGCACTTACCACTCTACCCTCCACCTCCAGGGGCACAGATGGTCACGTGCCGAGCACAGCCAGGGGCCGGAGAGAAGAGAGTCATTCCAACCGGCTCGCCCACGTGCTCCCCACCCGAGCTGTGCTCCCCACCCGAGCCAACGTGGGTGACTAATTCCGATAAAGAGAGAAATCCTACTCCATATACCCACAGGTAAGAAAAAAATAAGCACTTTTATTTCCTCGGCTAGCCTTCGATAAATAGTCATTGCGTGTTGTAAGTATAAATCGCCGTCTTTAAACATTTTGCTTTGCGTTAAGTCCTGCCTTTGATCAGGACCTCGCGGCGCATTAATGAGGCCGAGCTGCCGTCGCTGGGTGAGTGAATGCCTCCTTGGTCAGAACTGAGGCCCGGGCCAGCTTCTATAAGGTTTTGGGGAAAACAACCACCGCCAGTGATTAAAAGGCAGCCCTGCTTTTAAAAGACGAGAGTTCAGCGTTAGCTTCGAAGTCCGGTGATTTAAAACGGAAAGTTTGTGGAGCTATAGGAAAGCAGGGTAAACCTCAGCTGCAAAATAACAGGTTTCCCATGTTAAAAATAGGACCATTGAGCCCCAGGAAACCAGTTCTAATCCATCGCCTCTGAGGGCTGGGTCTGCGACTCAGGTAAACCCAGGACTTCCAGGAAATAAGTCATATCCTTAATACTACTCAGCGCCCAGCTTTTACCACACATTGCTCTCTGAACCTGTCATTTCACAGTTCTGTCCCATCCAAGTGACTGAGCGCCACGCCGGCTTTCACCCAAAGAGGGCAGGAGCACGCACAGAGTGCACGGCACTGCAGCCTGTCCTCTCTGAGAGAACCACGATCAACCTCTCTAATGGCCACGGCCCCGAAAAACAGGCGTCTCCTCCTCCCCTGGGGTCGGTTTGCAGCAGCATCACTCCCGTTTTAACTTAGACTGAGTTTAATGCCAATATTATTTCACTTCGGTATGTCCAAAGCATGCACTGCAGCCTGGCGGGTAATAAATCGGTGTTGTCCAAACCTGGCACTCATATCAGAATACACTCTCCTGCACAGCCATCAGCAGCTTGATACGTGGGAGACAGCTGAGATCAAATGTCATGTGCACCCTTCGCTTGGAGCGTGGTAACTGACCCAGGGTGAGACTCGATCTGGGGCTAGAGGGATGGCATTTTTGTGCCTAAAATGGAAAGAGGGTTTTCTGGGGGGCGAGGGCGCAGGTGGTGAATCGCTCCCCTGTGCGGCCCAGCTCCCGCAGCCTCCCCGAGGGGAGTGTACAGCGGGGATCGCTGGTCCCCACGCCGACTGCGCTCCAGGAAACGATGTAAATGGCCACGGGGCTTGTGTCCTTCCATCCAGCGTGCAGGACCAAGAGAAGCACACTGGCCTCCCAGAGGCTTCCTTCCAGAAAACCGGGGGGTTTCCCCACCGGCGATCAGACATCTGCTCCCACTCATGCTGGGCGTGGGGCAGCCCCTGGCTTCCTCCTGGGCCTGCAGCACGTTTGGGGGACTCCTCCCGCTACTCCGGCACGCCCCACATTCATTTTCAGCTATTCACCAACATCTTCCCAAGGGCCTGTCGGCAGAACGCGGGGTTTTTGTTCCGTAACCATCTGCACTCCACGGGAAGACCCGGCCAGCTCTGATTACATCATCCCGATAGCCCTGTGCACGAATTCGTGTGCCACATCCACTGAGGAGGGTCCTGGGGCTTCTCATGAGCATGGCGGTCAGAGGGCCCGTGTCAGGCGGGTCACCTCTCAGGGGCTGGCCTCCTTCCCCCCAACTCCAATAGCTTCCCACCCACTGAATAGCTTGCTGCCCTGGCCCTGTCCCATAGCTCACTGCCACCCGCTTGTAGCTTGCTGCCCCACCCTCCTGCTGATCATTACATGGTTGGTCCTTATGCAATCGGTCATTACACTTCACTGTATAATGACCATTTGCATATTACTTCTTTATTATAAAGGATTACATTTTTAGGCTACTGTTTATTGATTGATTGATTTATAATGTGCTGACTTTATGAATACATTTAAAAGGATAAGGAGTCCTTTCAATGAAGAGTGAAAGAACAGACATTGCTCTAGCACTAGGCTACTGTTTAGACTCCATATGGGTTCAGTCAAATCAAGATCATTCAAGAGGGAAGGAAAGAAACAGCAACCTGGATGAATAAATTTTCACCAAGGAAATACGAGTCAGCACGTGGTGTGTTTGAGTGAAATGATCATCAAAGAAGATTACACATTGAATGGAAAAAAGGAAAGCACAGAACCTTGGTCTGATGGTGAGGAAGCTTAAGTCCAACCCTGTTCTACAGTTTAAGCCTATTCCTAAGTATGCCACCTGTCTTCTTACCACAAATTTTAAAAGTATAGACATTTTCTCAAAAATTCTCCTTTACTGAACTAATAAATTTTAAAAAGATATTACATACCCTTGGGCACAGAAGCTAATGTTGCTTAGAGCTGATAAGTGACTTTGATATTCTATAAAAACTGCCTTCCCCCACTGTCCATCCGCCTGCCTACTAAATGGATAGCTAACTTGAGACCCAGTAATGATATTCTCGTTCAGCATTGTGGGTAATTGACCCAGGGGATTTGGAAATCGCCGGTGCTAACCAAGGAGAGAACAGGAGAGCCATGTTCAGCCGGCACGCCGAGTCTGATAGACCTGTGGAAGCCAGACCCCAAGCAACACTCCAGGTTCTTCCTGTAAAGTTGTGTAGAATATTCAAAAATGCTGTTGATGTCATGCCTGTGTGTATATGCCTTATTTAAGGTCACACACTTGAGGGGAGTTTGAATTTTACTGCTTTATTCAAACAGACGTGGAACTTTAAGTCCATCGCTCTGACAAGTAAGAGAGCGACAATGCCACCTGCCTTCAGTCACAATCTCTGCCCCCACCTCCAGCTCCATCCTCACCTCGCTGGGTAACTGTCCCTACACAGTCCAAAGATGTGTCCAATGAGTTGTGAAAGTTGTTTCTTTTGAAAACTGGGCCCTGCTCCCCATAGAATAATTAAGTAATCACTGCTATCGTATGAATCCAGGCTAGAATAGCAATGTGTGGGTCCATATGGGAATGATTTGGCATGGGTGATCATTACTGAGAATGTAGAGGTAGTTTAATTCTTTGGCAAGTAGTCACGACATCAGAGACCGTTACCAATCGTCACTCTGCCTGACAGTGTTTATTAAGCATCCACCGACCACAAGCCCTGGGGTGTGGACTGAACAACTGCAGTGGGCATGACCTTGTCCTCCAGGCACCTGTAGAGAGGACAGGTGCAGACCATCAGATGCACATACTGAACATTCCCAATCCTCCTGTCTTTCAAACATCATGACTTTGCTCGCTGCCACATATTCCTAGACAAATCACTGCAGACAATGTGAGCTCTAGGATGAAATAGGACAGATGCTGAAAAAAAAAAATTGGATCACTTTTTAACACAAAAGTAAACTCAAAATGGATAAAGACTTAAATGTAAGACCTCAAACCATAAAACTCCCAGAATGAGACACAGGCAGTAAACTCTCTGACATCACTCTTAGCAACATCTTCATGGATTTGTCTCCTCAGGAAAGGAAAACAAAAGAAAAAATAAACAAATGGGAATACCTCAAACTAAAAGGCTGTTTGCACAGCAAAGGGAACTATTAACAAAACAAAAAGAAAACCTACTGAATGGGCAGAGATATTTACAAATGATACATCTGTAAGGAGTTAATATCCAAATATATAAGGAATTTATACAAACTTCTGCCAAAATAACAATCTCCTTAAAATGGGCAGAGGACCTGAAAAGACATTCGTCTGGAAAGGACGTACAGATGACTAACAGACTTATAAAAAATGCTCAGTATCACCAACCATCAGGGAAATGCAAATTCACACCACAATGAGGCATGACCTCACACCGGTCAGGATGGTCATCTTTATTAAGTCGGCAGATAACAAGTACTGGTGGGGATGAGAAAGAGAAGCCCTCAGGCACTGTTGGTGGGGTTGTCAGTTAGTGCAGGCGCCATGAAAAACCGTAGGGATATTTCTCAGAAAACTAAAAATAGAGCTGCCGTATGAGCCAACAATCCCACTCTGGGGTATTTACCCAAAGAAAACAAAAACATTAATTTGAAAAGATATATGCATTGCAGCATTAATAGTCATAGCCAAGATATGGAAGCAATCTAGATGAATAGAATAAAGAAGTGATAGAACATTCAGTGATAAAAAAGAATGAAATCTTGCCATTTGCACCAACATAAGAGACTTAGAGGATATTATGCGAAGTGAAATAAGTCAGACAGAAAAATAAAAATACCATATGATTTCACTCATATATGAAATCTAAAGAAAACAAACAAATAAAACAAAATAGAAACAAACTCCTATATATAGAGCACAAGTTGATGGATGTCAAAGGGGAAAGGGAGGAGAATATTTTTTTTTAATTCTACGAAAGAAAGAAAACCATATGTAGAGAAAATAGATTTTGAAAAAACATGGAGGATTATGATTCCCACTGGGAATCAAAGGTCTTAATGCCTCGGCCAGGTATCGCCCTGTGGCTTTTGGGTGCAAAAGTCCATTTAGGATCAAAAGGAAATACTGTCGAGAATGAGAAGCGGCCACTCCACCCTCCACCAGGCAATTTCAGGCTCGAGAATGTCAGATCTGGCTGGGACCCTCCATCCGGCTGGTCAAGTTCTCCCTTCTGCGGAAGTCGCAGGCAGTTGAGGCCGTCCCTGTGATATTAAAAACAAGCCCATGGAAGCTGTAGGAAGCCTACATGTTAATATACCTCCAGTGACACGCTGGAGCTGAAACTGGGTGTTCTTGGAATGTGAGTATTTGAGGCGCAAGAAAGTGCTCTGACGTTCGCTGACCTTCTGGCGTGTGTCAGCAGAAAGCCGAAGCCCTTTCCTACGCACCCTGGCGGATCAGTCATCGGTTCTTGGCAGCTTCATTCAGATACAAACTCCGTGTTAATGTGTCTTTTCTAATTGGCATCACGTCATTGTGCTTTTCATGGAATGGCACTCTGCTAATGTGGAAGAAAGGGGAAGACCATTCTTCTTGGAAATGATTGTGATGAATCAGATCTAAGTCAGAAGCTCAGATAGTTTTGGATGCAAAACTTCAGACGTCAATGGGGTTGTGTAGTGGGAGGAGAAATGAAGGCACTTGTGTCTTTGAAAAATGTGTCCCCTCCTTACAGTGTCATAGGGGGTACCCGAATGATGCCACTCACCAAATAATGTATTTTGACTATGAGTTCCTGGAGAACAGATTGTCCTCTCTATGTTCTGAAAACTGTGTGCAACATGCTTCCCACAGGAGAATTCTCACTGCAGCGTTTGATGACATGGGTGTTCTCAGTGAAAAGTTTGCACCGGACGATGAGAAATCCATTATATGCCACCTGGTATTTTTCTTTTCTGAATAATTTATCCACTGTTGTTGTTGTGTTTTTTTTTTCTAATACACATAATACATATGTCCGATTACCATCGCTCAATTAAATAATACCTTCCTGTATATTTTTGCCTGTTTGTAAATAGATTAAGGTATTTTGAAAGTTCTGGTGAGTTATCACTCTGCCCATGCAATCATTGCATGTTCAAAAATGGAGTCTAATTAATTCTCTGTGGAATGTCGAGCCTGTTAGAAGCACATGAAATCGTAGGGTGGAAGCTTGTATGTAAAATCACAAAGCAGGACCAGAGTTTGCCGTTAGTGTGGTCTGATCTCTCAAATGCAGAGTGTGTTTTTATGCCTGTAAGGCGTAGCATGCCTGCATTAGTCAAGGTTCTGCACAGCAACAGAACCAACAGGACATGATGTACACAGAAAGAGATTTATTTTTGAAAAATATATTTTATTGATTTTCCACAGAGAGGAAGGGAGAGGGATAGAAAGTCAGAAACATCGATGAGAAAGAAACATTGATCTGCTGCCTCTTGCACACCCATCCTACTGGGGATGTGCCCGCAACCAAGGTACATGCCCTTGACTGGAATCGAACTTGGGACCCCTCAATCCGCAGGCCAATGATCTATTCACTGAGCCAAACCAGTTTTGGCAGAAAGAGATTTATTTTAAAGAATTGGCTCACATGATTATGAAGGCTGCCAATCCCAAATAGACCAGGTGAACCAGCAGGCTGGAGACCAGGTGAGGGCTGATGTTGCAGTTCAGGGGTGAAGGCTGAAGGCTGACAGGGCTCCCTCCTGCTCAGGGGAGGTTAGTTTATTGCTCCATTCGGGCCTTCAGCTGATTGGTTGAAGCCGATCTGTGTTAAGAAGCGCAGTTAGCTTCAGTCAAGCCCACGGGCTTGAATGTCAATCTCACCAGAGAGCATCCTCTCAGAGAGCCACCCAGAATAAGGTTTGACCACATACCTTGGCACCCTGTCCCAGCTGAGTGGACACATGAAATGAACCACCGTGATACCCAACAACAGCATTTGGAAGGGGTGTGCTTTCCCCATTTTGTCCTCTTTGGGATGTAAAATGTTGCTTGTAACAGGGAAGTAACATACACACACACACACACACACACACACACACACACACACGCACGCACACACCCACACATGCATTAGCAGTCCGGTTAGACTTTGTGAAAGCAGGGAATGGTTCATAGAGAATGAGTGAACCCACACTCTGCAATGACAACCTTACCCTGTACATTCTATCACTTGAGCAATACTGGCATCAGGAAATGCAATACTTGCATAATCTTTGAAGTGGGGGAAAGGGATCTGATCTAAAATTCTGGTTCTTTGTCACTAAGAATCTTGCAGCTTGTGTTCGTGTAAACGGGACCCAGGAATTATTCTGGATTCTCCTTATCCTTTGTCTGCTACACGAGGCTCTTGTCCCAGGCCGGGGGAACACTTCTTTACTTCAGGACAGTAGCCTGTGAATCCTTCTGAAACGTGCTCATCTTCCCTTTCTGCTACTCTCCCATGTCCTCTAGATATCCAGAGCTTCTCCCATTCCGAACTCTGCAGCTATCCAGAGAAACACCTTGCTCTTCTTTCTCTCTTTTCCCACAGCATTCTATCCCACTCACTTTTTTAAAGTGTCAAGCAACCCTTAAAAAAAAACTATTCACCACACTTTCCCCATATTCTCAATAACCAAGTGATTCTAGACATTGAGTCAGAAAGCCAGAGTGTTTCCCATTTTCTTTCCCTCCTTCAGACCCCCTGTCTCTACACAATGTACCAGGAACTCGCCCGGCAAAAGCAGAACTCTCCAGAAAGGGGGGAGAAGGAGCAAGGTGAGCAGGTGGAAGTCAAGTTCTCTTTTGCAGAGGTTGTACAGGTCGGGGAGGGAGGAGGCGGTGGTGTACCAAGGAGGAGAGAGCTGGGAAATTGCACACGGTGATATATTTGTCCAAATTGTATTTCTAATTAATTTGCACCACGTTGAGCAGACTCGGTCCACCTGGGGATGGAAGCAAGGTTGTGTGTGAGACAGCACAGCTCTAACTCTGAGAAATGTCCTCCTGTTGTCAGAATCCTCTGTGTCCTCTGAAACGTCACTCATTCTCCACATCTGCTTCCAGGAGCAACGAATCTTTGTTACCTGTCATGGCCCTTCAAGTAAAGGACTGCCACCCAGCCCCCAATCTCATTTTTTCTGGTTTCAACCCCCAGTTCTGTCCATCAGTCTCTATAAGACACAGCTTTTAGACTTTGCTCTTTCTTAGTTGCCCCGCTGGATGCTTGCTAGATCTTTAATGTTAAGATGGCTCGGAATGGACCCTAGGACTCTGGCCAAAGCCTGTCTGGTTTGTAGCTAGTAAAGTGGAATCACTGCCACCTCGTCCCCTGCCTTTGTCCCGTCAGCACCACTAGACTGTTGTGTTTGCAGTAGCTTTCTTCAGCTCTCACATGCCATGCTCTGCTCATAGTGAGATGAGAGCAACTCTGAGCTTATTGCCAGACAAGGAGCCCTCCATCCTTCCTTTTCCATCCTCATTGTTAAGTGTCATCTGATTGGTTTTTGTTCTGGCCTCCGGAATGTAGCTGTCCAAGATGCACATAAAATAGGGAGGACCCAGAAACATTAAAGTTCTAACAGAAGTGGCCTGCTGGTGGGTGTGAGCATTGAAACCAAAATAAACATACACTTAGATCAAACTAGTCTTCATTCATTTAAAATTGAATGCAAAAATAAAATATTTTCTTTGAAAGGAAAAAAAAATATTTTAAAAGTTATAAAATGTAAAAGTAATTATTTAGTAGGAATGACCTAGATTTAAATCCCAGACTATATCAATAAAGGCCAGAAAGTAAATGGGGGAAGTTGTAGGGACAATATAAACATACGAAATTCTAAGATCCCATAATGAGAATCAAAGGTTTTTGTTTCATTCAAGAATTTGATATTTTTTTCGAAATATAGGGTCACATATAATTTGAAAAACTTAGCAATCACAAGTAAAATTTAAAAAAATGGGATATCTAATTTCCAAATCACTATGTAAGATAAAAGCAATCAAAACACCAATCATAGAGCCAAACACAGGCACACCCAAAATAAACAGCGATACATTACCCCCAAACAAAAGGCATAAACAGTGTCCTGGAGGTACGGTCAAATATCAGATATAACAATTGAAGTAAATGTTGTAAACTTTTCAGTGAAAAAACATACATTCTTTAGAATGAGCTTAAGAAAAGAACAGGCCAGTTTAAAATAAAATGACACACATGTTTAATACAAAACATAAAACATTATAGCAACAGGACAGAAAATGGTTAATATCTGATAATAGAAACCACTTAATAATTAACAAGAAAAAATAAATTTCCATTAGATAAATGAATAGAAGACAAGAACAGACAATTTGCAAAAGAAGCACAAATAGTAATAGTTCTATGGGAAAATATTCAGTGTCACTGCAGTCAATGAAATTCAAACAAAATTAAAAGAAAATTTGAGATTAGTTTGTTTGCCTACCAACACCACAAAAATTTGAAAAGGAAAGACCATTTTGAATGGTGGTAAGATGGGTGCTTTCTCAAACCACTACTGGTGGTAATGTAAATTGATGGCACCTACTTTGCTACTATGTATGTAGCAAGAAACTTTAAAGAATGTTTTTACTCAATCATTCCATAAGGGAATAATCAGGAATGCAAATGAAATTTTTGTGAACAATAAATTACGAAATTATTTATGAAAAAAACAAAGTTTTTCAGAAAAATAGAGTAATAATTAAATAAGTTATAATGTGTTACTGATTCATTAGAAATTATGTTAATAGCACTTTTAATGACATGGGGGCCAAAGATTATAATCAAATGACAAGGGAACAAAATGTATGATTTGATTGTGTGTATTTTATCAATTCTAAGGTAACTCTTTTCACATTCCAGTGCTGCTTAAGTTAGGGTAAATTATACATTTAATAGAATTTCTTTCTCAACCCCAAAAGCCGTTTTTAAATTAGCGCATTTTCACACAAGGAATGAGTTACATTCTGGAGACAAGGAAACCCTGTGTGTCCACATGCTTTAAAGAATGCAGCTTATGTCCTGAGAAAAGAAGTTACTTTTTAAAAGGAGAACGCCTGTGGCCCACCTTTCCAGGTGGCTGCGCACACTGGCATGTGGAGAGGATGCACAGGAGTTCCTCTGTGCCGTGTTCATGGTCCCGTGGCCATTGCCTGCGTGTCTGCTTACCTGACGAACAAGCATACCGTCTCTAGGGTGGGCTTAAGAAAAGAACCGGCAGAGCTAAAACCAAAGGACACACTGTTTAATGCAAAACATAAAACATCACAGCAGAAAATGATTGATAGCTTTGGTAATAGAAACCACATAATAACTGACAAGAAAAGTAATAAATTTTTTCCTTTGTGTCCTTGATTATATGGCCTTCCCTGCCTTTCTCTCTGTACCCTTTCAAAATCCAAACTCATCAGAGTGTTCCCGAGCAGTCTTGCTGACACCTTTCTCTCTGCATCCATTCATTGGGACGTGGTCAGAATTTCATTCTTGGTTGTACAGGATGGAGCTCATTGGGATGGATTTCAGGGCAGGGCCTGCTTGGTCCTGATTGCGAAGTTTTACTCTGTAACTCACAGTGAGAGCTGTCATTGGGGTTTTGCCCTTGGGGAACACACACTAGATCTTACCGATCGGGCATGTTGTTTTGCAACGCCAACAGACCACCTGTTTAACAGTCCCGCTCTGGAATTTTGCAAGATAACAACATCGTGCCTGGTTATTTACTGTTTCTAGAATATGCTCCCAAATCCTGTGTCATCCACCTTCTGGAAATCCAGAGTGAGTCTGTTTTGTTCTAATTTCCTGACCTATCTCAGGGTCTCCTTGATGCAGTGATTACCCCCAGTCACCTCACAATCATGCCCACAAGTCCCCAGGGGTGCAGTCCTCTGGAAATGGAGCGTAGACTCCTTTAAGCAGCTCACTCTTTTGGGAAATTGTGTACCCTTTTACCCCGTGCTGCATTTTCCCAGCTTTGAAGATAATTCCCCTTGATTGAAATGCTTCTCTCATCTACTAGCATTATGCCGTCCTCTCTGGCATTGTACGTTCCCACGTCTTGTTCACATCTGTGACCGAAACAGTTGAAATGATAGGCTTTATTGCCTTTGTCGTTTTTGTAAGCTTTGGCTTATCAGCACATTAACGATTCTGACAATCTTCTTATACATGTCACCATTTGGGTCCTTGGTTATGTGACCTCCCCTGCCTTTCCAAAGGTACCCTTTCAAAACCTAAACTCGTCAGGGGGTTCCTGGGCAGTCTCGCTGACGTCTCTGTCTCTGCATGCTCTCATTGGTCGGCGTTTCATTCTTGTGAGAGACCCCGCTCTCCGGAGCCGTGTGCTCTTCCAGTCTCCCCTCAGAGAGCCACCTCTGAACTCTCCCTAAGTGGCTTTCCATTTGTTTTATTCTTCAGACCATGGGTATGTGCCTACCTCTGATCAAAAGTCTGCATCTTGAGTGTTAGCACTTTCAAGATGGCACCGTCCCCTTACCCTGCTGTCCCTGTTTAATTTCCAAAAAATTAAAAGATGTCAGTGAGTAGGATACTTTGTCGAGATGATTGGGCTAAGGAATTGGTATGAGCAAGGAGCTCGGTGGCAGGGTCTGCTTACCAAGTTTTATTCTCTGACACCTAGTGAGAGCTGGGGGTTCAGCCTTGGAGAAAAGCAACCCGACTGGCCCGGTGGCTTCAACTGTCGCTTCCTTTGACAAGCCTTTGAGTCTCCATGCACCCTACATAGAAGCTACATAGGACACACACAGCACATTGAAATCGACACTCCAAAGGCCTCGCCATGCTACTCCTGCCCTGTAATTCACGACCACAGTGAGCAGCGCGGCGTTGTTCCGTGTTTATTCCATCTGGGAACCCAATCGTAGTCAGATGAGAGCTTCGTAAACAAGAGGACATTCAACTCTTTCACAAATCCAGCTCTGATGTGAAGAAGCCCGGATGGGTTTTTCAGCGCAGACGTTTTGTCGGGACACTTAATTTGTGTGTCAGACCCCAAACTGCGCAGGAGTTTCAGCGGTGGTTGTTTCTTTCCCACGTGGGGCATACCAATATAACAATCTATACTCAGCCTTTTGTCCTAGCCTTCTCTGTTAGGTTTCGGTTGAATTATTCGTTGGCACGACCATAGATGTGATAGCTGAAGGGCCGCAGTCAAGATATTTAACAGTTGATAGAGTGGTGTTTGCTTAAGAAAGTCCATTGGTGTGGAGGAAGAAAGGATTAGAACTTTGATTTATATTCATTTTTTATCTTACACTTTAATTTCGGTGAATGCTCTGTGATGTATATAATCCGCAGTGCATTTATAAAGGATATTACTAGATAAGTGAACATACGTTGTGGTGGTTAAAATGTACTGGCTATGGTGCATGATCACAAAGGGTTGGGAACCATGATACTTCATATAAAAGTGACCCTCCAGATTTTGTCATGTGTGTAGTAAAAAACATACATAGATTCTCCCAGAGTTTGGAACTGACATTTGGCTACATTGAAAGATGGAGACTCTTAGTATTTACTGAGAACGCAAGAGGAATAAATATGCCGGAGTGTGGAAAAACAAGTCAAAATGGGGATTTCCTGACCAGGGAGGTGTACTAAACTTCAGTATTTAGAAGGGAGACTTGTAGCTCTCCCTCAGTCTATGCTCTATTCCTCCTTACTAGTGGGACCCATGCTTCTCCAATCGTGGATCTGCGGTGTTAGACGACCTCCCCTGCCTTTCCAAACGTACCCTTTCAAACCTAAACTCACCGGTGCCACTTGTAACTGAGGTATAGCCACTGGGATATAATCAGATAGGAGTGGGATTACCAGTACATTAAGGATTCTGACAATTTCATATGCAACTTCTGAAATGTGTCCTTACAAAGACGGGCTCGCCATCCCCCTCCTTTCTGCTGGCAGGAGTAAGGATGTGATGGCTGGAGATCAAGCATCCATCCCGAACTACAAGGAAGAAGCTACTCACTGAGGAGAGTGGAGCAACAAGAAAGAGGGACCATGGAGTCACTCCACCAGCTCTGGGCCGCTGACCTCCAGATTGCCCTAAGAGCCAGAAATTAACTTCCATCTTGTTTAAAGCACGGGTTTGTGGGTTTTCAATAGTTCACCAGTGACTAATCTAATGCTATCATTACTTTAGCTTGTGAATTATTTCCTTGAAGTACAACCGACTGAAGGTTAAAATAAAAAACATCATTTATAGTATGGATTTAGTTATATGTACTTATTATTCCACCTTTGTTGACTATTAATAAGCAGTATACAGAGGGCAAGATTCAATTTCTTATAGCTAAACTAGGAGATATGAATATAAACAATAAAAAGTAAGAGGGGTACAATAAAGGACTCTAGAAGAACATGATTAGGAGGAGAGAACACTTGATTTTGGCCTGGAGGAGGAGGAAGTGGCAGGGATGGGGTGGGCAGGGAGCATAAAACATGCTCTGAGGTTGAGAAAGCACGAAGTGTTCATGAGGAAGGGTAATTACATGGGAGACAAAATTGTCTTAAACTTGTCCTGGAATGAAATGTTTTATGTGTGGGACAGTTCACGACCAACTTTCTTCTGGAAAGAAATTAGCATTCCTGATAAATGCTTAAGCAATTTTCTTATAAACTTTAATGCAATTAAGAGCTTTTCTGAGAAATCAGTTCCTCAACCCCTCAGCTAATATTCTTTAACAAGACAAGAATGTTTTCCTAAATTCTGCATAAAATTTTTATCTAAACATTCTCTCTTTCTCTAACACAACCCTCCCAATAGTGAATCTTTTAGCCTCTTAGGACTTCTTCCCCGGCAGCAAAAGAGAAATAAAAACTGGGGCATGAGATCTTTTAGCATAATTCTACTTGGACAAAAAGAGAGCACAGGAATTGATAAACCAGGCTATCTCATATTGGAAAACAATTATCACTGGGCTAGTGAATTCATTTCTTCAGTGGGGAGTGGGGAGTGGGGAGTGGGGAGCCCCTTAGCGAGGCCAGAAACACAGGAGATGCTCAGACACATGGTTGTTGAGTCGCCCTGAGCCCTCGGGTGCCGTCGGGTAGCGCTGTGGAACCATGTGTCTGGTAACAGAATGCTGGGCCTCGGGACATGCTGAGCTGAGTCTATGCCACTCGGTCAGCTGTGACGTGAAGACCACCAGTGACTCCCTTGAACGGCCTTGTGATCTGTACAGCCCCAATGCCAGCCTGCATTCTCCTTGACCTGCGCAATCTATTCACAGGTTTCTCTCCCCTCTCCTTGAGAAAACTCTTTCCTCTTGGGCCCTCATGACATAGTACTGTCTCCTTTCCCCCTCTACTTCCCTGACTACCAGTCCTTTGTCTCCTTGGTGACTCTCTTGTTCTCAAAGCGCTATCTTGGAAACAGTAGGACGGATTTGGGCTGGCTGAGATCTGTTGGAAGCGTGGAGGGGGGCCCAATGACTTCTCAGTAGCTTATTCCTAGACGAGGAGTTTTTGGGGCCAAGCCATGTCAGCCTTTCAAGGAAATAGTGGATCAGCTTTCCTGTGACCCAGAAAATGAAAAGGTCTAGAGTCCCTTGTTTTCAGAGGTTTGAGTTTTGCTGCAGGAGCTGTGTTCTTTGTCCTGATCAGGAGGAATTCTCTGTCTCTTTGAAGATGTCTAAGGAGCCTGAGTCCCTGGATGGGCAAAGATGAGCCGTGGCCTAAAGACAGGGACGCCAATGAGCAAGGGCAATCTGGCCAAGATGGCAGAGGACACTGACTAGGCTGCTCAGCTAAAAGGGGACAGTGGACATTTACGGGGAGTTCATGACTTCAGAGGGTTCTGAGGGAATCTTCCCTTTTTAAATGGACCTGGCATTGCTTCATTGTCTGTGGAATTTGAGGAAACTATTGGACTTGAGAGTCTTTTCTTATGACCTGATTCTTCCAGAACATGTAAATTGGTGGGGTGGGGAGCAGATTTCTTTCAAACTCTCTTCAGCTTGATTTTAGTTAGGGTTTCTGCCTCCCTTGGTTCCCTCTGCCTCAAATGCCTTTCCCTCAGCTTGCACCCACACATTGCCTTCTCATCATAAGCATATACTGCTTGGGATGGTCTCCAAACACCGGCCCTCTTGCCTCCAGGGTTGGCCACCACCTCGTTTGTGATATCCCTGAGGATTCCCGTACCTCTGTAACATCCCTCGCCATGCTGTGTGGTCATTGTTCATGTTCTGGCCTCATTCAGTAGCCTGTGAACTCCCAGATGGCTGTTCCCTGATTGTTTTCCCCCCTCCATGGATCAGATACAGATATTGGATCGTTCTCATTTTCCTCATCCCATACCCTGGGCATGCAAGTAAGTTTTTGCTCTCCTAACGGAAGTA
Organism: Antrozous pallidus; assembly: GCA_027563665.1. NCBI lineage: Eukaryota > Metazoa > Chordata > Mammalia > Chiroptera > Vespertilionidae > Antrozous > Antrozous pallidus. The sequence continues at coordinate 8,735,989 of CM050508.1, read as the reverse complement.
AGTAGTTCACTTTTGTTGTGAGACAACGAGGGTTGTCCAACGAATTGCTCTAGTTTGCCTGCTAGGAGCCAGCTGGGTCAGTTACTATCCGTCTCCTCAGCGGGAAAGTCAGTGGTCAGCCTCAACATGTTACAAGGTTTCTCCACGGGATATTGGTGCCGGGCAGCTGGTATACCCAGCACTGGTACGTACTGCCCCGGAGCAGCGAGTAACAAAACTTACGTTGTTTTGTTCCCCTTATTACGAGGCTGCTTTCTTGGGGGACCTTTAAGAAGAAAAGAAGGACTGGGTCCCTCTCCTGCAGTACAGCTATGGTGCATCTTACCATGCCCTGAACAACCACTCCTCTTCCCGAGATGCTGAGAGAAGGGGCTACGTGTCTACTGACTCTGCCTGTTCACATCAGAATGTTCTGTGTGTACTTATGCCATGTTCACCCGAACCCTTTACCTGACACTAGGCCGTTGGTTGGAGATAAAGCGATCAAGAGAAAATAAATAAATAAATAATGTGTGAGCTTTTGGAAACAAGTGGTTTTGGGGGAAAGCTGGTTTTCAAAGGTCCCCATCAGCCCATGACCATAATGCAAAAAGCCAGAGGCAGATCCTACCAGTTTATCTGAACCTGTTTTCTGCAACTTCCCTGTTGTTTTGATGAGAGCTCCCCTGATTTCTGCTGCTGGCCCCAGTCAAAATGAATTTTTGAATCCTCTGATGCTTCTGGAGATGTGGTAAATGATCAGGTTGCCAGCTGAGAGCCCATAGACTGTCAAGGGACTGCAGGATAATGAACCTGGTGTAAAGCTGAAATGAATGAGTAAACAAACAAACAAACACCACTTCATTGTTGACACCCGCTAGACCTGTTGCTACTCCATGTAGAGCAGTGGTTCTAAACCTCTCTAATGCCCCGACCCTTTAATGCAGTTCCCCATGTTGTGGTGACCCCCAACCATAAAACTATTTGCGTTGCTACTTTGTAACTGTAATTTTGCTACTGTTATGAATCAAAATGTAAATATCTGTGTTTTCCGATGGTCTTAGGTGAGTCGTGACCCACAGGTTGAGAACCGTTGCTGTATAGCCTAAGACGATGGGAAAACACAGATATTTACATTACGATTGATAACAGTAGAAAAATTAGTTATGAAGTAGCAACGAAAATAATTTTGTGGGTGGGGGTCACCACAGCATGAGGAACTGTATCAGAGGGTTGCGGCATTAGGAAGGTTGAGAACCACGATGTAGAGGAACATTGAGTACAGTAACCCATGCTCCCAAGTAAAATACTAGGAGAGTCTCTACCTCTGAGTCAGAAACAGGAAGGTCTGTCTATGGCAAATACCCACACTTTCTGCAAATTGTTCAACAGCTTGGAGGTTTGATTGTTCACTCAAGTAGGAAACCAGTAGGAAGTACAGTACTTTCCAAGTACATAAATCTGAGTTAAGATTATGATGTCAGGTGGGCACATTACATTTTGTCTAATCACCATTTGACATTTTCATTTTGAGTTGTAGGACTTGGCCAGGAAAAGGACGGTAACCACCTCAAAACGAGGCAAAAACTCTTTCAGCTCAAGAGCTATTTTTGGTATTGGTTTATAACAGGCCTTCCTAGTCCCAAAGACTCTCCAAAATAATACCTTATTATAAAAATCTCTAAACCCTACCTAAAACACTGTTCTCTCTACCCAAATAACACAGCTATGTAGGAAAGTGTCCCGCCATCATGTGAAAGCATTTCAGGGACAGAGGTAGAACAGTCAGTTCCTGGGTGTCCTCATTCTGTTCTTTTGTCATAAACTGCCTATTACTCCCCTGGCATTATGGGTTAATGAACAAAAGGTTCAGCAGAATCTTTGGACATCAAATGGCCTCCATGAAACAATGTCTTGATGAGTTAAGTAAAAAGGAATCAGAAACACATGGACCCAACTTCCCTTGAAATATAAGAGGGCATACAAATCAAGGCAAAGAGCACTTAACAAACATTGGGCTTGGGTTTCCTGAACCTGAAATGTTATAATAATTAGCAAGGACTTATTGAAGCTGAAAAGTGATCAGCTCCAGTATTCCTAACTCAAAACTGAAATGAAGAAGGCGGAAAGGTCTTAGAGAAGGGAGTGGCCATGGGCGGGAGAGGCCTTTGAAATTAGCTTTCTCCCGAAACCACCCATTTCCCCAGAGCTCACAGATTTTGTTTTTATTTATTTTTATCCTCTTTTGCTTTGATTTCCAGGTTTCGCCTGACGACCTATCTAACATTCTCTGAACTGGTTCAGCACAAGTCTTTTTAGTCCCGTCTCAAAGGAAACGATGAGATTTGGTAAGACAATGCTCTGTTCATTCTCAAATTGGAGATGAATTCATATATTGGCCACGCAGGAAGTTTGGTTAAGTAATCAGGTTGAATTTATTTCCTTAGTGAGCTGGACTTCTCAGCATTCCCCAAACCCAGGAAATAAATTCTTTCAGAAAGCCGCTGTAAAAGTTGTAAGAAAAAAATTATTACATACTAGAGTAGAGATTTTTAAGTAGATTGTAAGCCTGGAAATAAAACCCCAAAACACTGCATTATTAGAAACTGAGAGACAGCAGTTTCCTTGCTTGATCCTACACTGTATCTGGAACCTGAGAGTTCCTTCCCTGCCCAGATCTCCTCTTGTCCTCAGAGGCCTCTGGGACTCAGCCTGCTCCTTCTCCTCTTCCATGGCTGCTTCCTCGCATCCTTGTGACTTTTCTCCCCACAGTCTAGTCTGGTTAGTATGAAGCAACGCCCCCACCCCACTATTTTGGAACACACGTTGCTTTAAAAGATGATTGTAGAGATTTGTATTGTTGGTTGTCCTAGGGAACTGACTGAGGCAACCAAATTAGCGACCAAGGGGAGGTCTGAGTTGACAGACTAACCCCCTTTTCACAGAAACACAGACACTTGTGTTTTCATAGCGCTGTCCAGGGGTTTGGCAGTGGTTGTCCAGTCTTCGAATATTATTGCTTTTGACAGCTGGAGGTCAAGATGGAAGAAGGTAGGGCTACCACAATCCATATACCAATGATATGTGCACTTGCTATGGAAGCATCAACTGAGTTCTTATTTTGCATTTTGAGTAAATAGTTGGGTTTGGAGTAAGTTCAATAAATCCATGATAATTTTTTGATTGCTTAAACCAGTGGTCAGCAAACTCATTAGTCAACAGAGCCAAATATCAACAGGACAACGATTGAAATTTCTTTGGAGAGCCAAATTTTTTAAACTTAAACTTCTTCTAATGCCACTTCTTCAAAACAGACTCGCCCAGGCTGTGGTATTTTGTGAAAGAGCCACACTCAAGGGGTCAAAGAGCCACATGTGGCTCTCGAGCCACAGTTTGCCGACCACGGGCTTAGACTCAGACAGAGCTCCTGCTCAGTCTTAAATTAGCTTTTTTGTGTTTTATTTTTTCTGTTTGTCACAAGACCTAGTTGTCAGCCTGCTCTCCTGTTTCAGTGTAAAAAAATTATAGTGCAATCACAATTATCTTATTGATGTCTTCTTATATGCAACTACTGTTCTAAATGCTTTACATGTATTGTTTCCTTAATCCTTAGGGAAGTAGGTAAGAGTTATCATTCCCATTTTATAAATGAGGAAACTGAGACACAAAGGTTAAGAAACATTTCCAAGGTTAAAGTAGGTAGTTGAGCTGTTCTTCACTCTATAATTTTGGTTTTTCCCTCCAGGAAAGGTCTTCCAGTTCTCTCCCAAAAGCCACACACGTATTATATGCCCCTCCCATCACATTTAACAAAAAAACAGGGTTTTGCTGGGAATTAGTGCTGCAAAACAAAACAGGAAATAACATAAACACTGGTATGTTATAGAATTTTATGAAGTTCTTTTGATTGTGATCTGTGGTCTACAGTTTATGACTGCCTCTTGACATGACAAATGGAAGCCCCAAAGGTCTTCTGTTCCTTATTTCCCTGGGGAGAACAGTGGTTTGCTCACCTGTGTCTTTTATCTGCCTGAAGAAACGGGTGCCAGAAAACACTGCTAATGGAGGCTGAACCAAAGGTGTGCCTTGGTCTCAACCTATGGGTTGAGGTCTTCCCTGAGACCCTTCAGACTTCATGGTATGCCCATCACCAGATTTCTGTGTAGCTCAGCATGCGCTCCTTTGGGGGAAGAAGGAAGAGGAGGAGAAAAGAAAGAAACATCTTTATCAGCCCGGTCAGTGAGGCTCAGTGGTGGAGCGTTGACCTACGAACCAGGAGGTCACGGATTGATTCCCAGTCAGGGCACATGCCTGGGTTTCAGGTTCGATCCCCAGTGTGGGGCATGCAGGAGGCAGCCCGTCAATGATTCTCATCATTGATGTTTCTATCTCTGTCTTCCTCTCTCTTCTCTGAAATCACTAAAAAATACATATCTATTTTAAAAAATCCGTATTGGTTCAAGCATAATCAGCTGGTTTTGCTGTAGCATCTTACTGTAAGGTTTGCTAGTACCTGGACTTCATTTTTCTTTTAAATGGATCTATTGTTTACTCTGGTGAGGGTAGAGAAGGAAAGATACAATTAGGATCACATGTTGAATTGAACTATTGACATTTTCAGGGGCAACTCCAGATGTTGGACGTTTGATTCCCTGACAATCAGTTGTCCAGGTGTTGGTCCGTTGGAAGCAAGCTGGCACATTTCATGCAGAAATGAATGCTATTTTCTCATGGTCTAGTAGTAGGTCAACACTTTTATATGTTACATATAAAATCCCAATTAAAATCAGAAAAACCTAAGAAGTCACTCTAATGAAAGACATATGCCTTGGCTCTGCCACTAATTAATTTTGTGGTTTTGGAAGATTCTTTAACTTCCCTAGGACTCAGTTTCCTCAATTTTAAAGTGAGAGAAAAAACTTGTAGTTTCTAAGGTGTCTTTTACTCCTAACATTCTTTGATTTATAGGAACCACGTAAATGAAAAAGGCTCTAGAAACTAGAAAATACAGTACTACATGGGGAATGTATGCTTTTCTGCAATTTTGAATTTTATCAGCCAAATTTCTTTGATTCTGATATTAAAATGGAATTGACTATTTTAATTAGCTTTTTGTGTAGTCTGGACATATACTTAATTTGAGGGGAGCAAAAATTTGTACTGAGAGAAGTGCACTTCAGTTTTCTTGGACATTAAATGGCTCATTCGAAGCAACATTTTGATAAATCGTGTAAATGAGAGAGGAACATATGGATTAAGTTTTCCTTGAAATACATACCCACTTAAAAATTAAGAAGAAAAAATGCTTGGCAAAGCCCATTTGGTGTTCTGCCAAATGGGAAACATTTTTAAAATAGTCAAAAATGCAATTTTAATCCCAAAATGCTGCCATAATCACACATCCTTATTGATTATATGTTTAAGAATTTGTTAGTTATTCTCCTTTTATTTATTTTCACAGTTTGCTCCATGCCCTGGGGCGCTTGTTCAGTTTTGCTACCATTTTTTAAAATGTTAACTGTATTTTATTATTTTTTAATTTAAATTTTATTTCATTTTTTTCTCATCATCATTTATCCTCTCTATGCCCTCTTGCACCTCCACCGATGCTACTTAACCAAAAAAAAAAAAGAAAAAAAGAAATGCATTAGCTGGTTTTGCTCAGCGGATAGCGCGTCAGCCTGTGGACTGAAGAGTCCTGGGTTTGATTCTGGTCAAGGGCATGTACCTCAGTTTCAGGCTCAATCCCTAGCCTTGGTCAGGGGCCTGTGTCGAGGCAACCAATCAATGTGTTTCTCTCTCTCTGCCCGCCCCCCCCCAAAAAAATAAAAAGAAAAATATCCTTGAGTGAGGATTAAAAACAAAACAGAACTAGACAGAATGGTCCACCCATCACTGAAGAGCACATCACAGTGTCTCCCACTCCCTGTGAGATTCCTGCTGCTTGGGCCTGGGTGGAGGATTCTGTGATCTCTTAGAATAACAACCGGCATTCATTCATACGGCTGTAATGAAAAGTCTAAGGAGGGCTTTGTGGTGGAGAAATAGAGGGGATCTGGTCTTTGAAGATGTGGAATATGGTGAACAACTTTTCGGTAAATCATGCTACTGTGATGGAAGAGCTTTGAGAAAAGACAAGCCCCAAGTTTCATGATTCTATATAATTCAGAACCAGATAAGCAAAGACTGAGAGATAACATTCTTCTGGATGAATGGAAGAACTTGATGTCTCAATGGATCTCCTTGTCCAACTTGAAGAAGAGAAAAGTGAAAAAATCTTAAAAATCATGGATTTCTGATCAAATTGGCAGCACTTTCTAATTCGAAGGGTTGAGTACACAGCTCAGTACAATTTGTGTAACTGCAGGTATCTTCAATACACAACATGGAAGCTGTATCTCTGCCATAGGATCTACTGAAACCTGAAATTCTGCATGACATTTTCTTCCTTCTTCCTGCTTTGTGTAATCGAATCCATTTAGCAAGAATGCTATTTTTGTCATGAAAATACAAGGAAACAAGAACTTCTTCTTGGTGTTAAAAATCTCCAACTGTAGGGGATGACACCATCAGACACAGCATTCTACTCATGATGCATCCGAGAGAATGATAAGATTTATTGTCACAAGATGGTAACAATATCTTATTCTTTGAGGCTAATCTTTACAACAAAAGTTTGTTTTTATTGTTGACTTATCCTTTTGCTGTAGTTTTGAAATGTTTTTTAATAACTATTTTTCAGTAAATTGGTTTTTTTTATTTAAAGAGAGATCTTCATTGGGCTCATGTTTGCCCACACAAAACTGCAAATAGAATTTGTATAATTTCGTGAACTCTAAAATGAAAAATGTTGCAGGCCATTTTGTGTAACATCTCAGTAGCAGATGCAGAAGTGAAGACCTACCTAGCTGACACCCTCAGAACTCCCCATGCACTTGGTTTTTATGTTTCAAGGGCCGTTCAACATAATAGAGTATATTAAAAACATAAAGAAAATAATTTTGAAATGCTTTATTCCATTTAATTTTACTTGTACTTTATCAGTAAGTCATTTTATAGGATTAATTTTGCTATCTGGTAACCCGAACATTTTAAATATACATAACTCTATTATTTATTTACTAGAAGCCCTGCACACGAATCCGTGTGCCAGTAGCTCTCCAGTAGCTCACTCCCACCCACTTGTAGCTTTCTGCCTGCTGCCCCGCCCTCCTGTGGCTCCTCCCATTCCCTTTCCCCCCTCCCCCTCATAGCTTGCTGTCCTTCCCCCTCCTGTAGCTCTTCACCGCCCTCTTGTAGCTGGCTGCCCCACCCTCCTGCTGATCCGTGATCTGGTCCTTATGTGCTTGGTAGTTACACACTTCACAGTGTAATGACCATTTGCATATTATATCTTTATTGTATAGGATTTATTTATTTATTTATTTATTTAGAGTGGAAGGGAGAGGAAGAGACAGAGAGAAACAGCAATGTGAGAGAGGCCCTGTGGGTGGTTCTGGGACTGGAAAGCATCAGCATGGCAGGCGGAGGGGGAGGAAGACCATGGTATAAACGCAGAGGGTCAGCACCCATGCTAGACTTGCTGGGTAAGAACCTCTGGGGTGGGGCCCAGGACCGCATCTGAACAAGCCGCCCAGTTGATGCTGCAGTGGGAACCTCTGCCTGGGAGCCTGAACTGAGCTCCAGTTCTTGAGAAGGGGCTCTCTCACCCATGTTGGCTTACACCTAGGAGCTTAGGCCTCTGCCTAGGAGCTCACACAACTGGGACCCTGCTTTCTGTTTCTCAGGTGAACACTTGATCACGTGTTTGTTACTTGATCAGTAGCCATGTCACCGGGTTGCTTTTGGCAAGTCTTACTTCGTTACAAGACCACATCTCTTCTTGACCAAGGACTGACCGAATGAACATCCAGCAGATAGGACAGCCCAGCCTCTGCCTGGGGTGTGGGTGGGGGTCCGATGGGGAATGTGACTTACATTCACTCCTTTTCCCTGTAAGAACGTAGTAGACATGTGTTACTTGCAGCCTGTCACATGCAAATGAATCTCCTGGGGATCTTGTTAAAAAGCAAGGTCTGACTCAGTAGGCCTGGGAAAGGCCAGCGGTTCTGCATTTCTAACACATTCCTCCCCAGACCTTGAGCAGCAGATGCAGAAATGCTTCTCGGTTACTCGTACCCGGTCCTAGAGCCAGAGCCTCCAGAACAGCTAGCTGGATGGGGCTAAAAATGACAGAGGGAACTTCTTGAAGGACCCAAAAGGATGGGTACCCTTGTCAGCCGGTTTCATTGGCGGGTGTCTTAAAGTAGTTCCGTTCTTGTGTTCTTCACGGACATTAAAGGAACTTTGTTCTTTGTATCTCCTGGTATCTTTACGTCAACCACTGTGCCCTTAGGATAATAATCAAGATCTATATCCTGCATTTCTTTGCTCAACTCCAGCCCAGTGGTAAACATTAGATCAATGCTGAATTAAGTAGGAGAATACATGAGTGAGTGAATGAATAAAGCCTTCAGTGCCCTTTTGATTTCTGAGCCTCTAGACAAACCCAACTCGTGGCTTGTCTGACCAAGGCACCTGGAGAAGACGGAAGTGGTGTCACACTTACTCCACCTCCACCTCTCATACCCAGCCAGAGAAGGCAGATTTGCAGCCCCCCAAAACATGGGGACTTCCCACCAGAGAGTTAACTCTGGAACGCACCCATCATTTGCAAGACTCTCGTGACATTCCCAGGGGTACAACAACTTCCTGTTCACAGAAATTTGAAACTCTCTATCATTGTAATGCTGACAGATTTTATGACTAAACCATCTATCCCATTTTTTTTTTTTAAGAATTGGATAACTAGTTTCTGCTCTTTTTTTTTTTTTTTTTTTTTAGTATCTCCTTGGCAAAATTGTAAGCATGAACATTCAGAAAGCCTTTTTTCTTTTTCATCTATATCTTTTTTGTGTGTGTGCAAAGAAAATCTGATCTGTCCATTAGCACTTTATGCATTTGAAACCTTTAAGGACAACCTGAAATCTTGTTTGGTTAAAATAAATACTCATTAAAAACTACTTTGTTTTCTCATTCTGCGTTCCCCTGTAGAGAATTCTAGAAAGACAATGAAGGGAGGGGGAGCTGTACTGTTAAAGATAACTGATGAGAGAATAATTAGCAATTTAGGGTTTATTACTAACTAATTAGTTAGGCTGTCTGGTCGAACATTGCTGGGAAACATTATCTGGAAAAACTTTATGGGAAGAAGACAATTTCCAAAGAAGGCTCAAGTTCATAATGGAAAAGTTAAATATGAGTTTTTAATAGTTGGCAAAAATACCCCGCCATGACACATTACTATTTCAGGTTTCTCATGACTTATGTCATGTTTTAGGGATGATGGAAGGCATGCTTGCTCACAGCGTTGCCAGCCGCATGATCTATCCCATTGTGCCCAGGACTCACCACAGCTCCGTCCTGCAGGGACCCACAGTGCCTCAGGGACGGGGTCCAAGGCAGGCCCCTGTCCGCGGGCAGCCCGGCCAATAAACCACGCCCTCCAACTTCCCTACAAATTGGAGAACTGGTCTCTCTACCTTCCTTAGTCTTCCATTTGCCGGCCTTAAAAACCTTAACATCCAGAAATTATTTTTCTATTTTTTTCACCTAAAGCTCTCTTTGTGGGAATTTAAGTCAGTTTCTAGTTATTTTGGCCTTAGTGGAGACACAGAAAATTTGATCTGCACATTAGCACTTTATGCATTGCTATATTAGGACAATCTGAACTTTTATTTGGCTAAAACAAATAGTCCTAATTCCGTGTACTTCTCCTCAAATACCCTATTACCCAAGCCTCAAACCATCTTTATTAAATCCTTATAGACTGCTTTAACCCTTGCTTGTCTTTCTGAAGTTGCACCTCCAACTGCTTATTAAGGGCTCCAGGAGAAGCCATGGTTTTAAGGCTTTCATATATTGATTGCCCTTTCACTTAGATAACTCAGAATCAGTATGGGTTTTTTCCATTGAAAAGAAAAGTTATTGTTTGAAATTTAATTTCCACTTAAAAATGGCAGACTGAGCAGAAATATCCACCTCCCCTTCTCTCCAAACATCCCTTTGAAGTGATAGTACAGTTGTTGTTTTCTAATCCTCACCTGAGGATATGTTTTCATTGATTTTAGAGAGAGAAGACGGGGGTGGGGAGAGAGAATGAGAGAGAGGGGGAGAGAGAGGTGAGAGAGAAGCTTTGATTGATTGACTCCCATATATACCCAGACCGGGGATCGAATCCACAACCTTTGGTGTATGGGACGTACGTACTCCAACCAACTGAGCCACCCAGAGAGGACTTCAGTTGTATTTCTTTTAATAAAAGCAGAACCATGTTGGAAAGCATCTGTCAGTCAAAAATATTAAAGAATTCTTATAATACAGAAAACATATGTGATCAGAATAGACAGTGAAAACAGAGGAAACCATAGCCTTGGATCCAGAAGTAAACAAGGAACATCCTCAGGAGCCCCAGGAAAACTCCAAGTTCAAAGCCACAAAGTGCAAAGGGTAGAGTGGACCAGTAACCAGGTGAATCCCTTACCTCCAGCTATAACTGGCTGGCAGCAGGATCTTTGGCCCTTAGGCTAAAGCCAGAATATAGCTTTACAAAAGAAGTATATGATTTGTGCCTAGGATTTTGTAGTGAGGATTTGGGGAGCTGAGAAAGGACCAGGAGAGAGGTTGAGCATCTCCAGGATATACAACAGATATGGGGAGGCTGTGCTCTGGGGCTATGACCATCTTCACTCTGGGTCCTTGACTGATGGGTCCTCGACAAGGAACACTGTCATTTTAATGGCAGAGAGAAAGGAGAGAGCTGGAGGTTCTCAGAATGAATACTCTGGCCTGGGGATGACACATATCCTTCTGCTCACAGCTCATTGGCCAGAATTAGTCACATGACCCTATTTGAGTTCAAGGGGACCAAGAAGTACAACCTTACCCCTTGCTAGGAAGGGAAAAGCACTCAAAATACTTACAGACTCTTAACTGCTTTGTTACTGACAAAGGAATAGGATCAGATACAAAACAGACTTTTCCTCATCAGCACTGTGTGCTAGATGACAATGAAGCCATACCTTCAGAATTATTAAAAGGCAACAACGACAACAACAAACCCTAAATGATTGCCTAGCACTCTATTCCCACAACTTAACTATTAATGAAATGGGAAGATATGTAGGAATTCAGGAAGTATATTACCCATGAACTCTTCCTGGAAAATTTCTTTATATACTTGAATAAAAGGAGATCTCCAAGCTATAGGAAGGCCAAATGCCTAAATTATAGTGTTCTTAGGCCAAATACTTGAGCAAGTGTCTGTAGTATGAGAGAATTTGTAGGACTCAAATATTCAACAGCTCCCTCTCTCCTGTGGGATTGTTTTGGACAAAAATAAAACAAACAAAAGCCCTCCTTAATTCGAGGTCATATGATACTAAAAAATACCTTCCAGTAATTAAAAATATTAATGCAACAATAGAAATAAATGGCAATCAAGAAACAGGAAAACAGTAAAGGAAGCTACAAAACTATAAAAGTATATATAATATGTATATATAATATGTATATATAACATGTATATATAATATGTATATACAGTATGTCTGTGTGTGTCTGTATTAAAATTATATATAATTGTATATAGCCATTATATGTTATATATTAATTTTTAATTTTCCTAGTCACTCATGTATAAGCACAAAACATTTTATTATGATTGTAGAAAAGAATATAAATGGTGAGAAAATGAGGATGTAGAGATGGGGTGAAGAAGTCGAAGGGGTGAGCCTGTGTGGGGCCCGCAGGGGAGCCTGGGGAGCAGTGGGTGCCTGAGGAGGGGCTGGGAGAGAAAGCACATCTCCAGACACAGTGGGCCGCTATCACCCCACCTGGGCCTAGGGCTGGTCCTGAGAAGAAGTCAAGAGCAGCAGGAGGTTGGCAAGAGAAGGAAAAGTGAAAAGAACTCATTGTGTGGCGGCCTGGCGACTCAGGGCCTGGATCTGCCTCTGCTTCCTCTCGCTGAGCCTGGCCGCAGGGCTGGTGCCAGGTGGACACAGAAGGTGCGCTAAGTGTGCTGAGTGGGGAAGGTGCATGGGGCACACGTACCCCACCACGGGGAATGGAGATGAACGATCCTACACGGAAGAAATAGCTGGACGGTCAGGGTAAGTTTTCTACAAGTGACACTGCCCGCCGACAGAGCAGTGGTTCGAAGGAGGTCCTGGACACAGAAGACTGGATGGACAAAGAGCTGGAAATTACTCTGTAGGAAGGGGGAGGGTCCCATGCTGGAGGCAGTGGATCCAGTAGCCCCAGGGAGCGCCTGGGACTGTCATTCCATCTGGGTCGATGACAAAGATGACAAACCGGTTTAATGAGGTCAACTCAGTGGTTATTTCCACAACAGGAAAACACAAACAATTAACCAGGAAACAGCTGGGTCTGGAAGCTCCTAGGCCAAGAGAAGAGACTGTTGCACAAGGGCCAGGAGGGGTCCGGGTGCCTCTGCCTGGGACTCGCCTCCGGCTCCCTGCTGTGCAAAGGCAGCCATGGGGGCGCAGCCTGCAGGACCTCCAAATACAGCTCAGTGTGGCCACGGTCTCCCGAGGCGGACACTGGAAGGAGCAGACAGAGGGCGGTGATGAACCCCCCTCCGGGGTGTGGCACGCCTCTGCTTCTCATGGCACAGATGGGAAGTGTCAGGAATGTTCTCTGACCCAGGGCTTCTCAGACCTCAGTTCCTCATTTACCACCGCCAGAATTTTTGTCTGGTGCAAGTACCAGCTTTCTTCCTATTCCTGTGGCATTTTTCTATCAATACATCTATATTTTTTAACCTAATACTAGAGCTTCACCCTAGGTGTTCAGCGTGTAAGCAATTATTTTTCTAGAAACAACAAAATGGCTTCCGTTTTAGGCTGTGTTTTTTTTTTGTGTGTGTGGCCGCAAAGTGCATTTTTTTATTATGATTTTTCTTTGACTACTTAGGTTCTTGGGGAATGATATCACTCAGAACAGATACTGGGAAACACTTTGTGCAAGTTTTAAAACTGTGGTTAAAAGTTGGGGGTGGGGGCAACCAGATTCTTCCAATCAATGATAGCTTTGGAAGAAAGTGGTAGACCCCAAACCTCTCCTCTCCCCAACCCTGGCTGTGCAAGCTAGGGAGAGGTGACTCTCATTCAGAAAACGAAAGGCAATAAGAACAATGTGAATTGGCTCAGAACAATGACAAGGAAAGGGGAAAGCATTTCTTAAAGGCAACATCACGCTACAAGTCCATCTGTATGTGCCTCAGAGGAAACTTGGGCAAAGGAAAACACTAGCTACCTCAGCATTCTTGGTGACAGTTAGATGTCTCTAATTCGTCCCCAGCAAGGTGAGTCATGGACGGTGGGATGCATAGGCCTCCAGCCCCACTGATCTCCAGGTGAAGAACTTCCCTAAGAAGGAAGAGAGAAATTGGCTCACTACCCTCTAAGGCAGTGGTTCTCAACCTTTCTAACGCCACGACCCTTTAATACAGCTCCTCATGTTGTGGTGACCTCCAACCATAGAATTATTTTCGTTGCTACTTCATCACTGTAATTTTGCTACTGTTAATGGATCGTAATGTAAATATCTGTGTTTTCCGATGCTCTTAGGCTCCACAGCAGCGGTTCTGAACCTGTGGGTCACGGCTTACAGGTTGAGAACCGCTAGCAGGGTCGCCTAAGACCATCGGAAAACACAGATATTTACATTATGATTCATAACAGTAGCAAAATTACAGTGATGAAATAGCAACAAAAATAATGTTATGGTTGGGGGCCACCACAACATGAGGAGCTGTGTTAAAGGGTCACGGCGTTAGAAAGGTTGAGAACCACTGGTCTAAGGGAATGGGGCCTTCCCAGGGAATGGATTGGGTTTGCTGAGTTCAAACCAGCAAACACGAATGGCTTCCTTACCAGGTTTAGAGCCTGTGCTTTGTAACCGTGAGTACGAAGAAAAGACTGAGACGTTAGTCCTACTCTGTATGAGTTGCCTGCCATTGAGTGAAGGGACTATCAGAAAACAAATCATTGTAGGACAGCTGGACAAGTAACCTCAAGGCACTGAGAACGGACATTCCCTGAGTGATCATCCTGTGATACACTTGAACCCACTTAATCCGCCCCAAACCCACTTTACCGGTGGAGAAACTGAGGCACAAAGAGTCCTTTATCAAAGCCACTTGTAAGTGGCAGAGCCAGCAGGTTGTCTTGCTCCAGAGCCTTGGCCATGGTAGGCCTGGGGAGTCTTCAGAGAACAGGATTTGGAGAATGAAGAGGAGTTCATCAGGCACATGGGGGTGGGGGGGTAGGGGACAAGGAGCTGAGATGGACTCTAGTCTAAAACATGGCACGTGCAAAACATCAGCAAAACACTCGGCCAAGCTCAGGGGGTGAGTGTCCACCAGGAGGTCACAGTTTGATTCTGGGTCAGAGCACATTGTGGGCTTGATCCCCAGTAGGGGGCGTGCAGGAGGCAAGGCAGCCCATCATCGATTCCCTGTTATCATGGGTGTCTCTGTCTCTCTCCCTCCCCCTTCCCCTCTGAAATCAATAAAAAGAAAATATTTTTAAATAAATAAATATGAGGGGATGATGGAGCGCTCAGAACAAGTCACGAGGCCAAGTCCCTGGTTTTCAGGCACCGAGTTTTATTATCTGTTTATGAAGCACCTACTACGTGTCAGGCACTCTATGCAGCCAAGTAAGAATGGAACTATGCGGAGGACAGCATTCCTCTCCCAGGGCAGAAAGGTCATTATATTTGATTTGAAAACCCATTGAGTTTGGGTAAATTGTTTGGGGTGGCATACACTCAGACTTCTAAAACTAAATTAGAACTGGGAAACCTGTCAAATTTGGGGTTTGTGTTCTACACCTCAGTAAAACCAAACAAACAAGCAGCAACAACCAAGATCCCTCATCTCTCCCCCTCGGGCAAAAACACTTTTATTTTCCATAAATGCTTTAATCAGTTTGGAGTATTGGTTTAAGCGTTCAGAGTGTACTTGAGAGCTTTCAGCATCAAACAGACTTTTCAAGTGGCTTTTCCTGTTAACATCATGTTTCTTGTAAGCAGTCCGGCGTGCCAGAACTCACGGCACAAAAGCACCCTGCTGGGGAGGCTGGGCCGGGCAGCCCCGCGCCTTCAGGATGGCACAGCCCTTCTCCTCGTCCGCATCTTCGGGGTCCCTGCGCACAAGGCCCGGTCCACGGCCTCGTCGTCTCGTAAATCGGTCTACATCGTTCGTGATCATACTCACCCTTTATTATAATCACCGCAAGTCATGGGAAGGTTCAGCTGTTTCATTAGCCGACTGAGAACAACAACGTCTAGAGTTTCATTGAAATCAGATGTGATGTTTGTGTTCCAAGGTCAGCTGGAAACTAATAGGAATAATTTAAGCCATAATATCCCAACTGAGGCTGAGCCACAGTAATCATCCTGCAGATCGGACTGGAGTGGCTCTGAAGGGGGAAAAAATCACATCCTATTTCTCCCTCATTACGTACCGAGGCCCAGCTTTATGGGAGGAAAGAATCAATCTGCAGCCGGGTGGTCACAGCCGAGCCTCTGGGGAAACCCTCCCAGGCGGCCCTCAGCAGCCAGGAGCCACACCAAGGGGGTGTGAGGAGATGGCAGAGCTGGCTGGCCCTCACCCTTCCTTTTTTTTTTTTTTTTTTTCCTTTTCTTTTTTGATCTCGTTTTCCTTTCCCATAACCCAGGGAGTCTGAAGCCAGAGGATTCTGAGAAAGTCTAGAACCTTCTGGAAAGTTCTCTAACCCTCCCACCACCATCTCCCCCCACATACACCCCCCCCCCCCCCGCCCTACCCACCCAAAGCCCAAAGTGGAAGGAAGTTTCTCGAGTGAAGAAGGAAAGTATGGCTGGGAGGATCTTTACTCTCAAGGCTCCTCTCTGGCCAAACAGCCAATGGAAAAGCTTCTTGTGATAACCTCTGGACCTTTTCTGTAAAAATTGCTAATCCTTTACCTGGAATCATTCCAGCGGGATAAGGGGCTCACCTTCCGCCTCATGAGCCCGGGGGCCTCTTCCCCGTCAGGGTCCCCCAGGTCTGTGTCTTACAGCCACGCTGGCCTCCATCCATGAACATGGGTGTCTTTATTTATTTCCGTTCTCTTTTCAACACTGTTTTACAGTTTTCTGTGCATAAGTCTTTTCTTTTGTGAAGTCTGTTACTAAATATTGCATTCTCGTTGATACTATTATAAATGGCATTATTTTCTTCATTTCATTGTTGGATGTTCACTGTTAATGTAGAGCAAATGCCATTGATAATGATATATCAATCTTGAATTATACAACCACGCTGAACTTGTTTATTAGTTCCAAGTGTTTTTGTGGATTCCTTGGGGTTTTCTATAAATGGTACCTTGTCATCTGGAAATAGAGGCGGGGAGGGGAATCAAGGTGGAAAGACAGTGCTTCTACCAGCTACAATCCCCCCAAAGCAGAAAGTCTGTCCAAGGCAAAATCAATATAAAACTCATACAGTCCTCCTCTGGCTCTCAGCGGAGTCTTACAGAGGGGGAGGCGAGGCTGATGTTATAGGCTGTGGGAAAGTCTGCTTCTGGGAACCCCACAGTCAGTGCGAGCTTCCAGGGCTGGGCATGCCTGGGGGAGTATATCTCAGGCCCCACCATCCTCTCCATTTGCTTCCAGGGAGGGAGGGTGGAGGTGGGGGAGCAATAGGTCAAAGGACTATGTCTGTGGCTTTGGGGACACACGAAGGCCCTCCACAAGCCTCCCCGAAACAATAGCTCTGGGGAGTGTCGGGAGGGGGACCCAGGTGCTGACACAGCAGGTGCTGATCGGGCATCAGAGAGCCGCCTCTGCTGCAGGCAACTCAGAAGCCACTGCTGTTCTGCATGAATGCAGGCATTCACCAGGATCTTCCTTCTCCCTCCTTCTCCCTCCTTCTCCCTCGCTTCACCATTCTCTCTGAGTCTCAGTCTCCGAGTGGATGAGAAAGGGGGCACACACTAACCCTGACAAGGTCAGGGGAGGCCCGCACGGCGGCCTTACACATTCAGAGACCAACGTAGCCACTCGGGCGGGTCCAAACGTAAAAATTCCTAACTAAGGCGCGACACGGCGGGCAGTCACGGACCAGGCCTGAAGCTTCCCTGAAAAAGGTGACTTTTTACCCGGAGTGAACCAGCCTGCTGTCTTTTTGCATCTGCGATAACATACCTTTGAAATGTCAGGGTAACCTTTTCCAGAGCCCTCCAGGCACAGCCTCCAGCACAGAGCGGGTAACTGCGAGCCCCTCCCGGCCAGCAGAGCATGGCGCGGCCTGAGAGCTCGTTACCTATCCTGTACCCACCAACGTGGTGAACAAAGGGCGTGTCTGTTTTGCCTTTTCATCCAACCCCTGAGATTTCCCTGCTTTGCTTTCTCCTGTCCCCTTCCTCTCTCACCAATGGATTTCATGTAACTCCTGTACGCCTCCCCCTTTGATTCTAATGCATAAAATAAGCTGTAAAACTGCCATTCTTTGGAGCATTTTCTCCAAAGGAATTGTTTCTGACAATTGTCGTCAGTTCGATTCAGATAAACTCATAAGCGTTCTCTACAGATTTGGGCATTTCTTATGTCAACATCTGTAGTTTACACTTTGCCAAATGCTTTTATATAGTAGCTGGCCCCCGCTGGCGGGCTGTTTCGCCCTCCAAACGGGTGTTTCATCCAGTACAACCTAATGCGTTATCTCACTGCATCATCTCAATACCTTTTCCCCCCCCCCCAGATGGAGCCCATTTGTCTTGATGAGCCTAAGCCCCTGAGATCATATAACAAAGGAAATATCCCACCTAGAACTTGAACTTGGTGTCCAACTGCAAGTGCTCGCTTGCCTACAATGCTGCCTCCAGCTCCGTGGCTGACTCTGCAGGGGACACGTGCGAAGGTCAGGGGCTGTGTCCTGGGTCCTCTTTCAACACACTGTGGGTTAGAGTCACCTGCATAGACCCCAGCGAAATCTCTCTCAGTGATGGCAAATATACGGAAATGCACCCACATCCCATAGTATGATTTTCATACATTTTACACAATCAATGCTTATATTCTTGTATTTAAAATTACTTAGCTATGAATAACACAATTTAAGATGGACTATGGTTTCTTGATTGCTTCAAAATGTTAACAATTGAGCCTACAAATTGCTTTCGAATATAATCAATGTTTCATGAATTCTAAATTTAACACTAGGTGAATCTGACACGTTATTCCATTTTGGAGACATTTAACTAAGCATTTGTTAATTTCAGTTTGCCCTTTTCGCCTTTTTGAATGAATGGTTTCGTTTTGTTATAAAAGTTCAGCTTTTAGATTAGTCTTTAAGTCCTTGGAAATCCCACAGACCCCATCCATTTCTTCAACAAAAATGTACTGAGCATCTACCATTTCCCGCTACTGGTCACCATTTATCAATACCAATGCCTCTAGTCCTTAATCCATAAAGCCGCCGGGCGGCGTCCTCTGGCCCCGCAGAGCACAGGTGCTCACTCATCACCATTTCGTGAGGATTGTGCCAGAGGAAGACACAATCGTTCCCATCAGACGACTGCCGATGTTTTGAAAGCTCCTGTCACCGAATGTGCTATCGTAGAGTCTGCTGATCCCGTATGGAGTCAGAGCAGGGAGGCCGGAGGGGCTCCTGCCCACGAAGGGCGTGGCCAGAGCAAATGAGGCTCATTTTCACAGGGTGGCTCACACCTGGCCGGGCTCCGGAAGGGTGTGCACTCGGGGCGGCCCAGCCGTCGCTTCTGGACTTTGACTTTCCTCTTTAAGAACCAAATCCCTGCGTTCAGCTCTTCTGCAGCCCCCGCGCGGCTGGTGACCGTGGAGCGCAGCCAACGTTCCAGGCCACCTCCCCTAATCAGCGTTTCTGCTGACATCACAGAACGAACGCCAAGCGCAACATTCAATCAGTGCCGCCGTTTACAAGTGGTCTTTTTGAAACATTATCCGGGTGAAGGGGAAATGGAGGGAAGGGAGTCGTCTAACTCCACGAGCAGCATTTTATTCGGCACCTAACACTAGGGCTTCTCCCCTTCTCTGCACCACTCCTGCCAGCGTCTTCACAGGAGAGAGATTTTCCCTTATTGCTTCTCCCCTTCTCTAAACCACTCCTGCCAGCGTCTTCACAGGAGAGCGACTTTCCCCTTATCTTGGGGACCACGCTCTCCCCAGCATTCACCACGAGGCACACCGACTCTCAGCCACTCTCAGCTCCGCACTTCATTAAGGAAACAAGTCCCAGGGTTTCTGGCCCATGGAGAAGAGCGACAATGACAGGCTCTTTGTTCTAATTTACACATTTACTCGCTTAGCAAATGCTTATTGAGCATCTACACTGTGTTAGGTACTAGCAAGGCACAGTAGTAAAAGATGAAAATATCCTCCCTTAGGATTTGGTATTTTATCACTAATATCTCAACACACACACACACACACACACACACACACACACACACACACACACACACACACACACACATACACACTATCCAAATGGGGGTGGGAAGGAGGGTATAAAAGTGCCAATACCTCCAATTGATAACTGAATCAGAACACTTTATGTGCCAGGCCCTACACTGGGTACCATTTAGGAATATTTCTTAATTCATTTCTTCATCAAAAATGGACTGAGCACGTGCCATTTACCAATACTGGTCCCTGGAGTTACAGAGGTGGGTAAGGACCAGTCTCTCCTCTTTCCCTTTATGGTGGGGTGACAGGCATGTAATCAGACACATAGAAAACTACGTCTAGGGCCCCTGAGCTGTTTCTCTGTGAGTTTCTCTGGCTATTTTGTCCAGAACCACCCAGGACGATTGTGTGCTGTTCAATCATGATTTACGTCGTAGACGTGCTAGACTAGAGTATTTTAAACAAGCATTTCATAAAAATGTTATTCAGTGTTTTAACAGGATCAGTTCAGGTCAGCAGTTTTCTGACAGAGGGAAGTGACATGTCTTGAGCACGGGGGTGGGGGGGGGAGGCCTTTCCCGTGGGCACAGGGAGTCCTTCCCGTGGGCACAGGGGCACCGTGTGAGCCAGGGGCTGTGCGAGAGGACATTCCAGGGGGACACGATGGAGAAGGCCTTGCAGGTAGAGGGACTCTGTGCAGACACTGGGGAGCCGGGGGCACTGGGAGAATCGAAGCAGTTCTGGGTGATTGGACCAGAGGGTGCTGGCTGAGATGGTGTCCTGGGAGGAGACAGAGGAAGTAGGTGCAGGCCCATCCCTGCCCTTCTACCTAGACCTGCCCTTAACTCCCAGCATCATACCTTCATGTAACAGAGCTCTGCCTTCTCCCACGCAAACCGGATGCGGGTCCTTCGGTTTCACTCACCTGCTGTTCTAGTGGGGAGGTGTTGACTTTACTTCCTTCCTTGTGGCATATGGAAAAGGCGGTGAGGAGTCCTACTGAACTCAGGAAAGGAGCTCATGTAACTTCAGTGCTTGTTTCCACCACAGGACAGTCTTTCTCAAGCCATGGCTCCTGTGTCATGGGGGAATCACAGAAGGATCTCTAGGATTCTACAGGCCTGAGAGCCACTCAGTGCACACCTCCTCCCTGTGCAGCCTTTTCTTTTTCTTTTTTTTAAAAATATTTTTATTGATTTTTTTTTTTACAGAAAGGAAGGTAGAATGATAGTTAGAAACAACGATGAAAGAGAAATATCAATCAGCTGCCTCCTACATGCCCCCTACTGGAAATGTGCCCGTAACCAAGGCACATGCCCTTGACCAGAATCGAACCCAGGACCATTCAGTCTGCAGGCCCAGGCTCTATCCACTGAGCCAAACCAATTAGGGCACTGTGCAGCCTTTTCATTCCTGCCAATCCGTCTCCACCACCAGTCCCTCTCCTGTCCTTGCTTGCTTAAGAACTCCCTCCCCTCTCTTATAACTTCATCATCTTGTACGAATAGCCTACGGCTTAGCTCAGATGGAAATTCCTCTGTTCCTAGGTGGGCAGAACAGTGAGAGCTGAGATCTTTAGCAAAAGCTCCGGACCAGTCGCCGACGGGTGGGCACCGGGACAAGCACCCTTTCTTTCTGGTGAAGGACATGTTCCAGCTGATTCTCCCACAGGCCAGCTTCTGGCAAAGACTTTCATGGACACCCCCAGTCACAAGCAACAGCAGTAAAGAGTTTGGGCCACATTGAGGAAAAGTGGGATGTGTGGGAAAGATACAGAGGAGCTAGAGGAGCAAAGCAAGAATGAAGGTCTATACTTCAGGACTTGAGGGCAGCTCTGGGCTTCTGGGTGGCAGGAAGCAGTAGACGGTCTTGGCAAGACCCTGCCCTAGGAGTGAGCACTCACCTCTCCTGTGTGTGTGGGTCAGGCACTGACTCAGCTTGGGACAGAGGGGGCGCCTTAACTGACAGAACTTCAGGTCTGTGCTCCATGGAGGCAGGTGATTTCCTTCCAAGGAAACTGAAGTCCTGTTACTAAAAGCTGTGTGTATGTCTGTGTGTGGGGGGATGGGAGGTGCTGATGGTCACAAGAAAACATTTGCCCTCTACAGTATTTTTTTCAAACTACAAAAATCCCACCTTCCTTTGGTGTGTTGTGGGGGTAGGGGGTGAGGAGGAGGTTTAGTACAGGACTTTTAAGGTTTTAACAGCCTCCTAGTATTTTAGGAGCTAAAAATGGTGAGAAGCACATATAGTGGGAGAGAAAGACGTAGGGGTTTATCTGTCTCCATTTCAGATTTCCTCAGCCAGGTGCTCTTTTCTGATTCCATTCTATGATTATCAACCACATGGACTTAAAAATGTGAAAATAGAAGAAGGAAAATCATTGGGGAGATGAGGTGTTTGTTTTTTAAAGGAATTTAATATTTCAAGAAAAATGATTTTAAATATAATAAAGTTATGTGCAATAAACATTCATATTTCAAGAAAAATGATTTTAAATATGACAATATTAATACACAATAAAAACTAATATTTCAAAAAATATATATATTTTTAAATATATTTTTTATTGATTTTTCACAGAGAGGAAGGGAGAGGGATAGAAAGTCAGAAACACTGATGGAAGAGAAACATCGATCAGCTGCCTCCTGCACATATCCAACTGGGGATGTGCCCGCAGCCAAGGTACATGCCCTTGACCGGAATCGAACCTGGGACCTTTCAGTCCACAGGCCGATGCTCTATCCACTGAGCCAAACCGGTTCGGCTCAAAAAATATTTTAAATATAATATTACCAAAACTGTACTAACATAGTACAATATGATAAAAGTCGTAGGAAATAGTAAAAACCTGCAAAAAATTTTGAATTAGAATAATGAGATTTCTTAGAAAAATTTGACTTCAAATAATGAGATTTCTTCAACTTGCTGCATGCAAAATAACAGCGAGCTCACCGTGTCCCTGCAATGGCTTCGACAGATGCAGCCCTCGGCTGTCAGCGTTGGTAAGGTTCGTTCCCACCTCTGAGATCTGTGAGCGCCTCCCGAGAGGTTTTATGCAGAATTGGTTTAGGACTTCCCTCATTTGTCACTGTGCCAGGAAGCTGGTAGAATATAGAGGAAACAGAAAATTGGGCACATCTGTGAATTTGGTTGTGTCCCGATTATAGCGATGCAATTCCACACATGTGCATGTTTTCACAAGAGAACAGGTTTCTGTTTGACTCCAAACTCCTTCCATGCTCAACTGAGGTTTCATCACTCCCAGGGGGGAGAGGGGTACACCCTCCCTTCACAGAGCCCAAACTGTAGCTTAGCTCTAAAATTCACTGGCACCACTTATTTTCTTAAATTATGGCAAATGGGGATTTGGGGCATACATACATCAACCCCACCCACATATTTCTCCTATAATAATGCTTGGCACATTTATTCTCCCTTCCACAGAGAACCCCTGAGCACTTACTAAACATGTCTTCGTTCTTACAGTAAAAGGAGTTCAGTAGATCTCATAATTCCCGTTTTACAGAAAAATGCAAGTAGAAGACCTGAAGCCCATAAATGAATATGCAATTGTAAGTATTATTTCTTTTTTTCTTCTCGAAACAGAATGAGATGAGCTCGAAGTTGAAATAATGTCGGTTATGACAATATGCTCAATTGTATTCTGTATCACAGGCTCCATCCTTGAGTGTGCACAAGGATGGCTTTGCGATCTGGGTAAGATACAGACACGCCCAAAGATCCTGACCCTGAGAATCTAGGGTGGGGCCCAGGCATCAGCATTTTAAGAAGCTCCTTCTCCCGGGTGACTCAGAGGACCACCCGCTGAGAAACACTAGTCTGGATGAAATAATTACAGGAGTGTTAATAGAGAAACGACAGCAGAACTCAGCTCTGAGGCAGTTGTGAATCCTGTTCTCAAGCCAAGCCTGCTCTTCTTTCCTAAGCACCCCAAACCCACAAGATTATTTCATTTTTTCAAAAGCATTTCTTGAAAGCAGCTGTTATTATCACCATAGTCTAGGAGTTCCTAGGAGGCTAAATCATCTTCAAAGAAAGAAGAATAATGTACAAACTAAAGCTTTAGTCTAGTGTCTTGTCCTATACTAGAAGCCTGGTGCATGAAATTTCTACATCGGGGGTGTCCCTCAGCCCATCCTGTACCCTCTCTAGTCTGGGACCCCTCCAGGAATGTCCGACTGCCTCTTTAGGCCTGATCTTGATTGGGCCTATATGGGCAGTCGGACATCCCTCTGACAGTCCAGGACTGCTGGCTCCCAACTGCTCACCTGCCTGCCTTCCTGATTGCCCCTAACCACTCCCCTGCCAGCCTGGTCACCCCTAACTGCCCTCCCCTGCAGGCCTGGTTCCCCCCATCTGCTCTCTCCTGCAGGCCAGGGTCCTCTCCCCCCCCCCCAATTGCCCTTCCCTGCAGGCCTAGTTGCCCCCAACTTCCCTCTTCTGCCAGCCTGGTCACCCCTAACTGCCCTCCCCTGCAGGCTTGATTGCCCCCACTGTCCTCCCTTGCAGGCCCAGTCCCTCCCAACTGCCCTCCCCTGCAGGCCATCTTGTGGTGGCCATCTTTGACCACATGGGGGCAGCCATATTGTGTGTTGGAGTGACTTTCAATTTGCATATTACTCTTTTATTAGATAAGATAATAAAAGCCTAATATGCAAATTGACCAAACAACAGAACGACCAGTGAAACAACTGTTCCCCCTGACATGTACTGATCACCAGGGGGCAGATGCTCAATACAGGACCTGCCCCCCAGCCTGCAGGCCCCAGGCCAGCTGAGAAGGGTGCCAGTGGGGGCTCCCTGATCACCCCGCCGGTTGCTCCACAGATCAGCTCTGATTGCCAGCCAGGCCTAGGGACCCTAACCCATACATGAATTTCATGCATCGGGCCTCTAGTTCATTTATAATAGCCAATTAAAGAAACACGGCCTCCGTTTGTCCTCCTGGGACTTGGAGGGTCTAGAACCATGCTGGTCATTCAGAAGAAGCAGAAGGCATTTACAGAAGCAGAGCCCGCCTCCTTAGGACTTTTTCTCATGTGGCAGAGGAGCCTCCTGTAATATGTATACG
Source organism: Antrozous pallidus (assembly GCA_027563665.1). Taxonomy (NCBI): domain Eukaryota; kingdom Metazoa; phylum Chordata; class Mammalia; order Chiroptera; family Vespertilionidae; genus Antrozous; species Antrozous pallidus. The sequence continues at coordinate 8,711,382 of CM050508.1, read as the reverse complement.
GCCAGTCCCCATAGTTCCATTAATGTTTGTGACCCCAGTAATAATGACAACTACCTTTGATTATTTCCTGCACACCAATCGCTTGGTACTCAGCATTGCATTTGATCCTCCCAATAATCTTATGAGGCAGACATTGTTTTCCTGCCCATTTTATATGTGAGGAAACGGAAATGGATTCGATGACTAGTCACACAGGCTAATAAGGCACCTAAGTAACAAGCCTTGATTTGAAAGAAGTTCTGTCTGTCTCCCATCCTTACACATAGTCACTGCCTCTCTTGGGAGAAGGATGGTGAATTACAAAGGCAAAGTTAGGCAGCTAAAAATCTTTGGGATAAGAGAGTGAGCTACGTTAGAAGCAGACCAGGCTTTTAGGCAGAGGGCTGAGGGAATCTCATTTCTTAAAAGTCAGACTGAAAAGGGTTGCAGTGCCTTGTATGCCGTATATTATTCTCCATGTAATTACATTGAGTAAAATACCTTTAGAGGAATTGTATACATAATCAAATATTGCCCAAATCACAAAGCTTGAAAGTGCCTGCCAACCTCTCCCGGCCCCAGACCAAATGGAATCCTGTGTGCTAAACCATCGCTATAATTTTCCCCCTGGTTTCACTTGGATTTCCTTTAATAATGTTTGATTGTAATTAAAAATCAGTGTATACGTGGAGTAGATGAAGAAACCAAAATTATCCTCTTTTGTCTTTGAGAAAAGTAACAGTTACGTACGTGCTCCACAGAATCAGTTCACTCTCCCCTACTGAACCGGTCGGTATTCATCGACCACAGGCCCGCGTCTCCACATGAGAGGGGCGCCCGGTGCTGCGGCCCATGCGGCCGGGCCCAAGTCACTGCCGAGAGCATCCGAGCCTCCGGAGCAGCTCTGGATGTTCTCGGTTCAGAGCAAAGAGAAAGAAGTCGGTGGCAGGGGTGGCTTTGGGCTGTGCTTTTCAAACCAGGTTCAGTATGAAGGCCAAACCGGCAGTAAGATGCTCAGCTACAACCAGGTATCTGCCACCTCGTGAGCTGAGTGGGATGAAGTTTCCAGAACCTCACACTGTTCAGGCACGGCTGACTTTAGTAACAATAGGCCTGGGGGTGGAGGATAGAAAGAGATCCATAGATCCTAATGGCTGAGTCTGACCTGATGGTGACTGTGTGAGGAGTCCAGAGATCTTAAGGATGAGGCATTAGGACCATTTTTTTTCCAGTCGGACTGTAATTAGGACCGATAGTGCTGGAATATTGAGAGGTTCTGGACTCCCATTTCCTCTTTCAGGCCAAAGTGACTGACAGCTATCCAGGGACACATCCTAAACATCTTCAGTAAGCTTACTAACTGATCTGGTCAATCACAGCCCTAGGTTTGGGAGGCGTGGGTAGCAGCAATAATAATTGGGAAATTCTACTCTTCCCACAGCTACTCAGAAATATCTGGTTTGACATGTCTTCAGTCACTAAGAACTGTGGTTGGAAGAAATGTCTGCCACCTTAGTCACAGCCTTTTGTGACAGCTATCACTTTAATGGGTAAGAATCCCCCTTTCATTTTAGAAGAAATATGCTATCATGGTAAGAAGGTAATGCTGGAAGACGTATAAAATCTAGTCTAACCTAAAAGCTGTCCTTTCATAGCTTTGTGACATTGAGCAAGTTACTTAATTTTGGGGTCTCTGGTTTTCTGATGATAAAGTTGAGTTAAAACTCAACTTACTGGGTCATCATAAGAAATAGTGGTATTAGAGTGAGGCAAATAAAAGATGTCCAGTGTCATTGTTGGAATGCTGATGATAAACGAGAATAGAGTGGGGCCCGCATTTCTTAAAGAATTGGATTCACTTCTGGTGATTTTCCAAAAGAAGATGGGAGGAGGGAAGCAAGGTCAGCTGCTCTCCATAGTTGAGGGAGATATATACCGAAAAGTGAGCAGCTAATAATATTCTCTAAAGGCAATAAGGAGGGAGGGAGGGAGGGAAGGAGGGAGGGAGGGAGAGAGAGAGAGAGAGAGAGAGAGAAAGAGGGAGAGAGGGATTCAAGTTGATAGAATTCTCTAGTGGCAGAGTGAGAGGGGGTCCCATTGGGAGCTGCTGAAAGAGGCATTCACCAAAGATAACCTCAGCTCTTTCATGATTCTGAAAGTCCTTCCCGAGTCAACTGGTTAGTGTAGCCATGGACAATTGTAAACGAGAACTGTAGTATTTGAGGGTGAGGTTGTTGAGAAGTCAGTGGCAGTTCGTATGCATACGTCTTTCAGACCCCAAATTCCTCTTGTTGGAAATGGAGCAGATATTCTCCAGGATCTAGAGTTTGTCACCAGAACACCCTTTCCCTGAGCTCTTAGGCACCAAGACTAGAAACCAACATGCATCTGAATGGAGGGGTCCTATACCCCATGTGTGAACCACAGTGTATTTCAAGAAATTCCTCATCCTCTTTCCAGTCTCACAATTCTGCTTCTTGTTTGAGTGACACTTTGAGATGCACTTTCTCAAATTTTATCAATCAGTGTTTCAAGTACACAAGGTTGATTGTACACTTAGAAAAAAAAAATCTGGTTGTTTGGGTGAAAACAGGAAGTGATGATTTCAGAGATAATGTATTTTTGCAAACCCACATTTAAAAATATGGATTTTGTTTCATTACATACGGAAAATTTTGTACTTTGAGTACAAATGATATAACTGAAAGAACTGGTGATAATGGGTGAAACTCACATACCTAAAGATTTTCTTACAACTGTGGGAAGAATAGAATTTCCCAATTATTATTGCTGCTACCCACGCCTCCCAAACCTAGGGCTGTGATTGACCAGATCAGTAAGTAAGCTTACTGAAGATGTTTAGGATGTGTCCCTGGATAGCTGTCAGTCACTTTGGCCTGAAAGAGGAAATGGGAGTCCAGAACCTCTCAATATTCCAGCACTATCGGTCCTAATTACAGTACGACTGAAAAAAAATGGTCCTAATGCCTCATCCTTAAGATCTCTGGATTCCTCACACAGTCACCATCAGGTCAGACTCAGCCATTAGGATCTATGGATCTATTCCTATCCTCCACCCCCAGGCCTATTGTTACTAAAGTCAGCCGTGCCTGAACAGTGAGAGGTTCTGGAAACTTCATCCCACTCAGCTCACGAGGTGGCAGATACCTGGTTGTAGCTGAGCATCTTACTGCCGGTTTGGCCTTCATACTAAACCTGGTTTGAAAAGCACAGCCCAAAGCCACCCCTGCCACCGACTTCTTTCTCTTTGCTCTGAACCGAGAACATCAAGAGCTGCTCCGGAGGCTCGGATGCTCTTGGCAGTGACTTGGGCCCGACCGCATGGGCCGCGGCACCGGGCGCCCCTCTCATGTGGAGACGCGGGCCTGTGGTCGATGAATACCGACCGGTTCAGTAGGGGGAGAGTGAACTGATTCTGTGGAGCACGTACGTAACTGTTACTTTTCCTTAATTGGCAAGGTCTCTATTAAAAAATGCATGAAAGCCCGGCTGAGTATCAATCCATGAACCGGGGGGTCATGGTTGCATTTCGGTCAGGGCACATGTCCAGGTTGTGGGCTTGATCCCCAGTAAAAGGCATATAGGAGGCAGCCAATCAATGATTCTCTCTCATCAGTGATGTTTTTATCTCTCTCCCCCTCTTCCTTCCTCTCTCTGAAGTCAATTTTAAAAATTCATGAAAATCACAGCTTTCTAATAGGAGTCCAACTATACATAGAAGAAATAATAAAACTCTGGGAGATAATTTTTTAGGATACTATGACCTGTTGCTAAGGAAAATAAGATGAGAAGGGTTGAACAATATTTATGTTAACAGGAAAATTAGGTAGAATAAAGATGGGATCTGGGAAAGAGAGAAATCCTATGTTGCTGTACAAATACTTTCCATAATTAACAAATGTAGCAGAAGAAAATAGTACGACATGGCAGTGAAAGGTAACGAGATTTCTGTCTGATCAGCTTGAAAATTACCCTCCTCATCCAACGGGTGTCTTCAAACTTGATATATAAAGATAACTTTTTACTTGACTGTACATTTTTATACAACACTTTGAACTCCTCAGCCTTCTCCATCTGTAGAACTCAATTTCCGTTTTGTAAAAAAAAAAAAAAAAAATTGCTGACATCTGTTTAAACCCTAATATCTCTACAACCATGTAGAATGTTAACTCAAGCTTGGTGTCATGTTAAATCGTTTTAACTTTAAAATAATATTAAACTTATGGTTCTGTTTCAACTTTGCAAGGATACTAGCATTTAACCCTTCAGATATTTCAAACTGCTCGCCAAAGGAAAAATCCTGGGTTCTTCTAACTGCTCAGTTAGAGGATTTTTTTTCCTAAAACTTACCAAGAATTTAGAATCTTAGGATAAGATGATGGACTGTTGCAAGGTCAACGACTTAACTAAGACATGGGCTGACCAGTCATTAAAGAGACCTTTTCCAACTGACTATGGCAGTTGATTCTTCGCTTGGCTCAAACCAAGTCCAAATCGTGAAGTGATAACTTGGATTTACAAAGGACTGAACACATTTAAAGCCCTTCTATAGTCACGATCTTATTAAATTTTCAGAACAGCATTGGTTAATTTAGTGGCAAGGTACACCCCGGCTTTGTCTCCCCATCCCTGCCTTCACAACTGAGGTCTAATTCTCCCAACCTTCAGAATCTCACCTGCTAGTGATGGCTCAGAGTGAGTCTTTCCCCAGGAATTCCTTTAGCTAAAGGGAGCTGCCTCACTGGTCTAGTCAATGCCCCAAGGGCAGCCTGTGTCCAATGGCACCTTGGGCAATGAGGGAAAAACAAAAGCCTGGCCTCCTCATCTCAATTCAAACAATTCCGAAGGGCTATCTCAGATGCAGACATCCCCTTCTCTTCACCCCACCCCACCCCACCCCAAGAATTAGCTGGGCCTCTGTTGCAACTTTTGAAAAATACATATATATTTTATTGATTTTTCACAGAGCGGAAGGGAGAGGGACAGAAAGTCAGAAACATCGATCGGCTGCCTCCTGCACATCCCCTACTGCGGATGTGCCCGCCAGCCAAGGTACATGTCCTTGACCGGAATCTAACCTGGAACCTTTCAGTCCCCAGGCCGACACTCTAACCACTGGGCAAAACCTGCCTCTGGCCTCCTGCATGTCCCACACTGAGAAGCCCGCACCTGGCAACTTCATTGCAGTCCAGTTTTTCCCTCTGCTCAATCCTGCTCTCTCCCCATACCTACTGTTCTCAAGAATATATCCAATGGGCTCCCTGCATGCAAATCCCCATCTTAGAGCCTGCTTTCCTGGGAATCCAACTTCAGTGCCAGGAGTAGTCCTAGAAAGTAATCTCCAAAATGGGATGTGGGAAGAAGGCCATGTGCCAGCTGGCTGGCCATGAGGGCCCCACCCCTGGTCTTGGATGGAGTGTGGACAGCCCCTGGCGTGTTGCAGCGGAGCAATTGTTACCACTTTCACCGACAGGGGACTGGAACGGGGTACACAAGGAGAGGAATCACTGATGGCCACAACGTCTCAGACGTGTGAGAAGTTGGGGAAGGGAAGTACCCAACAAGACAACGGTATTAGGCTGCTCTCGCTGGTCAGTGCATTGGAGAAAGACAGTGAAAGAGACAGCGTGATTCCTCACAAACGTGAGGCAAAACATGGATTCCCAGGCCTTCTCAAGGACAACTATCTCCTGCAGCCACCGAGCACAAAATGCCGCAGACCCATCCCAGACTTAATAGGAGGTCACTGGACACCGGAGGAGTCCTGGCTGGGCAGAAGTGGGACCCTCTGGGCTGGGCTGGGACATCATCTGGGTGAGGCACTAAAGAACCCTGAAACCCCAGAGGCCCCTAGACCGTGGCACTTGCAAATGTAGCCCTCGCTTCCCTACGAGGTGAAGGCTGGCCCACCTCGTTTGGAGATGATGCAGAGAGCTCTGGCTTGTGAGGAAATACCTCCCCTTAGCTGTACCCCCAACTCCTCTGGGCTGCTGACAGTCATTAGGGACAGGCTGTGACACAACCCGCCCAAGGATATGCTGGGCCTGCAAAGGGTGGGAGGAGTCTAGGCACTGAAGGAGCTGCAGGACCCAGGCAGCGTGGACCAGCAGGTGCCGGCCTTATCTCCGCAATGCTGGGCTCTGGGCTCCAGGGGCCTGGGCCCCAGAGGGGAGATGCCTCCCACAGAGCTCTCGGTGAGAATGCCTTTCAGCTCTCAGCTACAGCCCTGCCTGGTCACTGCGGGAACAGAGGCCGAAGGGAAAGAAGGGCACCCCCTCTGGTCAGTACCACTAATCAGCAGAAGTAGGGATGCTGCCACCCGATAGGGCTGAGTTCCTGTGGTGCCCAGGCGCCCACTGGCTCATCCGTTGGTATTCAGTTGCCCAGTTTTGACTGGAAATGGTCTAGCCCAGGGGCGGCAAACCCATTAGTCCACAGAGACAAATATCAACAGCACAACGATTGAAATTTCTTTGGAGAGCCACATTTTTTAGACTTAAACTCCTTCTTCTTCTTCTTCTTTTTTAAAAATATATTTTATTGATTTTTTACAGAGCGGAAGGGAGAGAGATGGAAAGTCAGAAACATCGATGAGAGAGAGACATCGATCAGCTGCCTCCTGCATGCCCCCCACTGGGGATGTGCCCACAACCAAGGCACATGCCCTTGCCAGAATCGAACCCGGGACCCTTCAGTCCGCAGTCTAACGCTCTATCCACTGAGCCAAACCGGTCTCGGCTAGACTTAAACTACTTCTAACACCACTTCTTCAACATAGACTCGCCCAGGCCGTGATATTTTGTGGAAGAGCCACACTCAAGGGGCCAAAGAGCCGCAAGTGGCTCATGATTCACAGTTTGCCGACCATTGGTCTAGAGCACTGTATGTTTCATTTACTTATTCTGCTATTGTCTCTCTGTCCTCCACCCAGCCTCCCTTATACACTAGACCCGTGGTCGGCAAACTGCGGCTCTCGAGCCACATGTGGCTCTTTGGCCCCTTGAGTGTGGCTCTTTCACAAAATACCACGGCCTGGGCGAGTCTATTTTGAAGAAGTGGCGTTAGAAGAAGTTTAAGTTTAAAATATTTGGCTCTCAAAGGAAATTTCAATTGTTGTCCTGTTGATATTTGGTTCTGTTGACTAGTGAGTTTGCCGACCACTAGTTAGTGCACCAAGAGGCAGAGAAGGGCACAGGGGCCAGGGCTCAGACCCCCAGAAGCAGGCACGTAGACCAGCAGAGGCTGAGGGTGGAGAGTGGAAGGGGCGGCAGGGCAGGAGGGTGAGTACCCGGGGTGCCTCAGGACCCGTCCAGGGGTAGGGGTTGTACCCCATTCACTAACCCTCTGCTTGTCAGTTTTCCCAGGAAGAGAGACACCGGAATCCGGAGCTGTTCCTAGGTCGGGTGTACTTGTGTACAAAGTAACTGCTCAAGGGGTGTGTGTAGTGGGTGTTGTGTGCCGCCCTGCCCTCACCCCGACCCCCCACCCCACCCCACCCGACCCGCAGAGCCTCTGTTCGCCCAGCTGCGGGCTGGTGCTGGCTGATGGCTTCAGCTGCCCCGGGCTGTCTCAGGTGAAGGGAGTTGTGTTGCTCAGGACTGTGTGCTCCGGGGAGGAGCAGCCACGATGGCTGATGTGGGGTGCAGAGGCCTGCTCCCTTGTCTCCACAGCACCATCTGCAGAGCCCGCTGGAGGGACAGCACTGGGGAGTCAGGTGAGCTCGCTGTGAGTCCTCAGCACTTTCCCTCCCACTGCCCAGTCCTGCCGCCCGGCTCTGCGCTCTGAGAGCCCCGCTGACCACAGACCCCAGCTGCCTCCTCGGAACCTCATCTAAGGCCGTTCCCAGGTTTTCTCCAAGTGGCAGACATGGCAGAGCTCAGGCCCAGAGGGTCTGGGGTCGCCATGGGAGACAAGCCTGCGCCGTGCGCTGTGGACTGGACCCGAGGCCTCTGTCTGCTTCCTGCCCCTCCCCCTCCGCTGCCCACAGCTAGGATGCAGGGTGGGGATTGGTGGCACGGGGCCGGCCCTGACTTGATGCTGGACACGCAGCAGTGACCTGAGCGCCACCGACCCCCGTCGGGGCGCTCACAGGGAAGCCCGCAGAAGGGTTTCTGAGAGATGAACTTGACTCTACAGTGTAAGTAATAATATGGACATGTATGTCTTATTTTTCCCAGAGCACCATCCCTTTAATATGGGATTCATCTCTAAGGGAAGCTCTGTGGATGCCAGAGGAAAGCCGAGGGGCAGGACTGTGCAGACCTGGGCTTTGCACGCACCCTACACACGGACCCCGCTCCCTGTTCTTCCCGCAGAGGCGCCTGGCTGAGCCGGGTCGCTCACAGCTGCTGCGTGTGCACAGGGACCCGCTTCTAATGCATAGCTTAATAGGTGCAAATGTGCTTATTACAGAAACCTAGTTTTTTAAAGCTGGAAATAAATTTTCAAAATACGTTGCCCCAAATACTCTCAGCATTGAAGAACATACTTGTTTTCTAAAACATGCAGAAAGTGTAAACAAGCCATTTTAATCCCCAACTTGTGTGAATAAGAAGGGTGCTCTGATACTCCACCAAGTTCACTGTCCACTGTGCCCCAGCTTCCTCCTGCCAGTCTGTTTTCATCTGATACATGTTCTGCGTTTTTCTTTGCTCAGTTTCATTCTACTTCTCCTTTTTATGCCCAATTGGCTTTCCTGTAAAACTGAGCTACTGTTTTAGTGAATGATTAGAAAAAGCTGGACTTAAGCCCGGTGAGCTAATGAAATACTAAAAAAGGTTTTCTTGAACTTCAATCACAGTCTACGAAATATTAAGCTCACCGCAGCATATATGTATGTTGAAAAGATTAGAAGAGGAGCTTTATCCTGAAATGACAGATTAAATATTACAGTGTGTCTGATCAAATGTAGGTGAACACACACACACACCCCCGCTAGGAGTTTTAGCATTTCAAAGGCAGAAAATGTGTTCACGCAAGCAATGCATATGCATCTTTAGGTGAACACTGTGAAGTAATAGAAAAATAGACTTTCTTTATTATTATTATTTTAAAATATATATATATATATATATATTATTGATTTGTTACAAAGAGGAAGGGAGAGGGATAGTTAGAAACATCAATGAGTGCTGAAACCGGTTTGGCTCAGTGGATAGAGCACTGGCCTGCAAACTGAAAGGTCCCAGGCTCGATTCCAGTCAAGGGCATGTACCTTGGTTTCGGGCACATCCCCAGTAGGGGATGTGCAAGAGGCAGCTGATGGATGTTTCTCTCTCATGGATGTTTGACTTTCTATCCCTCTCCCTTTCTCTCTGTGAAGAATGAATAAAATATATATATATATTTTTAAAAAGAAATAAAAAATCATCGATGAGAGAGAAACATCAATTAGCTTGCCTCCTGCACACCCACTACTGGGGATGTGCCTACAACCAAGGTACATGGCCTTGACCGGAATAGAACCTGGGACCTTTTAGTCCCCAGGCCAATGCTTTATCCATTGAGCCAAACCTGTTTCAGCAACAAATAGACTTTCAATTAGATGAGGTCTCAGAGGATCCCAGGTCTGGAAAACCTTTGGGGCCAGTGTTAGGGACACATTCCCTCCCTTGTTGATTGAAGGCATACTCAGATGCGTGAGAACTGACAACCCCCCTTGTGAAGCTAAGTGGAGATCCCCACCTGTGGGAACTGATGCTCAGCAGTGAACCTCCTTTAGAAGGCGCAGTGAGAAGAGGCCAAAGTGGGAATGGAAAGTTGAAATGCACTTGTTAGCTCTAACAGCAGAATGCAGAATCAAATTGTGACTTGCCTTTCTCATTGAAGTGCCCCTGTGGGAGGCGACCTCTGTGTCTGCCCCCCAGGGGACCTGCAATGAAGGCCTCAGCCCCACCCTGCTCTTCCTGAGGGGTAGATAAAAGGGAGTCCCTGGGCTGTGATTGCACCTCACACCCCCCTCCCCCCAGTCTGCTCAGGGAAGGAGCGAACCCGGATGTGTGGCTCCTCTGTTATATCGAGTGAAACGCTTTTTTCACTCGGATATTACTTCCTCCAGTGGCTCAGCAGTATGGGCTCCGAGAGCCAAGTACCACAGCCTGGGTGCCTTAGCAACAGAAGTTTGTTTTCTAACAGTTGTAAAGGCATGAAGCGGGAGGTCACTGTGTCTGCAGAGTTGGTTTCTGTGGAGGCCTCTCTCCTTGGTTTAGAGATGGCCACCTTCTCCCCACGTCTTCCCGTGGTCTTTCCTCTGTGTTTATCCGAATCCAGTCTCTTTTTTCTTATAAGGACACCATATTGGATTAGGACCCACCCTAATCATTCATTTTTACTGAGTTATCTTTAAATACAATCATATTCTGAAGTACTGGGGGTTAGAACTCCAACAGAGGAATTTTGGGGAGACACAATTCAGTCTATAACACCCTTGTTCAAAGTTACTGCTCTTTTAGGGAGCTTTTGTTGTTGTTGCGAATCCTCATCCGAAGATATTTTTCCATTAATGTTAGAAAGAGTGGAAGGGAGGTGGAGAGACAGTAAAACATTGATGAGGGAGAGAGAGAGAGAGAGAGAGAGAGAGAGAGACATCGGTTGGTTGCCTCCCACATGTGCCCCCAACCACGGCCAGGAATCGAGTATGTGCCCTTAACCGGAATTAAACCTAGGACCCTTTAGTCCTCAGGCCGACGCTCTGTCCACTGAGCCAAACCATCTAGGGCTAGGGGGCTTTTAAGTCCCAATAACATTTTTTGTAGCAGCAGGAGACACCACAAATAAGATCTGGGCTCATTTCTTTCTGAGGGTCTAGCTGCCACCTTATAATAGCTTTTCTTCGTGTACTGATGGCTGTTTTGTAAGTGGAAGCTACTGTTTTGCAATTCATGTCTATGTCCTTGATAGAAGAAGACAGATTTCAAAACCATTTTAAAAATAAGAACTTACTTATTATTCAACAGCTATTATTGGCTTTACACCAAAGAATAAAATAGGCTCGTTCCTTTCCCTTATGCGGGAGACAGATACGAAGGAAGCAAGACCTAAACGAGTATTTAATTACAAACTGTGCTAAGTACCCTAGGGAAATGGCCACCTTACCTGGGCTTTCTTCCCATTGTGCTGAGGCTTGTCATGAGAGTAAATGACAGTGCAAGAGACCGACTTTCCTAGGCCAGGGAGAGACACTGGAATCCGAGGGACTAATGGGAAGGAGCAGAGGGATGGGAAGGGAGGACGTTCCCAATAGAGGAGCACCAAGGAGGAGTCACTGAGTCAGGCAGACAGACAGAAACGCAGTAACGCGGGGCAGGAGTGCAGCCAGGGGAGGGCCGGGCCTGAGACACAGCTGGGGCTGCAGGCAGCAGCTTTGTAAGCTTGGGGAGGAGTGGGCTTTCGTTGTCTGTGCCCTGGAAAGGGTAAGCGTGGGGGACATGGCCTGCCTGATGTTTTAAGATCATTGCGGCTACCGTGTAGAAAGGGATTAGTGGGTACAGAGGTGAATGTCTAAAGAACTGTTGGAAAGCTTTCATGAGAACATGAGCAAGAGGTGATGCTAACTCACACGAGGCAGTAAAAACGAAAAGAAGTAGATGAATTTGAGGCATGTCTTCAAGGCGGAATGGGAAGGATGGCTGGCTTTCGAGCAAATGTGGATGCGTACAGTGGGGGCAGCTGGTGAGGAGCTGGTGGGGAAGGGCACTCAGGACTGACACCAAGTTTCTGGGGTGAGCAATGGGGTTGTCAGGAGAAGACGACTCAGGAGAACAATACAGATACAAATGATCCTGTTACAGAGAGACATTTGGAAACCAAACTGGTTGCACAAAGAAGTCTTCTATGACATCAGATTTCTAAGCGAAGTATATAAAAATAAATAAAGGCAGGATATTTGACATGTGGAGTATGACAAAACAAGTCATTTATTGATGATAGATGGACATCACCAGTATTGGCCACAGATCCTCTCAGGTTCCCTTTTCTGTTTCTCTGTGCCTTTGCTTCTACCAGTTAGCACCTTCCAGTCTCTGTCTTCAGAAGATTCCCTGTGAACTACTGAACTTGGCTTTGAACTCCTCTTCCTCTTACACACACACCCTACACTCTCATGCCGAGAGCCCGAAGGACCTGGCAGTTTACAGCCCCCACACACTCATCTTCCACCCTCCATCCCTGCCCTGAAGACCCTAGCCAGAGCGTGACTGGTGTGGGATTATGAGAGCCCAGTTGCCTGGCTTCAGCTGGAGACAGACACTGCAAAGTCAGCCCATGGGCCTCCACTTGAACTGCATCCTTGCTTGACTTCTTTCCCTTAGCTGTCTTACATCCTCTACTCCCTCCCTGGATAGTAACAAGTTTACTTCATTAATAAATTCTTTGCATACACATCCTTGTCTCAGGGTCTGATCTGATTCAGAGAAAACCTATCCTAAGACACTTCTCAACCACACACACACACACATACACACACACACACACACACACACACCCCATACTAGAGAAGCAGGAATTGAAGTAATAGATTCGGGAAAGCTAAAATCCTTAAGAAACTGAGACTTGCAAAAAACTATTCAAGCTATGTTTGCCAAAGGAAAAGAAACAAGGAAGAGCTAGAAAACGTTATAATGTAAAAAGTGCCATATAAGAAGCAGAACTCCTCAACTCCTGTGTTGATGCCATCTGGTCTCTTCGGGAAAACTATTTCCTCAAACCGAAGAGAGTAGAGCGAGCTTGGTCAAGAAAAATCAAGTAGACTACGTGCCCAGAGCAGATCCTGGCAGTTTCAGCACATTCACATCTCAAGACCCAGGCAATCCCAGCCTGGAACTTGAAATAATATTTCATAGTGTGATCTCATAAACACCTGTGGGTTTTTGTGAAATCATAAAAAAGGGGGAAATTGCTTGAACCACGGAGCTAGAAAAATGTGTCCTTGATTTTCAGGAATGAGAAAAATGCCGAATGATACATTTGGTTGCTAATGCCATCCATGCTTCAAGAATGGGTAATCAGGCAAAAATTTAGAAAAGAATGGAGTGATTACTAGGTGCTAACATAGGATCACTAAGGATCTTCATGGCGAAGAACTTTTCCGTTTTGTATGGGGTTACTGGATGACATGTTCTCGACGTGATGAGAATTGTCAGTAAGGCGTCTGAGAAAGCCACACATGATTGCCTTGCAGAGAAGTTGAGGAAATGTCACCCTGATGGCTGTGTTATTAATATGCTGAGAACTTCTTGTTCTTCAGGGACCTAGATGGCTGGCACAATGTCCTAGAGTTGGGCCTTTTCCATCCTAAAATTTCCTCGGTTCCTCTTTCCAGTGGCTCAGTCCTTCCCTATTCCTTCCACACATCGCTTCCTCCTCCACTGGCGTTGCTGACCAGGTGGCTGCCAGAGACACTGCAGCTGTCTCCTTTGTCCTTCTATTCTTTCCAACCTGCCAGTCTCCCGTTTTTGGGCCAATTCGGCTCCCCTTTTCTTTCATGAGGATCCCCAGCTACGGAGAAATATTGAGGGAAATTGCAAACCTATAGCTTCTAATGCCAGCCCTGTCCCCCTGGAGTAGCTTCTGCTTCTCTCAAGCTTCCAGCCTTGGTGAATAACACCATTTATTGAAACTGAGTCCTGGTGGCATTCTTGACTTCCTTTCTTCCTTACTCTTTATATTTAATCAGTCACATAATCTTGACTCCACCTCCTAAAAATTCTCAGTTCTGCCCTCTCCCCTTCTCTCCCGTTGCCTCTATTACACTTATTAACTCTCACCTGAAGTTTTCCAATAGCCCCTTAGCAGGCCTCTTACCGTTCCTCATCCTACCCATCCTCCCAGCTGCTGCTGGAGATGTTCTCCTAACCTAGACATCTGGTCAGGTTTTGCCCTTTGCTTGAAAATCCCCTAAGGACCAAGTTCAGTCTCCTTAATGGGGTCAGGGGTGGCCCTCACAAGCTGACCCCAACCACCTACCCCTCCAGCTTCATGTCTCACCTTCCCCATCTCTGTGTCTCTCTAGATAGTGAATGCTTGGTGGACAAGGATCTTATTTATGTTCGTATTCTTCTTAACTAAGACCAGCAACATAGCAGGCCTTTGTGTATTAGAGAACAACTGAACATATTTTTGAAAGATTTATCAGATTGGTCAGAATTCCAATAGGAAGAGAGTAGCTCTAACCTAACAAGATTAAGAAACCAGAGAGATCCCAAGTAGACCTGAAACTAACCAAGGAAGTGTTGATGAGGACCAATGGTTCAAGACCAGGATGAAGGAGGCCTGCTCCACTCTCGGTTAAGACGGAAAAGACCCAACGTTGTAGCCGGATTCCCGGGGAGTGGGACGGCTCGTGAAATGGGATGAAACCCCCGGTTTCATTCCTACAAGCACAGAGGGCCATGTAGCCGGGGATTCGGGTCCATCATGATCTGTCCTGGTCAGAACACAGCCAGGTTTCAGGGACGCTACTGACAGGTGAACTCGATGAGAGGAGGGCTGGGAAACGTGTCATGTGAGGGGTTGCTAACTAGCAGAGAGGAAACTTAAAGGGAACATTATTGTTTCCTTGACGTTTTGGAGAGCTGTCGTGTGGAAGAGTGATGGGTATGAGCTAGGTTCTTTCAAGGGCAAAACTAGCTGGAATGAGACGACCTTGGAGGACCGAGCGATGACTTCAGCACCGTGTAATGAAGACCCTTCTATCCATGAGAGTTACTACACAAACAGATGGGCTGTTTTCTGAGTTTCTTGAAAACTGCAAATATTTGGGCAACAGTTGAATGATGATATGTCAGCAACATTGAGGAGGAATTCTAGAAGGCCTCGAGGTGTTTTTTTTTTCCCCCCTAACTCCAAGGGTCTATAACCCTATATTTTATTTTTAGTTAACGTTTTAAAGGAGTCCACTGAGGAAATCCATCTCGAAACTCTCAGTAACAGTGTAAGGTAAAAGTCCCAGGCCCCCAACTAAATCTGTCTGAAAGGCAACCCCTAGCCTCCTCAGGGAAGGCCTGTGTTTTGTTTCTTGGTTTTGGGGGCCCTGAGCGCTCCAGGGGGTGCTTGTGGCAGGACAGGGTCATCCGTGCGATTCAGATCCTTCCAGCTGAGCTCAGGGTTGGTCTCAATCAGCAGCAGTTTGCGTCATGATCAGGAAGCGACACAGAAAGGAAAGTGTCCAAAATGGACGCTCCGTCAGACCCGGGAAGCCTCAAGTGGGGAGCAGGGCTTGGCCACGTAGCAGCACACCAGGGAGGAAGCATCTTTGTTGTCAGCTGCAATGCCCGAGAATCTCCCCCTCCCCCCTCCCCGGTCCCTCTCTCCAACCTTGGCTGCTCTGTGCCTTGTTTTCTCCAACAACAAATTGCAGAGACAGGGGACATCGCCGCTGCCCCTGGCCAGGGGCCTGGGCCGCAGGAGTTAATGTCTGCAAAGCATTTGGAGCTCGTTGGAGGGAAGGCGCTAGATAAATACAAAGTGTTGTTGTTATTACAGGGAAGAAAAAGTAACTGTTAGCTCAGGGCCTATAATTAGGGAGCAAATATAGTGTCTGGTGGCTTTGATAATAGGATTTCTATGAAGATGTGGCATGCAGTAAGCCTGTTGACTGAAATGTTATAAATGACATGATTTTTGACATCCCAAGTCAGAACCCTTTACATTTTACTTTTTTGGGGTTTGCCTTCCTGCCCCCCCCCCCCCCCCCCGCTCTATTTTTAGGTAAACTCTAAGAAGGTAAGTGTCCAATTAACAGCCCCGCAGCTAATAAACTTCGCGTGTTCGTGGGGAAATTGTGGTCTTGCTGGAACCAGGGCTTGCTCCCTTCGTGCGGGGAGGGGGGGGGGGGGGCGAGGTCCTGAGGATTCTGAGCCGAGCGTCCGGACGACCTTCTGAGCTGCTTCGGATCCCGGGCTCCCCTCCTCTCCCTCGCCTTCCCCTCGCCAGCCCCGAGCCCTGGGGAGACGGGTCCCCGCCTGGAAAAGCCAGCTCAGGAATTCTTTCGAGAGAAGCATAAATCCAGCTTCAGGTCTTGAAAAGTAAGTAAGGAAATAGCTTTAAAATATTTTAATGTTTTTATCTGCATATTTTCGGTCTACCCATAATGTTCTGAGAATTTCGATGGTTTCAGAAAATCACTTCTTAAAATAAGAACTCTTGTTTTCTTGTGGAACAGCGAGCCATCTAGACTCCTCTGGCTCCTTCTGTTATCAATTTGCTCTGTGATTTTTACCTGTGTTCGCCTCAATTTTTGCCCTGTAAAATTGTCAGAAGCGATTACCGTGCTCAGCCGTGTTGCTGGGGAAAGTTCGCAAAGGCAGAATTTATAGACGTGCAGTCAAATCCCAGTCTTGCCGGCCAGCTGGAGGGCTATGGACACACTGCCACGTTCCCCGTGCCTCAGTTTCCTCATAATGTTATAACTGTTAGGTAATTTAAATGCAAGGAAAGTTATTTTTATTTAAATAAAACAGTTAACTAGTTTCCATGAAGAGCCAGCCCATTATGGACTTTTTGAGTTTTAAACATCTTTTAATTTTATTACTGCTTCCATTCTTTTCTAAAGTAAACACGCATACAAATTTTAATGTTAATTTTCTAATTTGTCCAAGATTGTGTTTTTTGCTTTTTTAAAGTTTACTGTGAGGACTAGCTTGAGCCAAGGAACTCGGTGCCATGCTTCTGATGTGAGTGTACCTGCTGTGTTCATAGGGCACCAGAGCTTCCCGTGTGAGTGTGTGTGTGTGGTTGGTGTGTACACATGTGTTTACTTCATGGATGATGTCCCTTTCTTAGGTGTGTTGTAGGGGCTCGCTAGAGATTTGGTATTTCAGTCCGCGATTTGGATTTTTTACTGTGAACGGGTTGTGTCGTTGCTATAAAGAAACGCAAGTTAAAATAACGTCGGGTAGATGTCTCTGTGTTCACATTCGCCTTGTCGGCTTAGTTTGCAGGAATTTGGTCAACACGTTTATTCGGCAGCCACGCCGTCCAGTGTGGTGGCGGGCGAGGGGTGGGCTGGGTGGAGGGGGCCAGGGCTGTGGGAATCAGATGGATTCTCTAATTATCCCAAGTTCTTGGCACCTCAAGGGTGCTCCTGCTTTCAGAGGTGTTACAGCTTAATTAGTGTTTATTTAAATACATCAGGTTGCTTTGCTTTACAATCAACCCACACTCCCTGAAAACGGACGCTGAAAACAGCCCTACTGAATTTTTTTTTTTGGGGGGGGGGGCGGGGGTTGTATTCTGCCGGTTCTTCAGACGCAGATGCTGAGAGTTCAGGCCCGTTCGGAATGACCAGAGTCCATTCCCAGGTAATGTCCCTGCCAAGTAGAGTCTGAAGTGCAGTTCAGCGGTCCCCACGCCAGTGGAGGCTGAAGGACTGTCGTGTGCACACTGGGAACTGATGGAGATCATGTTCCCGACGTGCTTTTGAGGTGCAGGCTGTGCCGCTGTGCGCCCATCGGGTGCTGTCAATGCCAGGACAGCGGGCAGCGGGCCCGTGGCTCCCAGCAGCCCCCAGGGGCACCAGGGGAGGCGGCCTCCTCCCCAACCCCAGCAGTGCCATCGCCGGCCCCGCCCTCCCTCCGCCTCGGCCACTCTCTGGGCCGCATGCGAGGGGCTCATGGGCAGTCCTGGTGGGGTGAGCCCCTCGGGGCGTCGGCTGAGGGGTCACCTCTCAGGCCTCCCACATCCCTGACACGTCTGCTCTCCTGAGCGTCACATCCACAGGTCCTGAGCCGGCAGCACACCGGGCCCGCGTGGGGAGCCGTGCGTTCTGCCGAATTCCTCCCGGGTCACAGGGACAGCCGTGCTCCCGGTGGCCCCCGAGGGCTGGCTCTCTGCTGCCCGCCAGACGGCTGGAAGCTGCAAGAGAGCTTTTGTGGGTTCCCTGAGGCCTGAATTCTCGCAGCCAGCCTGCCAGCCTTGCAGTCACACTGTGGAGGGGTGCGATGGGCAGAGGGGACCCCGGCAGGCTGGAAGGGCACAGGGGACGGGGACCTGCCCCCCTGGGATTGGGAAGGAGGCCCACCTCCGCCTTCACCCACTCAAGGGCCTACAGGAGCCGCAGGCCCTGCGGTGGCTCATAACTCGCTCTGCCCCCCACTCCTCCCCCGGCTCCCCCCCTCCCTCCCCGCAGCCCCCGGCCCGGCAGGGTTTGTGTTCAACATCACATTAAGTGTTCGTGACAGCCAACCGCAGGTTATTAAATGTGATCGCCGCCACACGGCCCGGCCCGGCCCGCGGTGCAGGCGGCCACTCAGGCCGCTGGGCTCCCGGCGCCGACACAAAGAGCCTTTCAGAGCAGAGGGGCCGCCGGGCCTCGAGCTGAAAATTGCTTTATTTCCGTTATTCTCTTACACAGGGCAGCGCGCTGCCTTAAGCCCCAAATCCTCTCGGGCCGCTTCGCCGCGCGGTCTGTGGGGGTCACAGGAGCGGCTGCGGGCCGCCGCGTCAGCGGAAACCCCGAACCCGGGGCCAGAACGGCCCGGGTCCGACAGCGCGTGTCTGACAAGCCAGAGGCGGGTGTGCGGCTCCTCGAAGCCGGGTTTCCCGAGCGGGGAGGCCATCCTGGCTGCGCCCGGCCCTGCTGCTGCTGAAACAGGGACTGGAGCTTTTCTGGCCCGAAATCCCTCCCGGTTGGTGGCGGCGACCGTGGGCGATGAGGGAGCAGGGGTCTCCCAGGCCCAGACACCTCGTTTCATTGTGTTCCCGCCAGGCGACGTGCTGGCTTGTGAGTGTCGCTCGCTGTCCTCTGGGGTATTCGACTCGTGTTCAGTCTGCTGGGGTGTTAGGTCCTGCTTATGCTTGGGGAACTAGATTTGTGCATTTATTTTTTCTTTTCCTTTTTTTTAAAATATATTTTATTGATTTTTTTCTTTTTTCACAGAGAGGAAGGGAGAGGGATAGAAAGTCAGAAACATCGATCAGCTGCCTCCTGCACACCCCCCACTGGGGACATGCCCACGGCCAAGCTACGTGCCCTTGACCAGAATCGAACCTGGGACCTTTCAGTCCACAGGCCGACGCTCTATCCACTGAGCCACACCCATTTCGGCGTGCGTTTATTTTTTAAATAAATATTTATTGTTGACTTCAGAGAGGAAGGGAGAGGGAGAGAGAGAAACATCAATGATGAGAGAGAATGATCGATAGGTTGCCTCCAGCACCCCCCCCTGCTGGAGGGCGAGCTTGCAAACCGGCCATGTGCCCTTGACCGGAATCGAACCTGGGCCTCTGGAGTCCTCAGGCGGATGCTCTCTCCACTGAGCCAGACCGGCCGGGGCTGGGTTTGTGTGTCTAGAAAGCCCTAAAACAGGGAGCTGAGCGGCCGTGGTTGGAAATTCACCGGAACATGTGCTCTTCCCAACGCTCCCAGGGACAGTCCCGATGGAGCGCAGTGGCCTGTGCCCGAGGCCGGCTCCCAGCCCGGGGGCGTGCCAGCCATCTGTTTACAACCGCTATCAGAGCTGATCTCTTTCGGAGGGCCCTCGAGCTTATTGAATTTAAGGGGGGACCCAACTCGTGTGGGATAAATTCGGATCTAACGCGTCCTCTGCCTGCCAAGAGCATGTAACTCATTTTCTTATTACCAACGTCGTCTATTAGAAAATGCGTTAGCTATGTAACAAATTGAAGTCTAAGAAAATATCCATATTAGGAAAGCTAGCTCGACGATTAAATTAAGCAAGGATTACTTTGGCGTGAATAATTCCACAATCTGCTTTTCGGTCCTGAAAACGAGTTCAGCGAGACATGGCTGTGCTCGTCGTATTTCACAGCCTCATTTTCGGGGCTTTGGCGTGTTTTCCTCCCCCATCAGTCTTCCAGACGTCTTGATGTAGTGTCACCTGTTTTGCTCTCTGTCCTGAAATGTACAGAGTTGGGTTGAGTCAAACACACGCCTTACCTAAAAAGGCCCGGTCCAACTTAGTACGTATTGTTTGCTCATTCATTTACTAGTATTTGTTCAGTGCACAGTGACTGCCTCTTCCGTTAGAGGTATCGTAGAACAAATCAAAAGCATTTGCTCATTAAAATGTCACTCAAAGTAACAGAAAAATAATAATAATAAGAGTGTAATTTGCCAAGATCCATGAGGTTAAAGTAAAAGCAAGTTTTCTGTTTAACTGAGGATTAAGCCAGTAACTCTTCCTTTTTTTTTCCCCCTCAGTTCTTTTTGATAAATCTAAACAGATGATTGCATTCTTCTCCCTTTTATATAGAATGGAGAAAAAGAATGAAATATTTGGTGACTTGGTGTATTGCTAAATCATCATTCTTTAAAGAAACAAAAACAACTAATGTTACCCAACTGCTGTGGCTCAGCGGTTGAGCGTTGACCTGTGAACCAGGAGGTCACGGTTTGCTTCCTGGTCAGGACACATGCCCAAGTCGCAAGCTCGATCCACAATAGGGGGTGGGCAGGAGGCAGCCAAGCAATGATTCTCTGTAGTCATTGATGTTTCCGTCTCTTTCTCTCTCTCTCTTCTTCTCTGAAATCAACAAAGATACATTAACAAATAAAAAATCCTAGTGTTCATTTCACTGCAGAATATATGATGCAAACGCTTTGTTGTTTTAGCTAAAACAGACCTTGACTTTTTTTCCTCAAGTATGAAGCAAAAAGTAAACCCTAGATAATGGAGAGTTTGGATTACAGTTAATCACTGTTTTACTATAATTCCGTAAAAGATATGCTGTCTGAAAGAGTTACAATGACCTTTACTTAAAAAGCAGTTTCACTAATACTAATGAAAGAAAGGGAAGAACAAGGGAATAATCGAGATATTTTTATTTACTTGAAATTATATATTAAGGAAGTTGGACTGATGACTTTTGTAATTTTTTACATATGGTAGTCTCCTCCCTTATCCAAGGGGAATATGTTCTAAGACCTTCAATAGATGCCTGAAACCACAGAGAGTGAGTGCCAAATCCTGTTTTTTTTATTTATGCACACCTATAATACAGTTTAACGCTAAATTAGGCACAGTGGGAGATTAACAACAATAATATTAATAAAATAGAACAACTATCTTCTATCTTTCTATAATAATATAAAAGAGTAACATGCAAATGTGACTGTACCTTGGCTCCTGATTGGCTATGCTACCAGCCAATCAGGAACAGGGGGCAGGGCCAAGGGGCAGAGCCGAGCAGGCGAGAGGGCTGGGCCCCGGGGGTGGAGATGAAGCAGTAGCAGCGGTGAGCGCCACGGTGCCCTCGCCGCCCAAGCTTGGAGGTGGCTAAGGCATGGGGCGGGGAGAGCACAGGAGTGCTGCCGCCAGAGCTTGGAGGCAGCCCAGGAGGGTAGGGCATGGCGAGCGCAGGAGGCGGCCAGGGGGCGAGGCAAGTGGCCGGGGCGCGGGAGCGGAGGTGAGTGCCCAGCACCTGGGGGCGGGTGGTCATAGGCAGCTGGAGCTGAGCTGAGCAGGGAGATGGCTGAGTGCCCAAGCCTCTGGTGAGGCTTTAGGCCTTGGGCAGGCTGGGGGTGAGCCTAGGGCTCCCAGTATGTGAGAGGGGGCAGGTTGGGCTGAGGGACCACCCCTCCCCCATGCACGAATTTTGTGCACCGGGCCACTAGTCCATAATAAAAGCATAATATGCTAATTACACCGGACATCCTTTCACACATCCTTCCAGACGTCCTTCCAGACAAAGCTGGGGCTGCGAGGGAAGCCAGGGTCCCGGGTGCCAGAGGGAAACTGGTGCTGGCAGCCAAGGGAAGGAAGGCCTACTGTTGCACAAATTTCATGCATCGGGCCTCTAGTAATAGTATACTTTAATAAAAGTTACATAAATATCATCTCTCTGTGTCCCTCTCTAATAACCGAGCCAGCTACCAAGTGACTAGTAGGTGCTTAGGATATAAAATATGGATATGCTGGACAAAGGGATGATTCTTTTTTCTGGGCAGGATGGAACAAAACGACATGAGATTCATCATGCTAACTCACAAAAGTGAGCAATTTAAAACTGGTGAATTGATTATTTCTTGAATTCCCCATTTAACATTTCCAGACCACAGCTGACCACAGGTAGCTAACACCATGGAAAGCAAAACTATGGATACCGGGCACTCGTCTGCCTACAAAAACCTGATAATAGTTTACTAATGGGCACAATTGAAGAGAAGGTTGAAAGTTCACCAAAAGCATTTTGCCACATGACATAATGTAAATAAATCCCTAGAGTTTGAAATTATCTGGTACATATGATGAATAAAGGATGAGTACTGGAAGAGTAAGTAGCTTGGAGAGAACATGACAAGTTAAAAAAAAATAACTAATGTAAATTGGCAAGATTTGTGGAATTTTATGATTCATGATAGATCCATTTGAGTATAAGTACATTTTGAAAGTCTGTACTTATCTGGGAGGGCAAATGTATTCATCCTTTCAGCATGTATTTACTTAAGTACTACTGTTTACCACTTTCTCTACTAAATACCAGAGAGTCTGCAGTGAACAAGGTAACTTTCACATACTAGTACATTCTGTGTCATAGTGGGGAAATGTGTGAAAAAAAGCAATTTTATAAAGTATGACAAATGCTACTCATTCATTCTACCAATAGCTATCTGATAAGCACCTAGTGCTAAGAGGTTAAGGGGGACCTTCTAGCAGAACTTTTAGTCCAGGAGAAGGAAGGAAAGCCACACAAGCTCTCAATGGAGAATAAAAATTTAGGAGAAAGTGTGTAGGTATGTACAAGGGGTCAACTGAGGAAATAGAAAGAGAGGGTGAGCATTTAAGCTGGAGACATAACCATTCACACTGAGTGAGTATAATATGCCACACATCTCACAACAACCCTGAGAAGTCACTCCTCTTATCATCCCCGTTTCACAGATAAGAAATCAAGGCCCCATGGTCACACGGGTAGGAGTACAGAGCCAGGAGTCTGGCAGGAGAGCCTTCACTTTGAATTGCTTTATGGGTCTAGCGATGAACAATTGTTGGCTCTACGAAAGAAGTATTGTCTTTAGGCTAAGACAAGGGGAAGCCATCAAAGCAAGTAGGAAATGCATGCTCCCTTTTCCTATTTATTTATTTTTAAATATGTTTTTTATTGATTGCATAGAGGAAGGGAGAGGGAGAAAGAGAGAGAGAAACATCAATGATGAGAGAGAATCATTGATTGGCTGCCTCCTGCATGCCTCCTACTGGGGATGGAGCCCCCAACCCAGGCATATGCCCTGATGGGAATCTAACCTAGGACTTTTCAGTCTGCAGGCCGACGCTCTATCCACCGAGCCCAAGCAGCCAGGACCATCCTGTTTCCCTTTCAAATGGATCATTCTGACAGCAATGTGGAGCATAGACTACAAGGGAACAGAGTGAAGGGTTGTGTGGAGGCCTTGCAGTGGTCCGATGGAGAGGTTCTGGAGGCCAAGGAAGGATGGAGGGATGTGAGTGAGCACTTCAAAGGATGTTTAGAAGATAGAACCACGTGGCCTCTGTAATTAACCAGGGGGGACAAGGTGGGTAGAGTGTTGAGAACTCTTGTGTGTCTGGCTTGGACACATGGGTGGATTTTGGTGCCTTAGACTAACCGACACTGAAGGTGGAACAAGTTTGGGGGACATGTGCTTCATACAGGGTGGGACATTTATAGTTTGAGCTTCCTTTGAGACATCTGAGTGGCAATGTTGGATGTAGCTGAACCTCAGGAGGGCAGACTGGGATGGCTGTGTGGTGTAATTATCTTTAGCACGTGGAACTGCAGGAGCCCAGCCTAGATGGCTCAACCGCTGAACGTCGTCGACCCAGGAACCGAGAGATCACAGGTTTGATTCCCAGTTCAGGGCACGTGCCCTGGTGGTGGGCTTGATTCCCCAGTAGAGGGTATGCAGGAGGTAGCCAATGGATGATGTTTCCCTCTCATTGATGTTTCTATCTCTCTATCCTTCTCAATTCCTCTCTCTCTCAAAAAAAAAAAAAATCAGTAAAAGTGGTATATTGCACAATGGAATACTACTCTGTGGTTAAAAAAAAAAAAGGAGTTCTTACCATTTGCAACAACATGGGTGGAGATGGAGAGCATTATGCTAAGTGAAATAAGCCAGGCAGAGAAAGATAAATATCATACGATATCACTCACTTGTGGAATATAATGAACAACATAAACAGATGAACAAAAACAGATCCAGAGACAGAGAAACATCGGTCAGAATGTCAAACCTCAGGAGTAGGAGGGAGAAATCAACCAAAGGACTTATATGCATGCATATAGGTCTAATCCATGGACACAGACAGCATGAACGTGGGGTGAGGGGTAAAGGGGGAATGGGGACACATATGTAATACCTTAATCAATAAAGAAATGTAAAGAAATAGAAGACATTCACATGCAATGGCAGGAGATTACGCACCTTGCCTTCTCTCTGCATTCTCTCACTGAGAGTTCTTAAGTTTACTATTGTCTACTTGTTTTCTTCCCACACAGCCCACCCCCATTTGCCCTTTTCTCATAAAGCAATAGAAGATGAGAGAATGAGAGTCAGTCCTTATTGGCTCCTTCAGATGTCCTGCATTTCTTCCTTCCCCCTCAACTGTACCTGCACATTGACTTTGAAGGGTACTTGGAGTTAGAATTTTTGGATTCTAGAGGTTCCATGCCTGGACATAGTCACACAAGAAGGGTGGCCTCTGACCCCAGCCCCATCCCCACTCCAGCCCTTGTGCCTGCTTTGGCCTGGTCTCCGGCCTGCCATTTGCTTCTTGTGATCTTCCAGCCTACCTGTAGACACTCTTGTCCCTATGTCTAACTCCATCTCCCTTATCCCAAAGAGTCACCCTGGGCTACCCCTGGGCCCTTGGCCTCCTGGAGGGCACCCTGAGGTGTGGCCCTGCTGGCGGGGCTAAAGGCTCGCATGGTTCCTGCGAGTGGGCTCGGGCCTTGGAGACCAAGATTCCCAGCGTGGCCCAGACCAGGTGCACACACCTTGAGGCCATAGGTACCTCCCTGTAACCCCAAACATCCCTCACTCCACGGCCAGGGAAGGGAGCTCACCACTGGAGGAGGCCACAGGGGGCTGAAATTGCTCAAGTGCAGACCCAGGTGAGAGCCTTTCTAGCTCTGATCCAGAAGCCATGCTGTCTGCTCCCTTCCTGTCTCGGGTGACATCCCAGCCAGTGACTAGGGCCTGCCTGGCTGGCTCTAGCTTCACCTCCTCCTCTGTCCCTTCAACCTTGGAGAGACCCTGGTGTCTGGCCGTTGTTACTCTCTGGGTCGCTACCCGTTTCTCGTTGGTTTAATGTCCTCTTGCATCACCAGTGTAACCGGCGTCCTGTATTAAATTCCTTGCTTTAAAACGCTCAGACAGGTTTCGATTTTATTGATTGAACCCTACCAGTGACAGCAGCAAGGAATTGCCTGGCGCCACTCGGGAAGGAGGGCAAATTTTAGTGCAATTCCCCTCCCATGAGTGGGCTTGAAAGGACCCTTGACATGGAAGGAAAGCATCCCCGACGAGGGGAGGCACCGTGTTACAGCAGCAGTGCCCACTTCCAAAGCTATTTCTCAGCAAAAAGGGGAAGCGGCACCCCCTCCATGACCTCAGAGAGAACCACGCCAGGGTGAGCCGTGCCATTGCTCCCGGAGCTGGCCTTGACCGCTACCAGCCGTGGAACTGACTCTAAGCACACAGCCCTTCTGCAGAACTTTATAGAAACCAGACTTCGTACCGTGTGCTGAGTTCTGCTGCATCAGAAAGAAGTTTAAATGTTTTCATTTAATGTGGAAATATTTTTAGCCGATGAAGATGATTAAGTGTTGAAAACGCAGCGATCTGTTTTGGCACCGAGAGAAAAGACATATGAAGAATTTTTAATAAAAGCCTGACCACATTGGTGTTGGAACACAATCTGTCTGAAATACAAGACAGACACTTTATCCCACAGGCGAAGCTGACTTCACTAATAGTTTTGGACAGTTACAGGTGTAATTTTAGCTACCAAAGGGAACACAAATTGTGTTATAAGAATGCAATAGAAACAATGGGAAATGCAATTAAATTTTAAAAAGAAACACTGAATATAAAGTCAGCAGAGCTAATACAAAGCATATTTTCAGATGCTTTCACGGACGACGATGGAGGAGAATCTACGCTATGATGAAAATCAGCTTTACTTGCTGGCTTTCTGATGCAAAGAATGGAAAGGTTGCTTTCGCTCTAAACATGGCATGAACCTTGCACCTACTACAATTATTTGTTTGATGTGTGTGTGTTATAAAATTTTATAAAGAAATAAAAAACATAATGGATACTTCTTTCGAACGAGGCCTGTGCCCATCACCCTTGCTTCTCTACATAGAAAGTGAGGATCTGTCTTATTTTTTTTTATTTATTTTTGTCTATGTGGCTTTAATTTACCATTGTGAGATGCAGCGTGTGTGGGGAGAAAGCTTTTATGTGTTTTTTCGATCAAAAAAAAAATCAGTGCCACCAGCCCATGAGCGATCCTAAAATAACAAAGCAGTTATACGTGTGTGCGCGCACACAGAAAGGAAAACTGCGGGGAAGGAAACAGAGTGAAGTTTCAAGTTTCCAAGGATCTATTTTAAATGACAGCAAGGAAAAAAAAAATGCTGTAAAAGTGATGAAAAATATCCCAGCAGTATCCCTTCAGAAAGCCATTTAACTTCTGGTGGTTTCGGTTGTGCAATATGGTTTCTGCAGCCTTTGAAATATGTGGACGCCCTCACGGCTATTTCTGTTTCCCGTCCTCGGCGTCCAGTGCCCCATTAGGGCTCCCAGAAGACGGGAGTTTCCAGAAGAGGCTGGTAATTGCCCATCTGTGACTCAAACCCGACGACAGAGCCACTTCTCTCTCCCTGAGTGTGCTGGCATGTGGCGGGAGCTGGGCACAGGGAGAGGCAAGGCCCTGGCCCGGTTCTCCAGGCACCTGAGCCCGTGGAGGGGAGCATGACCCCCAGGAGGGAGGCAGAGGTAGTAGACTGCACAACTCATTCGCCTGCCCGCTAGACGGGAGCCAGCAGGCTGGAAGGGGCCCCCAGATGAAAGCAGAAGCAGTAGCAGCCCCCCACTGCTCAGCGTGGTGCTGTGTTTGTGGTTATTTGCTTCCCCCCTCTGTTATCTGTTGCTGTTTCTGTGCTGTCTCCCCCCATCTCTCCATTCCGTCCAGTAGTCCAGTCCCTCCCTCTCACTGCACTGCCTTTAGGGGAGAAGGTGGAGGGGACAGAGCTGTGGTGGCCAAGAAAAAGGGAGGCTTTGCAGCCCAAGGTGAGATTGTGGATGGGCCTAATCTTCCCTGAGGGGGAAACTTCTCTGCAGTGGGGATGTGCTGTGCACGCAGGCTCAGGCCGGCCCCGCTGACGGGAAGGTGCCCCTAGTAGAGCATGGAGAGAGGCAGGGACACCCCTGTCCGCCTCCCGCTGAAGTGTGCACGGGAGCACCCTCGGCTCTTGGGCCAGCGAACAGCGTTATGGCCGGTCAGTGACGATGTGCATGCCCCCAGGTTGCTGTGTTGTTATCGTTGATCTAAGGTTGCCATGGATCTGTGGATCCTTTGTCCCAGTTTCTCCTTCAGGGACGTAAGCACAGGTGACCAAGGGGGCCTCAGCCAGTCTCTAAACAGACACTGACACGTACGACCCAGGGCACTTATTCAACATTGGCCGAGCATAAATCACACAGAAGACAGACATGCAATGCACGAGTCACACGCGGTTTAGTTACCAGAGTCCTGGTGGTTTCCCGACCTCGGCAAGGCCCCGGGGATCCGCGCCGACAGACACACACACACACACACACACACACACACACACTGGACATTGGGCGTTGCAGCTGCAGCTCGGCGTCTCGTTTGAGGCCTGGGCTTCACGGCTAACGGTTCGGACTCACAGTCCACGGCAGAGCGCGGGCAGATGCAGGCAGGGGGGTGGAGAGTGACCGTCCGTGGAGGAGCAGGCAGCCTCTCTGACCTCCTCTGTTTCCTTCCTCTTTTTATGCGCTGGGGGTCTTCACTGTGTCTTATCAGCGGGTCCCAGGAGCCCTGCTATCTGGTCTTACATGCGGGGTACAGATCGCTTTATCTATTTTCTACATACAGGCCACTCAAAGGGTCCTATCAATTTGTTTACATTCCATTCCACACTACATTTGTTTACATTTCACACTTTCAGATATCACGCTTTGGTTCCACACTTTAATACTTATTCTATATTGTATTTTATCCTTATTACTATTGCTGTAACATCCTGCTTCACGGGAACCCCCTTGCTGTCGCTTCCACTTGAAGTCCCAGCTGTGTGCTGGGCCCCGTGGTGTGCAAGAGGTTAAGAGACTATACTATTTTCCAGCACTTTTGGAGAAGCTCCTTAATGTTGACATCTCTGGGAAGGACAGTGGTGCAAGAACCCATTCTACAGATGGTGCGACTGAGGTCTTCCCTCGACACTGGAGCCGGGAAAGAGCTTCGCTCTCTCAGCTCCAGTCAACAGCACTGCTGTTTCTGCGGATTGGGCCTCTTGCTATTTACCTACTTGATTCGGCCTCTGCATGACAGTAAAGCCACATCCCTGCGATCACGTACATTACTTTCTTCTGATTGCCTCTGATGTTGAACGGTGGAATTAAGGGTTCACCATGCAGGACCCGGTTTCCCCTCCACCCTGCCGCCTGCTGCTTTATCCTGGCTTTACGCCTCAGAGTAGGCCAACCTGCAAAGTCGGGGCGCCCGAAGGTGTTTTGTGGGATTTGCACCTCTCCCCTTATTTCCAGATTGGCCTGGTTTCCTTTGAAGTAGAATATAGTTTTGAAATATAAAAGGAACCAGATCCTCTGTTCTTTGAAAGATCCCCAATGAGCCCTAACTGGTTTGGCTCAGTGGACAGAGCGTCGGCCTGCGGACTGAGGGGTCCCAGGTTCGATTCCGGTCAAGGGCATGTACCTTGGTTGTGGGCACATCCCCAGTGGGGAGTGTGCAGGAAGCAGCTGATCAATGTTTCTCTCTCATCGATGTTTCTGGCTTTCTATCCCTCTCTCTTCCTCTCTATAAAAAAATCAATAAAATATATTTAAAAAGACAAAAAGATCCCCAATGAGTAGCTCCTCCCACCGGAGTTTAGGGTCAGGGGGGACTGTGCTCCTCCCACAGCGGACCCCGGTGTGTGGGTGTGGAGCTGGGCCCCCCACCTTGGGAGGCAGCTGGGGACTTTCTGATGTCACGGTCACAGGTCACAGGTCCCTCCTGACAGGTCACCAGGGTTCCAGCGCAGCTCATCCTGAGGGTCAGCAGAGGTGGCTGTCCAGGTGAGCCTGGACCAGACACTCAGAGTTCCCAGCGTGAGAAGCGGCACCTCAAAAACGTGGTAGTGCCCTAACCAGTTTGGCTCAGTGGACAGAACGTCGGCCGGTGGCAGGAATGGTCCCAGGTTTGATTCCAGTCAAGGGCACGTACCTTGGCTACGGCACATTCCCAGTGGGGGATGTGCAAGAGGTAGCTGATTGGTGTTTCTAACTCTCTATCCTCCTCCCTTCCTCTCTGTAAAATATCAATAAGATATTACAATTCACGGAAAATGCTACCACGTTGTTGTTTTTAAATTTTTTAAAAACAACAACGTGGTAGCGTTTTCCGTGAATTGTAATACTTTACACTCTCGTCTTTTTTAAAAAATATATTTTTTTTATTGATTTTTCACAGAGAGGAAGGGAGAGGGATAGTTAGAAACATTGATGAGACAGAAACATCGGTCAGCTGCCTCCTGCACACCCCCTACTGGGGATGTGCCCGCAACCAAGGTCCATGCCCTTGACCGGAATCGAACCTGGGACCTTTCAGTCTGCAGGCCCACGCTCTACCCACTGAGCCAAAATGGCTTCGGCGGGAACGTCTCTCGGATAGATTTTAAACACCAGGTCCAGGAAAATGTCTACAGATCATGCCAGAAGGCAGTGCCATGAACAGCCTCACTCCTGAGCGCGCCTCGGGGCCAGGTGCACATGGGTGGTGGGGCAGAGAGAGGCCTCTGCCCCGAATCCCCGGCTGGGGACCGGGATGAGCCGCTGAGGGGAGAAATCAGCTTGAACCCGACCCCTTCAGCTCCCACACCCTCAGCCGCGTGTGATTGCTTTGTTGTGAGCGGTTCGGGGTCAGGCTTCCACGGTGACTGCTTCCTCGGGCCTCTGGTGGCTGGCCCCTCACATTGACCTCGGGCAGGCCCCCGGGGACCCCGCCGGGAAGTCCCACTGCTCCCTGCCAGCGGCTCTGTTACCTGGCTTTGATTTCTGCTGGAATGCCAAGTGCAGCTGACTTGTTTCCGTGGGTTTTCTCGGAGCGATTCGCAAAACCAGGGTCAGAGCCCCGTAAACCAACATTGCAGAAGGCACGTCATTAGGGGGTGCGGACTGACCGGGAGGCCGGCTGCGTGCAGGGGAGAGGACTGTGTGTGGTCAGAGCCGCAGAGAGCGGGCGCCCTGGCTCCGTGGGCTGTGGGAGCGACCCCAGCCTCCCCCCGGAACCGGGGTCCGAGGAGCTGGAGGATTAAACAAAAGCCTCCAGATGGATAGATGTCACCAACCCAAACGGATCCGATTAATACTCAAAAGCGTGGCCTGGCCGGCGTGGCTCAGTGGTTGAGCGTTGACCTAGGAGCCACGAGGTCACATGGTTCGATTCCCCATGAGGACACAGGCCAGGGCTGCGGGCTCCAGCCCCAGTGAGGGGCCTGCAGGAGGCAGCCGATCCGGGATTCTCCCTCAGCAGTGGCGTTTCTTCTCTCTCCTTTTCCTCTCTGAAGTCAATACAAATATATATATGTGCGTGTGTGTGTGTGTGTGTGTGTGTGTGATTATCTCCGTTGCAAAGTCCCTAGTGACCGCAGGCCTCATAAGAGGGGCCAAATGAGGAGATGCCCGGCCATTCCTCCGGGAGTGCCCGCTGAGGCGCAGGCCCGCTTTCTTCCATCAGGAGAGCCCTTATAGAGCCGCAGGAGAGCGGGGCATGCCCACCGCAAGGTCCCTCCGATGAGATGAGAAAATCTAGTAAAACCTGCCACCCGCCCTGACCGGTGTGGCTCAGTGGACAGAGCGTCGGCCTGCAGATTCAAGGGTCCCAGGTTCGATTCCGGTCAAGGGCATGGACCTTGGTTGCCGGCACATCCCCAGTAGGGGGTGTGCAGGAGGCAGCTGATCGATGTTTCTCTCTCATCGATGTTTCTACCTCTCTGTCCCTCTCCCTTCCTCTCTGTAACAAATCAATAAAATAAAAATAAAAAAGAGAGAGAGAACCAACTCCCCGCTCCCCAGCACCCTGGTCTCCGGAGGAGAGAGACGAGAGGGAGGATTCCCAGCAAAACCACCACAGTGCTGACCCCGGGGGCACCGCAAGGACAGGCATGGCTGCCAGGGGGGTGCCCTCTCCCTTCTTCCCGTGGCCAGGGAGCCGTCAGCGGAACGCCGCACACCCCCCCCCCCCCCCCCCCGCCGGCTCTCCGGACACAGAGGAGCCGCGCTCTCTCGCTGCTGGACGAGCAGTCAGATCTGTGAGTCAGGCGGGCAGCCGGGCAATCTGCATCTCAGTGCGGCACCCGCTCCCCCGCTGCGGGCCGGGGAGACACGAAGCTTTGTGGTGCCCTGCCCGGAGCCACGCGGAGGCGGGACAGGACGTGGGAGCCGCTCTCTGCTGCGGGAAAAGAGCAGACTGGAGCCGGAGTGCAGCCTCAGCTGGCGCGTGATCAGGGCCCGGGAACAGGGTTTCTTACTGTTCGCTAAAGACCCGCTTTGGGGGAAGCAGCGATTTCCCCACCAGCACGACTCCGCTACCGGATCAGCGAGGCGGGGGCAGCGGCAGAGACACGGTGCTTCTAGTTAACATTTAGGAAAACTGGTCTCTTTGTGGACTACCCTCCCCCACTCCGAAACTGTCAACAGAGCTGGGTGTGCACTCTGCACACGGGGGGCGGGGGGGGGGGGGCGGCCACCGGAGTGACCCTGTGAACTGGGGTGAGGGTCGGAAGGCCCCCGGGTCCTCGTCCCGGTGACACTGAGTTGTGTAGACAGAGCCCTGTCTTCGCAAAGGCAGCATCTCAGTTCTGCAGGGCCCGGGTCGGGGCGCCTGCACCCCACAGCACAGCACGGGGAGCTTCAGATCCACAGCGGAAAGGGAAATTCCTGTTTGGTGAGGCGACACTCCCGTGCCCCCGTGGATGGTGGGCACAGGAAGACGCCTCCCTCCACTTCCCAGTCGCCCCCAGTTTTCCGCGTTCCTTCTCGCTCTCAGGCTCTTCACGGTGCAAAGAGCATCTCGCCCGCGCGTGGGGAGGGGGGCACGGCTCTTTGGGGAGCTGCCCGCGTTCTTTAAACGTTCTCTCTCCCCCTATGTTTTGCCCTCAGCCTGTGAGCCTATTGACTAGCCGCCCCCGAGCAGGTGTAGTGACAACGACCAGGGCTGGGCCCTGAAAAGAGGGACGTCACTGTCAACCCAGGGGGCCCGGGGCCAGGTGAACCCCAGCAACCCTGTCAGTCTCCCCCAGGGCAGGGGCAACAGCGGGGCACGCGGTCTCTCCGGAGACCCCAGTCCCAGGCCCCCTCCTCTCGGGACAGCCCGGGGCCCATCCACAGCGCCCCCTGAAGGGCATTCTGAGGGCAGCGGGTGGGCTATTGTCGGACGTGCCTTACAAGGCACCTTTAACCTTGGTTGGTTTTGATTCGCACTGACCACCCATAGGCTTCCGGGACTAAGGCAGAGACAAGGGCACTGATGCTTTTCTTTCGGTTGGGTTTTACTGATGCGTCAGGAAAATGCAGGCTGTAACAGTTCTCGCGTTTAGAGAGAAGTGACTCCTGGCGAGATGTTTCTGACCCGGACCCCATTTCTTGTCGTAAGGGAAATAGTAGTCGCCATCGTGACAACACTTGCGGCGGTAATTTCTTTTTAAAAAAAATATGTTTTATTGATTTGTTTACAGAGAGGAAAAGAGAGGGACAGAAAGTCAGAAACATCCATCAGCTGCCTCCTGCACACCCCCTACTGGGGATGTGCCCGCAGCCAAGGTACATGACCTTCACGGGAATCGAACCCGGGACCTTTCAGTCCCCAGGCCGATGCTCTAGCCACTGAGCCATACCGGTTTCGGCTGTGTGGTGATAATTTCTATTTCTGTTTGAAAAAGCGAGCCCCCCATGCCTCCTGCCTGTGGTTTCCCTGCTGCGGTAGCCTGGAAGCCCGACGGAATTCTACAGCTCCTGCTTTCCCCTCAAAGTCACAGGAGCGAGGGGACAGCCCCTCTGGGTCAGACCTGCCACGCGTCTCCGGTAGACAGAGGTGTCGGGGATACTGTCCTCTCATGAGGTCACTTAAGCAACTGAAGGAGACATCCCCCAGGAAGCCCATCTCCCCTTACAACCAATTCGAAATCGACAGCTGTGATCCCATCAGAACTCGACAGACATTGGTTTCTCAAATACTTGAGGTAACCACGTTTTTAAGGATACCGTGAAACTTGAACCTTCTGCTTGATCTAAAACTCTTTTTCCCCACATCTGGTCATCTGCGCTTGGATAAGTGGGTCTTGCCACCTCTCTGATGCAACTCTGATGGGCTCCCATCTTGCCAGAGAGAAACGTGCTACTTTTACAGTCTAGCCTCAGCAGAGAAACCTCTTCAAACTCAGGGTCGTTTTCCATAGCCCTCCCTGGACACACTCACCGTCTGCTCTGTGTTTCTCCAGAGGTAGCGGGCAGCCCCGTGGGCAGGGCCCCCGGTGGGAATAAGCCCTGTGGCTGTACAAGAGTGACCGAACCCCTGCTGCCGCCCCCGCCAGCGCCGGCTCTCTCAGAACCCCAGGAAGGTTGTCCTTCGTGTGTCTGATAAAACGCTAAAAAAACACCCCACAACCTCAGCTCTCTGCAGATAAAAGTCGGAGTGCTTATGTCTCACCGGACGTGCACGCCTTTGGAACAAGCAGTAATTAATACGCGTGTTAATCAGGAATACACGATACAGAGTAAATCTGGCTATTGTGAGTTGTCTTCAAGGGATATTTTAAAAAATACTAGCTATTGCCGAAACCGGTTTGGCTCAGCGGATAGAGCATAGGCCTGCGGACTGAAGGGTTCTGGGTTCGATTCCGGTCAAGGGCATGTACCTTGGTTGCGGGCACATCCCCAGTTGGGGGGTGTGCAAGAGGCAGGTGACCGATGTTTCTCTCTCATCAGTGTTTCTAACTTTCTACCCCTCTCCCTTCCTCTCTATAAAAAATCAATAAAATGTATTTAAAAAATAAAATACCAGCTATTAAAATCAAGAGACGGAATTTTCCAACGCGTTGGATTCTGTTGAAGCGTGACTCCCGCCTTGGCTTCCTTTCATTGTCTGCGAGCCCGGGGATACGTTTCGAACCCGTCACAGAGTGCCCGGTGGTCTCTGCTTTGTTACTCAGGGCTGGCACGTCTGGTACTGGTTCCTGTGCCAGGAAAGGTGACAGCGATCCAGGTTGGAAGCGGGCAGGGGGCGTCCAGGGCGGGATAATTCTGTATAGATATGCTCAAAGGGGGGAAATACAAAGTTCCATCCGACAGGCACTGATGTGGCATAAGTTCCCTCTACCCTCCCCCCGCCCTTTCTCCAAGGCCACTGCCAGCTAACTCACCCTCCATTTCTCATGTTGATTATAAGTGTAGCTTCGACAAGAGGGCATTCTGGGTATCAGACAACCGCATTATAATTCTCCTGAGAAGTGTTCTTATTGTTTCTAAATTACTGGTTACAGTGAGCAGCCTGGTGGCTTCGGGGGAGGCGGCACTGGGGACAAACACTCTCAGCCTTCGCGCTGGTCCCTGTAGGGGGGAGAGTGGCGGGTGGCGATCACCTCCATGTGCTAAGTGGCTTCGGCTGTGGAGGAAGTGCAACTCAGGAAGTGACCGGCCTGCAAGTAGTGAAGAACGCCTAGGGTCCTTGCTGAGAATAAGGGAGACGCCCAAACCCAGTTTTCATCCCACAGAAACGCATCGCCCAGTTTTCCCGTGGCCAGCATATTTTTCTGTTGCATTTTCCTGACCTAAAGGTCAGGGTATGAGCTACACGGTCCCATTTGCCAGGGCCTCCAACGGTGAATTTCCTGAGAGCGGTCTAGATCTTAAAGCAAATAATATTCACCCTCTTCGTATTGTTTTTCCAGAGAGAGCTTGGTAGCTGTAATGCAATTCAGGGGCTCGGGGAGGGTGAGGGGGTACCGATTCCTCCATCCGGGGGATATTCCGTATGTTTCATGCGTGCTGCCGAATAGCCCCGGATTCGGGATGACTGTGTAATCAACACTTCGCTTATTTCCTTCAATTTGCTCGCCTGGTCCCCAGACCTTCTTTAATTCCGCAGAATCTCTGAATTCTGTTTATTGAAGTGTAGACGAAATCACCAAGGCCAGAGACCCCTCTCGGGAACAAGATGTGTGATCAGGAGGACAGCGGGTCCTGAATAATAATGGATGTCAGGAGCAAAGCCGGACTGTCCACTGTGGTGCCCTTCCCAGCAGGTCTGGCCCTGTCCCCCGAGAAGACCAAACGTCAGTCCCACCGCACCAGTGTGGTTGTTATTGTAACACGAGAGGATAATAGTAGGGTTTTTTGGTTTCAAACAACTGATTTATGATGCAAAACTGCTGAATGTGTCTGGTAAGGGAATGCATTGTTCTCTTTTGTTTCCCCTCTGAAGTCAAGATCTGCAATATCTGAATAGGAATATTGAGGTCCGTCTTGCATTATTCTAGTTCCTTTATTCTAAAAAGGGGGCTCTTTGGCCTCCGTTCCCCCTGTTCTATCTCCTCTCTGTCTCACTGTAATCTGAGCCAGTTGTGCAACTCATCTTTTTTGTCAGTTTGAGTATCATAGATGAAAACGAAGAGCTATTTTTGTTTGTTCTGAACAGGAGGAACCCTTCATCAGCAGGTTTGAATTAAAGGTTAAATTTCTTTCATGCTTTAGAGATTAGAGCATTGAGAATTATATGTATTCTAGGGGCCCGGTGCACGAAATTCATGCACTGGGGGTGGGTGGTCCCTCAACCCAACCTGCCCCCTCTCACATACTGGGAGCCCTCAGGGGATGTCCAACTGATGGCTCACCCCCAGCCTGCCCAAGTCCTAAAGCCTCTGCTGAGGCTTTAGGCCTTGGGCACCCAGCCATCGCCCTGCTCACCTCAGCCCTGGCTGTCCGTGACCACCCGGCCCCAGGGGCTGGGCGCTG
Organism: Antrozous pallidus; assembly: GCA_027563665.1. Classification (NCBI taxonomy): domain Eukaryota; kingdom Metazoa; phylum Chordata; class Mammalia; order Chiroptera; family Vespertilionidae; genus Antrozous; species Antrozous pallidus. Next base: position 8,675,183 of record CM050508.1, on the reverse strand, counting down.
GACGCCACTTCCACTCACAGCACCTGGGGGCCGGGTGTTCCCTGCCACCGCCACCACCACTGCTGCTGCTGTCGCTTCCCCGCACAACGCCCGGGGGCTGGGTGCTCGCCGCCACTGCCATTTCATCTCCACCCCCAGGGCCCTGTGCTCACGCCACTTGGCCCCACCCCCACTCCTGATTGGCTGGTAGCATAGCCAATCAGAAGCTAAGGTACAGTCACATTTGCATGTTTCTCTTTTATTATATGTATATAAGCTTGAAGAACTAAGTACAACTTGCAAACGTTACGGAGTGGTCACCCAGGCGGGATACGTTGGAAGTGGCACAGAAGAAAAACGGAAAAGTGTAGAACTTGGGGATAGAGGGGATGATGCGATGGAAAATAGAGGGGTGCCTGTGAGGGATGGATGAAGAGAGTGTGAGCAGAGGCCTCGTCATAAACCACAGCCACACCTGCCTGTCTTGGGTGGCCAGCAAGGCCTAAGGGAGTAGCTTGGTCCACTCAAGTAAATAACCTCCGCGGCTCTCAGAGGTCCGATTGGCCTCTCGGGGAAGACGATGAGGCTGCTGTGGCATCATGGGAATTGCACTGGGTCCCAAACAGGTTCCCGTTCCAGCTCTTCCCCCAGTCAGCTGGGCTAGGTCTCAGGTCTTGGGGGCTTTTGTTCCTCCTTCTGGAAGAAGGAGAGTCTGGGCCTAGATAATGTCAAAAAGCTCACCCCACTCTCGGAGTCTAAGAGCTCCGTACGTCGGGGCTGCTTCGTGGAGGCCGTGTGGCCTCCTGGCAGCGGGAGGGAGTGAGGCCTGCAGTGGGACACACGTGCGAGCACCTCAGCACTGACCGGGGCTGAGGCACCGGCGTGGAGCACATGCATGTTTCGCTGCCTCTCTGGGGACAAGAATAAATGCACCTGTTCACACGTGATTCCCTCAGAGACGCGCCCTCTCACACCTGTCCATCTTTATAAGTACCTTCCATTGGCTCTTAAAGGAGCATCTCTCATGGAATTCAAGTTAGGGGGCAGAGGCAAACGTTGCCGAAAGGGGACCCAGCTCCGTTGCAGAATGCCCCGGTACTCACCACTCTGGCCAAGTAACTGTATCCAGAGGATCTGTTTTCTTATCTGTATAATGGAGACACTATCTATAGTCTAGATCAGTGTTTCTTAACCTTTCTAATGCCACGACCCTTTAATACAGTTCCTCCTGTTGTGGTGACCCCCAACCATAAAATTATTTTCGATGCTACTTCATAACTGTAATTTTGCTACTGTTATGAGTCATAATGTAAATATCTGTGTTTTCCGATGCTCTTAGGCGACCCTGGTAGCGGTTCTCCACCTGTGGGTCGCCTAAGACCATTAAAACTTTCAGCTCTAACATTATTTTCATTAAATCTAGTAAACTTACAGAATTTGCTCTTGGGATGAATGACAGTGACCTAGGGCCTTGCTATTAATTACTTAAAAGGTTTGGGGAGCCCAGCGGTCACAGTTCAATTCCTGGTCAGGGCACATGCACAGGTTGCAGGCTCGATCCCCAGCGTGGGGCGTGCAGGAGGCACCCAATCCATGATTCTCTCTCATGACTGATGTTTCCATCTCTCTCTCTTCCTTCTTCTCTGAAATCAATAAAAATACATATTTAAAAATAATAATAATAACTGCAAAAACCAGTTTGGCTCAGTGGATAGAGCATCGATCTGCAGACTGAAGGATCCCAGGTTGGATTCCGGTCAAGGTCATATACCTTTGGTTGTGGGCACATCCCCAGTAGGGGGGTGTGCAGGAGGCAGCTGATCAATGTTTCTCATCGATGTTTCTAACTCTCTATCCCTCTCCCTTCCTCTCTGTAAAAAAAAATCAATAAAATATGTTTTAAAAAATAATAACAATAACGCTACAAATAATAAATAAAAAGTTTGGGGAAATAATAGGCAATGGAAAGCAAGATCCGGTTAGAGCCACGTGTGTTAGTCTACAAACGCACGCTCTGTGCTTCTCTGAGTCACCAATACCACCTACGACGCCCCTGAGTGTGGGGAGCGGGAGGAGGGCAGTCCTGTTTACTCAGCAGTCACCAGTGGATAAGTGAGTTCTTTCTCAAATTTTACTCTGGGGCCAAGATTTATCTAAATATGTCACTGTTTAGACCACTAAAAAATGGTATAAAACTCCTGATTCTCATTCCATAATATGCTAATCTTCCTTTATTTATTCCTCCTGATGTTTTTGCAAAACAATCTTTCTCCGGGACAATTGGATCTTGTTTATCCTGTCAAATTTTAGTAGAAAGCAAATTTTTATAAGCAAATTAGAAAGCTTTCCACACTGAGGCTTATTTATGATGGAAACACTGACAGAATGCTAACTGGTGGTTTCTGTGCCCGCGAGGTAGGATTTCCAGCTTGAACAAACGCTGGCATGGTTTCCTGTCTATTTTAATGCCCTTCCCCGCACCATGCCCTACACCCTGCCTGGCCCATGCACCCCCTGAAGGTGAGGCCGTCACTTTGTGGAAATTTTTAATATATATATATGTTTTTAATTGGTTTTTACAGAGAGGAAGGGAGAGGGATGGAAAGTCAGAAACATCGATGAGAGAGAAAAATTGATCAACTGCCTTCTGCACGCTCCCTCTTGGGGATGTGCCCGCAACCAAGGTACATGCCCTTGACCGGAATCGAACCTGGGACCCTTCAGTCCACAGGCCGACCCTCTATCCACTGAGCCAAACCGGTTTTGGCAGAAATTTTTAAACTATAAGATTTGTTGTCTCCTCAGCAAATGGATTTTTAAAAGCAGGACATAGCAGAGCAGTATCCTGCCACCCCTGGACGCTTGCTCTTACATTTAACGGTCACTTACCAGAACGAAGTCTCTCAGGAGGAAGTGACATTTGGCCCTGACCTCTGAACCACAATGGGGAGGGGTGAAAGGAAATCTCAAATCCAACCTTCCTTTACCAGTCACTGTCTGAGCCCCCAGGAGCCGCCCGGCAAGAGGCAGACCTGGGCGGCTGTGGATAAAGTCTCTCTCCACGAGGCCAGACAAGTGTCTGCCTATTTTGAAGAACAGAAATCCCTGCATTTCTCTTTCCAAGGTGTTCAGAACGGGCCGCACAGGCCCTAGGGACGCTTCCGAAGGACATTCTTAAAAGCGAAAAGGTGCTCGAAAAATTGAGGCTCTGTGAAAGTAGCCAACCCTCTGGTGTGTGCAGCCCTGGCCCTGGGCCCGGGTCCCGGCCCGCATCACCTCCCCATGGAGGCAGCTCGTCAGCGAGGATCCCACGGGTCTGGGGTCTGGGGTCGTTCAGGCGCTTGTGGCAGCCACAAGCCCCCGGTCTCGTGTGGAAGGAAAGTGAATACACTGAGTGGCCTGATTATGATGATCTTTGATGTATAATAACTGGGGAGTCAGAGTGTGGATGAGCTTTCTGTTTCTTTCGAGTTGCTCCTTCTTTCATGTCATGCACTGAGTAGCCAGATTGTGATAATCTCTGAACGCACAATAATCTGGCCACTCAGTGTATATCCCATATAATAAAAGGCTAATATGCAAATTGTCCCTTCGACCAGGAGTTCGATCAGCAGGCAGGCCGGGCAACCACCCATGTCCCCTCCCCCTGGTCAGGCTGGTTGGACCCCACTCATGCATTAATTCATGCACCAGGCCTCCAATGTGTGTGTGTGTGTGTGTGTGTGTGTGTGTGTGTGTGTGTATGTCTGTATCCTATCTAATAAAAGAGTAATTTAAAGATTGACCATCACTCCAACACACAAGAGGGCTGCCCTCATGTGGTCAAAGATCCTGCCCCCATGTGGACACAAGATGGCCGGTTGGAGGTTCCAGGCCTACAGGGGAAGGCATTTGGGAGGGACCAGGCCTGCAAGGGAGGGCACTTGGGGGCAATCAGGCCTGCAGGGGAAGGCAGTTAGGGAGGACCAGGCCGGCAGAGGTGGGAAGTTGGGGGCAAACAGGCTGGCAGGAGAGCAGCCAGACATCAATTAGGCTGGCAGGGTAGTGGTTAGGGGGAGATCAGGCTGGCAGGCAGAAGTGGTTAGGGGCAATCAGGGAGGCAGGCAGGTGAGCAGTTTGGAGCTAGCAGTCCTGGATTGTGAGAAGGACTGCCCAGGCAGTTGGACATCCCTCGAGGGGTCCCAGATTGGAGAGGGTGCAGGCTGGGCTGAGGGACATCCCCTGCCCTGCCCCATGCATGAATTTCATGCACCAGGCCTCTAATATATATATATACTGAGTGGCCAGATTATTGTGCATTCAGAGATCATCATAATCTAGCCACTCAGTGAATGACATGAACGAAGGAGCAACTCGAAAGAAACAGAAAGCTCATCCCACTCACTCCCTCAGGCCTACGGGACCCAGCGAGGCCCCTGAGGAAGGTCCTGTGATGGGTGCATGAAGGATTCTGAGAGCATTTTCTCCCTTGGGCTCTGGAAGGGATGTTGGTACAGAAGGAAGAGGGAAGGGAGAGGAGAGAGACATGTTGAACACCCGCCCGTCAGAGGAAGGAGCAGAAACAGTAGCAGCCGCAGTGCCTGCGAGCAGCCAGGCGGAGGGGAGAAAGCGAAACCTGCCCTGTGGAGCCCCTCTCCCAGCTGACAAGCTCTGAGGGAGGCAGGGCCGGGGGAGGGGGGGGCGTGGACAGGACCAGTATGGACCGGGGAGTCCAGGGGGTGCAGTGAGTGCAGAGGTGTATTCCGAGCGACGAGCAATCGTTTCTTCCTGCAAACATAAGCCTTTGGCTAATGCGTGCTGTTCAAGACATCGATTTCAGCTTCTTGTCTGTGATGTAAAACTCCCCAACGGTCTCATTTATCAAATAATTTGTAAAACGGAAACAGACGAGAGGCCGGGGGGAGGAGAACAGTGCATGTTTGATGTGCTCCTTTATCAGAAATGGGTGGCAAAGGTCACAAAAGCAGCGCTCGGCGCCTCTTAAACGTGTCATTGTCATAATAGAAAAACCGACTTACTAACTTAGATTATTTGGGGAGTTAAGTGCTCGTGTTATTGCAAATTAAACTAATTAGTACCATTTCCTGACAGCTGCAGCGAGCGTTAGCAATTCCAGGATTCTCCTCCAGCCGTTCGCGGGGATGTGGGGGAGCAGACAGATTTGTCAGCTAATGTGATGGGCTCGGCGCATCTCGCTCAGGGCACATCCTTGCACCCGGAGCAGCAAACAGCGTGTCCCCCCCTCCCCCCGGGACCCCAGCTTTCCGGCTCCTCTGCGATGGAGCTACTGTTAACATCTGACCTAGGAAGCAGCAGCAGCTGTGAGGGGTCGGTGGTTTCTGGAACAGGGATGAGCTGGAAATGCATGGGAATTTGCCCGTGACACTTCCCTTTTGGAATCGCCGAGATGATGGAACCAAAACTGCAGCTGCCCATAAACACGCGGGAACTCACTGCCCACCCCCGCCACCCGCCGCACCGGTGCAAAGCAGCCTTCTGGAGACTTCCAGCCCAGAGCCTTCAGCGTCCGTACACCAGCAGCGAAAGCAAGAGGATGCCACGCTCGCCTCTGAGCTGCTGGGCTGCTGAGCATGCATGGTTACAAAGGCCAGCAAGGCTGCCGCCACCTTAGGCACAGGGACACGTCCTCGATGGCCTCACCCGAGGGGACACAGACAATAGGCGTTCTTCAGGCTGGACACTGTCGGCCACCATCGGATCCGGAGAGCGAGGAGTTACCCTGGAGGTTAAAGAAATGACAAGCAGAAGCACGAGGCAGAGAAGGGGGAGTGGAGGAGGGCGGGAAACAATGCAGGAAAAAATATGCAAAAAGGGAGACACAGCCAGAGATCTGGAACGGTTCCGCTGTCAGGAGTTCAGCTCCTAACGGAGTCTTCTGCCTCGGTGCTGAGTTGGCTCCGGCTTCTGCTCGTATGGTGTCCGGCCCCGTTTCCCTGAAGCAGCGGAGGACTCGGGCGGGCCGCTGACTGCTGAAGGCAAACCAGTCGGCGAAGTGAAAGCGGGGCTAAGAGAAGGAGCAAGACAGAGGCACCTCTATTCTGGCCCTGAGGGCAGCTACATAATTGATATGTTTAGTATATAAATAACTGACCCTCTTCCCAACGGTTCACCAGCCCTTCACTCCGATTTCAAGAACCGTTTCTTGTGCGCTCCTCACCGTCTGGACTACTTTGTGCCCAGGACAGATGGACAGAGGAGCAGGGGGCTGGGGGGCAGACCTGGCCAGCTGCACCCTCAGGTCACCAAGCCGGTGTGGGTACCTGAAACCCCCCTGGTTACGGTGATTGGCAGCAGGGCAGAGACTGACTGGGGTGAAGGAACTGAATCACAAGCCTGGAGAGGAGCCAAACGGCCAGGGATGAATCGGGCGGTTCTCTGCGTTGTCGGAAAGGCAGGGAGAACCAGAAATGTACACACCCTTGGGCTCAGCATCTGTGCTTCCAGGAAGATGCCTCATAGGGGTCCCTGTGCACGGGGACCAGGTTACTGGTTATAGGGCTGTGTGCAATAGCAAGGCAGGGGTACACGTATAGGGGGACCAGGATACTGGTTGTAGTGTTGTGTGCAATAGCAAGGCAGGGGTACACGTATAGGGGGACCAGGATAGTGGTTGTAGGGCTGTGTGCAATAGCAAGGCAGGGGTACACGTATAGGGGGACCAGGATAGTGGTTGTAGGGCTGTGTGCAATAGCAAGGCAGGGGTGCATGTATAGGGGGACCAGGTTACTGGTTGTAGTGCTGTGTGCAATAGCAAGGCACAGGTACACGTATAGGGGCCCAGGTTACTGGTTGTAGTGCTCTGTGCAATAGCAAAGGGCTATAGAAAACCTTAAAAGGAAATTAGTTAGCTAAATTATTTATATAACCACACAATGAAATACTACACAAATGTTGAGAATGAGGCAAATCTGTAGGTGCTAATACAAACAATCCCTAATATAAAATTATCAACTTAAAAAGCAAGGTAGAAAGCAGCATCGATGGCACACTATCTTTTTTGTAAAGAGAAAAAGAGAGAGACTATATGTATTTGCATAATCACAGGGAAGATACACGGAAATCCGGTAACCATAGTTGCCGTCGTTACCTCTGGGTGAGGCTCTGAGAAGCTGGGGTTCAGAAGAAGGAGAGAGACTTTTTCCCGCATGCTCTCATACTTCCTAAATCGCTTTCCACGTGCAGAGTGCAGATACTGCCTTTCACGTTTGTAGATTTTGGAAAGTAAATCTCTTTAGTAAGACATGCGCTATTATTTTAATTCTCCTAGAATCCTACATTGCTATCACATATGTACAGTTGCATTTCTTTAACTTAGACTTTTTAAAAATCCTCCGTCATTTTTTCACATTAGACCAGCTGATAAGGCTATGGACCTAATTTCTCTTTATGAGATCTTTATTGAAATTATACCGTTCCTTGTGGTATCTATCCGGGTGTTTTCCACGCAGTAGAACCATTGTTTATTGGACCCCCATCTGTGAGGAGCAGATAGATTGCTTCAGTGGAGCTGTGCGGACACACGGGGTCACCGTTGTGAGCAGGGCACCCGGTCCATGGGGGGCGGGGAGCGGGCTTGGCAGGATGATGGGGTGACAGGCATGCATGAAGGACAAGGAGGAGGCACAGAGGCTTCCAGCGTTGAACGGTGGACACTGAAAATGTCACCACTCAGCAGCACCCTGAGGTTAGCAAGGGCGTGCGGTGGGGTGTTTGAAGGCTCAGCTCACTCCGTTTAAAGGTCTGTCCTCTGTTTCCAATGTTATAAAGCCCTTTCTTTTAAGACATAACGGGATGATAAATACTGTTGCTGATTGTTCTTCTTCTGCCCTTATTTGCTAAAAATGAAAGTGGCGAAACGTTTGCTGAGCTCCCAACTCTCGCTTTGCTTGGTCACAGTCAAAGCCAGAGGCTACGCAGCGGCCAGGATCAAATGAGCAACGGGCTGATTCACCGGCTACTTTCTGTTCGACTTCAGATTCTAGCAGTTGTTCTGTGTAAGGTATTGTTTCTGAAAGAATTCCTAATGAAGCATTGAGAGTAGTTATCCTCTGACTGTGTTGTGCACTTTAAAAGAATTATGTAAAATGTCCACCTTGTTTTTTTAAAAAAGGATTTCACTTGGAAGTGTTAATTCTTTTCTAAAACAATAACTTTAAGAAGATTGAAACTAATCCCTAAGATAGGAAACTACAACGTGTGGAGAGAGTTTTTACATTTTATTAAAACCATCACTGGCAATATCCGTTCTCTTAGTTGCCAATGACCCGCTTTTACCCTTGCTACCATGAAAGTCACTTGTTATTAACAAAAGGGAAACGCTATTAGAGCTGTGACTTCAATGGCCATGTGTTGACAAACTGTTGACCACAGTAATGTTTTTCCCTGAAGGATTCACTTTTTTTTGGTCTCCCAGGCTTATGGGCCCATGGTGGATTCACATGGCTGCCTTGAAGGGGACTTATAATCAAAGGGATGACCCAACACAGAAAGTAAAGGACTCTTTGAAAGTTAGTGCAATGGAGGAAGCATCTATGGAGCATCGATGCCATGCCCAATACTGTGGTAGGCATCTGGAATGCAGAATAAACGATACCTGGTCCCTGGCTGATCTCAGATGGCTCACAGTCTACCCAGAACTCATGTGTGTATATAGTTATTCGTTGTCCATAATGCTAGAAGCAAGGTCAAGTGCTGTGGAAAGGAAGAGGGTGCGGGGATGAGGAACCCCACCTGTGTCAGCGCTGTGTCTGCAGGGTTCTAAGACATGGCTAGAAAAGACAGTAGGCTCTGAGGGCAGTGACCACAGGACTAGACTTACCCGTCGATGCAGATGTTTTCCCGTTAAAATGTGGGCACTGAGGCCAGGGCGCCCCTGGTTCCCCCGAATCTCCCTGGCTGACACCAGGCTGTCACTCAGCACAGGCTCCGTCCAGGAATGAAAGAATTGGCCCAGCAGAAAAGTACATTTTAAAAGGCAGAATTTAAAGGGGCAGCCCCCCACACCCCCTCTCTCTAGCATCCAAGACCTAGAGGGACAACTCTGAGAAGCTCTAGTGCATAGCACACATGCTTGATTCCTCAGCTTCTGGAAACAGTTCTGGGTAAGCAGTCTTAAAACATGTTTTCTGCTCTGGTTTTGTCCTGAACTTTATTTGTCATCCTGTCCTTGGTTATGAGATGTCACACTTCCCTGACATCGGATTCTGGGGCCTGACAGAGTGTTGGTGTTCCCTGGGCTGAGGATTTTGTACAATGATGCGCAGGAAACATGGTTGACTGATGGCCATGTTTCTGGCTTAGAGACTTTAAAGCACAATCTGTTTAAAATATATATATTTTTTATTTTAATCTTTATTGTTGAAATTATTACATAGGTCCTCCTTTTCCCCCCCATTAACCTCTTCGAGCCTGCTCCTGTCCTCCCTACCCCCAGGCCCACCCCACCCCATTGTCTGTGTCCATGGGTTTGCATAAAAGAAAAATGTTTTTCCTTTCCACTGGGAAAGAGAGAAAGATCTCTTTTTCTTCTTTGCCGTCCCCTTCCCCTCCTTATTCTCCTCCTTACCTTCATTTTCCATTGCTTTCTGCCCTCATTTCCACCTTCCGCCCCACCCGGCGGGGTTCTCCACCATTTGCTCTCTTGGGCACCACCCATAATCCCTAAGGATTCAGTGTTGCTTGTTGCCTACACTTCATTGAGTGATTAACCCAGGAAGTGGGCCATCTCCTCGAGGCCACACCGTGTGGGAGGGTCTCAGTAGGAGAATGCCCGGTCCAGGTGCAGGAGGGAGCGCCCCATCGGAGAGTGGGAAGCGCTTCAGAGGAGAGCTCCTCGGCCCCGCGAGTATTTCGTGGTGCTGCTGAGGGTGACTACACTCCGATTTGGACCAAAAGAAACGTGGCTTCCAATGAGGTCAAGTCCGGTTATAGTTTCTGCGGCCACAAAGAGACGCAGTTTCCCATCCTCCAGGCTCTGGATACCATATGACATGAGGCTTGGCTGCCCGATTGTGGTGCCAGTGTCCACGCTGCACAACAGAACAGAAGTATCGCTTTCTTTCAGCCGCAGGTCCATTTTTTTGAATAGTCTGGGTAGAAATTTCAATGACACTGTAACAATAAAAATCTCCCTGTGGGGCTCTGACCAGTTTTGCTCAGTGGATAGAGCGCCGGCCTGCAGACTGAAGGGTCCCACGTTCGATTCCAGTCAAGGGCATGTACCTTAGTTGCAGGCACATCCCCAGTGGGAGGTGTGCAGGAGGCAGCTGATCGATGTTTCTCTCTCATCAATGTTTCTAAATCTCTGTCCTTCTCCCTTCCTCTCTGTAAAAAATCAACAACACACACACACACACACACACACACACACACACACATATTTAAAAATCTCATTCTGGGCCCAGCCGGTGTGGCTCAGGGATTGAGCACGAACCTATGAACCAGGAGGTCATGGTTTGATTCCCAGTCAGGGCACATGCTCGGGATTGTGGGCTCGATCCCTAGTATGGGGCATGCAGGAGGCAGCTGATCCATGATTCTCTCTTATCATTGATGTTTCTACCTCTCTTTTCCTCTCCCTCTTCTCTGAAATCAATAAAAATAAAATGAATATAATGAACAGCATAGACTGATGAACAAGAACAGATCCAGAGACTGAGAAACGTCAATCAGAACGTCAAACCTCAGGAAAGGCGGGGGTCGGTAGAAGTAAGGGGGAGCGATCAACCAAGGGATTTGTGTGCATGCATATAAGCCTAATCAATGGACACAGACAACAGGGGGGTGGGTGGTAATGGGGGAATAAGGACACATATGTAAAAAATATATATATCTTATTTAATAAAAAAGTAATATGCAAATTGACCATCACTCCAACACACAAGATGGCTGCCCCCATGAGGACACAAGATGGCCACCACAAGATAGCCAGCAGGGGAAGGCAATTGGGAGGGAACAGGCCTGTAAGGGAGTGCAGTTGGGGGCGATCAAGCCTGCAGGGAAGGGCAGTTAGGGGTGACCAGGCATGCAGAGGGGGGAAATTGGGGGTGACCGAGCCTGCAGGGGAAGGCAGTTGGGGGGGACCAGGCCTGTAGGGGAGAGCAGTTGGGGGAGGGAGAACCAGGCCTGCAGGGAAGAGCAGTTGGGGGGACCAAGCCTGCAGGGGAGGTCAGTTAGGGGTGATCAGGCCTGCAGGGGAGAGCAATTAGGGGCAAATAGGCCGGCAGGGGAGCTGCTAGGCATCAATCAGACTGGCAGGGAAGTGGTGAAGGGGTGATCAGGTTGGCAGGCAGAAGCAGTTAAAGACAATCAGGAAGGCAGGCAGGAGACCAGGTGGGAGCCAGAAGCCCTGGATTGTGAGAGGGATGTCCAACTGCTCGGTGGGATTGGGCCTAAATAGGCAGTTGGACATCCCCTCCAGAGGTCCCAGATTGGAGAGGGTGCAGGCTGGGCTGAGGGACAACCCCCCCTCCATGCACGAATTTTGTGCACCAGGCTTCTAGTGTGTGTGTGTATCTGTGTGTGTGTGTGTGTGTGTGTGTGTGTGTGTGTGTGTGTATTAAAAAAATAAAAATAAAAACTCGCCGTGTTCTGTAAGGAACCACACAGGCTGGCACAGCCTTCTGCAGAGCCCCGGTGGCCGGGGTTGAGGGGGTGGTTGGGGGGCACTGGAGGAGCCCCTGGACCAGGGGGAGGAGGGCTGGATTAGCGGCCTCGGCAGGCATGAGCAGCGTTGCTTTCACTGCAGGCTTCGTCCCACCCTCCTTCCAGGCCAGGCCGGCTGCCAGTTATTAATTCTCTCACAGTCACTTACCCAGGAAGGAACATGTTAAAAAGCGGTTCCTATGCCAGCTTTTCAGTCTTTTCTGGAGATGTTTCCCATTTGGACTAGTGGAAATTTGGCCGGAGTTACAGGAAGGCCTGGACAGCAGCAGTATATAATCAGAAGGGTTGTCATTTTTTTAATTCTACCATTGTTATTCATGTGGAAGAAAAACTAGGTAAAACTTGGGACTTACAGAAATTTATTTCCCTGTTCTCGGCAGCAGCGCAGTAGGTTAGCTATAGCCCCACACCCGGGCCCAGTAAGAGGCTAACAGACTGCGGGGGGGAGAGGGGGGGACACGCTGAGTTAATGTCCCCTTTTAAGGGTCTCGCTTAAACAAATGAATAAAAACAGTTAATGAAGAGCTATTATATGCCATCATCTTGACAGATGCCTTCATTTTGTTAAAATATTCATTTTTTAAAAAAATTTAAGAAGTGTGCCTGTTTTTTATTATCACAAGAAAATACAGATTTCAAATCGATTAGAAAAAGAAAAGAAGCAAATAGGAGAAAACATCTATAATCTCCCTCCTCAATGATAACCACAGCAGTAAGCCCTTCGGTCCTTATCTTCTGGCCTCTGTTTTCTTCTCTCTCTCTCTCTCTCTCTCTCTCTCTCTCTCTCTCTCTCTCTCTCTCTAGTATATTCTTCCATAATTTTACTTGAATGGGATCACAATCTCTAGACTGCTTTTTTCTTTTTTTCCATAATCTGTTAACTGTTTTTTCACTTAAAAACTCATGGACATATTTCCATGAGAGGACATGTAGATTTTATTTTGTTGTTAAAGGATTCTCACGCATTACTGTTTTAATCTACTAATTGAATTATGGCAAAGGAGAAAGTTTTAAAAAATTGCACCACGTAGAAATAACAAATGTTAATATTAAACAAACAGAATTCTAAATATTTTATATATATTCCCTCTGCTGCCCTTAAATTATTGTGCTGTATAGTTTAGGTAACCGAAGCTATTTATGGATAATTACTTTTGCCCCAGTTTTTGTTGTTACCACGTGCAAACATATTTCCTTGTGCATTTGTCTAATAATTTCTTTAGGGTAAATTTCTAGGAGTAAAATTCTGGATCAAATTTTAACATATACTATCTGTTGCCTTTAAGAAAGATAATTTTTTTTATCTCACAGTTGCCAGTTTACATTTTTCTAATTATCAACAAATATAATCATCTTTTCATATATTTAGAGATTATTTGTACTTGTTCTTTTGTGACTTGCCTATTTATGTTCTTGTCTTTTTTTTTTTTTTAGTGTTCATCATTTTTTTCTTTGTTTTTTGTTTGTTTGTTTTTTGTTGTTTTGGTTGATCTCTAAGAGGTCTTTGTATGTTTAGGGAAACATCTCTTCGTCAAATGTGTTCAGTTACTTCCTTTTAGTTGTTGGCCCGTTAGGCTTGTTTATGGCACCTTTACCATAAAACAGTTTTAGAAATTTAAAAAATATATATTTTATTGGTTTTTTACAGAGAGGAAGGGAGAGGGATAGAAAGCCAGAAACATCGATGAGAGAGAAACATTGATCAGCCGCCTCCTGCACACCCCCTACTGGGGATGTGCCTGTAACCAAGGTACGTGCCCTTGACCAGAATCGAACCTGGGACCTTTCAGTTTGCAGACCGACGCTCTATCCACTGAGCCAAACTGGTTTCGGCCAGTTTTAGAAATTTTATGTTCTCAAATAGTTTTCATCATTTCCTCCATGGCTTTTGGCACTGGTCACAACCATTCAATTCTTATTTTTGAAATGTATCTTACCTACTCTCACTTTTTTACATTTAAAATAAATAAATATAAATGTTTTTCATTATTTATTTTTATATATGGTTTGAGAAATACAGAGTTCCTGTATGTTATATAGAGTTCATATATGGCCAAACATTTTTTCACCAAATTCTACCATTTGTCTCCGAACAATTTACTGACCTGATACACCACTTTTGCATAAATTCCTGCATATTTAGGGTGTGTTTCTAGATTGTCCTGTTTCAGCTCTCTCTCTCTCTCTCTCTCTCTCTCTCTCTCTCTCTCTCTATTCCCGTATTGGTGCCTCACTGAATTAACTGCTACAGCTTTCCCATTTATTTTACTGAGTGGAAGGAGATTTTTTTACATCATTATTTTTCAAAAAATTTCTTGTTTACCATATATTTGTTTTCTGTATGAATTTTTGAATCAATTTATTAAGGAAGCAAAAAAATCGGTTGGCATTATTCATTCCATCTTTAGAAGCTCAAGGATTTGGAAATTCAGACATTATTCTTATGGGTCAAAATTCATATGAATTCTGGATGCCACGTTTCCAGTGAAAGATCAAGAATTCTGTAAGGACTGTCAAACTACAGCGGGAAGGCAGGGGAGGTGGGGGGCTGAGCGATGTAAGAGATCAACCGAAGGACTTGTATGCATGCACGTAAGCATAACCAATGGATACAAGACACTGGGGGGGGGGGGGCGGGGGGGAGGTGAGGGCATGTGCTGGAGGATAGGGGAGGCCGGGGAGAGGTCAATGGGGGAAAGAAAGGAAACATATGTACTACTATTTGTAGTACATATAATAAAAAAATAATTAAAAATCAATTAAAAAAAGAATTCTGTAAGATTCTTGAGGTGAAACTTACTCAACAAATATTTATATGTCTGGCATAGTATTTTCCTTTGTGGCGAGTCGTCTACCCTATATGAGTGTGAATAAGATTTGTGACATCAGCACGGACAAGTTTGTGTTGGGGCTTAGAACGACGCCTCTGAAATCAGGGTACAATAATTCATAAAGTTTCTGTCATCCTGTTACTTATCATCTAACCATATTGGTTTTCATGCTCTGGGGGATTGTCTGACTCAGAGAACACCCACTAAATGAGCATAATGAATAGCTGTGAGAAGAATGCAGATAGGGTTCCGTTCTGTGTGCTGTTATATCTCAACCAACGGGGGTGGGGGGGGGGCGCGTGGGGTGGGGTTGGGAGCCAGAATGTTTGCTCAATATCCCAGCAGCGGTGGGGAGTGCGGGGTGCTCCTCGCCTCCAAACCAGCTCCAGGATCCAGTTTATCAACTGTCAATAGACAAATGCCTGTTTTGCTTTTCCCATGAGCTGATTAAAGTTGTGGTCTCTTGTAATCCGTGGCATTCCATTGTATTTATTCCTGCTGGAATTTTCAGGCTGAATTACTGTAACTAATATACCACTAAGTCTGTGCTACAGAATCCCTGACCTTTTGAATCTTCCTTTTGAGCAGAAAATTGGCATAAGAAATTTCAGCACCATAAACGCTTTAATTTGGGTCTTAATCTTGATCCAGAATCCAGATGGTTTGATTTAATTATGCCAGAAGCTCCTTGCCACCAGGATAGGTTTGGATTAAGGGGTTTTGGAGATTGTGGTGATAGGAGAAAATGAGAGATTTAGATCCTTCTATTTGCAATGGATTATTGGGGGCAGGAGGCAAAAATATGAAATGTGATATCCTTCGGCCTTTTCTAAAATAATTTATGCCCACAACTCAATTTGAGTACATAGGTTTGCTGGCCTCTCAAACCATGTAATTTGAGAATTTTTTAAAAAAACCTTTTATATGTGATTGAAGATCTTGATTTCTACTAAATAACAAAATAATGGACCGCTTGCATCCATGGCCCTTCAGTGTAGATTTGGGGGAGATTTATTTATTTATTTATTTTTTAAAAAAAATATTTCATTGATTTTTTACAGAGAGGAAGGGAGAGGGATAGAAAGTCAGAAACGTTGATGAGAGAGAAATATCAACCAGCCGCCTCCTGCACACTCCCCACTGGGGATGTGCCTGCAACCATGGTACATGACCTTGAACCTGGGACCTTTCAGTCCGCAGGCCGACGCTCTATCTACTGAGCCAAACCGGTTTTGGCTGGGGGAGATTTTTGAAGAAAAGCAGGAATGAACCTGGCCAGTGTTGCTCAGTGGTTGAGCTTTGACCTATAAACCAGGAGGTCACGGTTTGATGCCTGGTCAGGGCACATGCCCACATTGTGGGCTCGATCCCCAGTAGAGGGCATGCAGGAGGCAGCCAATCAATGATTCTGTCTCGTAAATGTTTTTATCTCTCCTTCTTTCCTCTCTCTCTAAAAAGCAACGAAAAAATATTTTTAAAGGTTTAAATGAGGCAGCAGCAGAAGGTGGGATGCTTAGAATTTGACAAGGACATTGCGGGTATAAACTGGGTTCTCTGCTATCTTTGCAAACTTTCTGTGAAGGACCAGGTAGTAAATTATTTCCGGTTTTGTGGATGACATATGGTCTCTGTCGCTGCTGGTGCTTCTTTTGCTTGTTTGTCTTGTTTTTACAACTCCTTACAAATGTAAAAACCATTCTCAGCTCACAGACTGTTCGGAAACAGGCCATGGGGTGGGGTTCACGCACGGGGTTTACGTGCCAGCCCCTCGATGGCAGATAAAGGCGCGCGGAAGCCATTCGACTTGAGCCGCTGCTACTGACCACTGCGATCAGACCCCACGGTCTCTTTCCGCTCTGCAGCTCATCCAGCGAATCCCTGAACATCGTCCCACTTGATCCTCCAAACAGCACGGATGGCAGATTTCATTATTCCCCGATGAGAGAAGGGAAAACAAGCTCAGAGCAGAGATTTGCCCAACACGACGCAGATGACAAGAGGGGGAAGCCAGGAACGAAGGCAGCTTGTGATTCAAGTTTGTTGCTCTTTCTGTTACGCTCAGACTGAATCAGAGAACGCATCGGTAGGGAAAAAAATTCGAATTGAGAAAGCTGCTAGCTCGAGATCCGTGTGTCTGTCCTCGCAGACTCCCAGCTTTAACCCAGGCACATACATCCCCCACTTTAAAAATTATATATATATTTTATTGATTGATTTTTTACAGAGAGGACGAGAGAGCGATAGAGAGTTAGAAACATCGATGAGAGAGAAACATCCATCAGCTGCCTCCTGCACACCCCTCACTGGGGATGAGCCCGCAGCCAAGGTACATGCCCTTGACCGGAATCGAACCTGGGACCTTTCAGTCCGCAGGCCGACGCTCTGTCCACTGAGCCACGCCGGTTTGGGCCTCCCCCGCTTCTTCCACAGCGCACGGCCACAGGGCTTAGACAGAGCGCCACAGCCACTCTGCAGCCTGCTGAGGATTGGGGGGAATCTCTAGATCACTCATACGTCCCACCTCCGCCGATGAAAATGATGAGCTCTGTGCTTTATTAATGCTTTGAAACGCCTAGCGAGGACCTGATGTTAGTTCTCGGGGACAAGCGCCGAGACCCTGGAGTGGGTTCCCTGGATGGAGGGAGTCGGGAGAGCAGCAACTGCTCACTTCGTCAGCCTGTCAACGGGCGCGCGAGCAGTGAAATGTAACAGAATTGTTTGGGGAGACACGTGAACTCGACTTGTGTGGCCCGGAGGCTAATCAGAGTCTCCATCATAAAGAGTCGGCGAAGGTACATGTGGGACTCATTCCTGCATTTTTATGGCTGAGAGACACGACTGTGTATCCCGTTACACAGCAGAAGAACGCCGGCTGGGGAGAGATAAGGTCCAAGAAACACAGGAGCTTTATGGATTGAATTGAGATATCCTTTTCCCCAAACATCACAGGCCGCCATTGGCCGGCGATATTTATTTCTCGATTTGGAGTTTGGTTCCCCGTTTCCTGTATTTAAAAGCGCGTGTCTCGAGGGAGCCGGCCACTCTGGTACACTCACGCCCCGAGTGCTACCAGAACCCTGCGGCCACTGTGGGCTCTGCAACTTGAAAATGGGGGGACGTTGGAGAAGTTTCAGAAAAGACCAGGAAAAGACAGAAGTGCTGGAAAAACAAAGCCTAAGAGGCGAGCCGAGAGGGATTTATTTTTGCTCAGGTTTGAAAATACGTGGGAGTGAGTGGTGCTGTGATTAGCGATCCCATTACAGATTTTCAGAGAGAGGAGGCAGGACAATTATCTTCTCTTGCTCTTCAGGGCGAGGATGCAAGGACAGAATCTAGAACTTTGATTGCCAATTTGTGGATTCCAGACCTGGTGGGAAGGACAGGTAGGGATGTTGCCACTGAATTATTTAAAGGGATCCTCAGATTTATTTTATCAAATACTAAATACAAAAAAAGACAATTTTCTTTTTGTGGCATGAAATGTTTACCATTAAAAGTGAGCCTTTATCTTTGAGGTTAAGAATCACTGATTTTGGCCCGGCACCAAGAGGTCACCGGTTCAATTCCCAGTCAGGGCCCATGCCCCGGTTGTGGGTTCATCAATGTCTCTATCTCTATCTCTCTCGATAAAAATAGTTTTAAAAATTATTTTTTTAAAGAGAATCATGGATTTTGAATATAGACTTGGGGTGTGAGTATGGTATAAAAATAAATTTCCCAGCGACAAGAATTATCAACTGACAAGCATTCAAATGGATTTTGCTAGACCAGTTGATAACTGAGACCATCACTGTTTCAAGATGACATGGGATTTGTGTGTTTATTCCACGTTAGTCCCCGAGCATCATGTGTATGGCAACGCATTAAGCACCCCGTAAGCCGGGAGCTACGACAGGGCCAGTCTCTGGAGTGGTGTCGCTCGCTCTCTCAGTGGCGGGCAGGACAGTATTCTAACTCGTGCCCAGCCTGTGAGATCACTTCTCCTCCCATCATTCTATTTACCTTTTACCAAAAAACAAGGATAACACTGTGAAAAGGAACGGTGAACGTTTACGTGGGAGGCTTATTTCTGTATCTCACGTACAGTGATAACCGGTAATAAACAAAGGCGCCTCCTTCAGAAATCCCAGCTCTTGCTTCCCGTCTGTGAACAGTAGGCAATGCTCATTTCCCCTGCACAGCTGTCACAGGGGTGTTTCCTGTTGTCAAAAGTGACCTCCTCCCCTCCCCTCTGGCTCTTCTCCAAGGTAAGGGTGAAGGTGCTTGTAGAGTTTTAGTAGTAAGTTGGCTTCATTCCATGAGATGATGATTTAATCTCCAATTACTCACTGGGCTTTCAATTCACTTAGAGGTTTTCATGATGATAAATGTTCTTTAAAGAACATCATAAATTTATGTCCTAATGGACCAACTATATAAAGTCTGCAATTATAATATAGATAAGAGATATTCATCTCCACTATTTGAGGGCTGGACCCCAGTAATATAATCTATTTTGAAGCTGATCCTTTTTCTGTTTTCTTTCTGGCCCATTTAGCACTATCTTTAATGCCTCAGGCAAGATAAGGAAGAAAGATTTGTCATCTCTTCTCCAGAAGTATTAGGGACAATGCGTTGCTCAGTAGCTCTTGAATTGAAAATTCTTAAAACACCTTCTCGTATACACTTAAATCTGCAGAAACATCTAGGCTTCATTCCAAGTCTCTGTCTCATAGTGGGTAATGTTTAGGGAGCACTAGAATATGAGCCAGGCACTGTCTCAAACACTTTCTATGTATTTATTAGCTCGTTTAGTCATTTTAACAACTGTGAGATAGGTACTATTGCTCCCCCGTGATCCAGGTGAGAAGCTGAGGCTCAGAGAGGTGAAGTGACCAGTTCAAAGTGACAACAAGAAGGCCAAGGTTTAAGCCACATTCCCTTAAGTTTCTCAAGAAGAAAATGATTGGGCTTTCTCGAGGCATTGTAACTTGGACACAACATAAAAATATGAATCAGTTTTTTAAAAATATCTTTATTTCTAAAATAATTGATGTGGTTTATTCAAAAATGAAGTGGTCTACAGCAGTGGGAAAAAATGAATGAACTACAGCTAACTCTATCAGCATAGGCAAATGTCACAAACTTAAAAACAAATACATAATGATTCAATTTATATGAAGTTCAAAACATAAGACCCAAACAACAGAATGTCCAGGGACATGCCCACATGGTAAAACTTGAGGAAACCCTATACACAAAATTCAGAATATCGTGAGGATAGAAAAAAGGGGTTATAATTTTGGAATGCTACTAGTACACAGGACACTCAGATATTGCTATTGGGTACACAGGTGTTTTTGTTTATCAATGTATTAGCCATTCACATATGTTATATAAGTACGTTCCATAATCATATATTTTAAGTCAATTGTACAAATGCAAGGAAATACTTTAATACAAAGTGGATGGCAGCAAGCTTTCAATCTAGTATCCTGTAACTAACAATATCTTTGAATTTCTATACATTCCAATGATGTTTAGACATTGTTAAGACTTGGAAAATCTTTTGAATTGTAAAAGGATAAATTATGCTTACTATATCATAATCGGGGGGTATACTGTCTGGAATTCACATTCTTTAAAAGTTGTTTACAAGTATAAGAAAAATAGGGTGACTATGGACAGACCTGTGTGAATCGCCACCACTCACCATTTCTCAGGGTGACTGGACACAGCGTTTATAGGGCGACATTAGAATGTCTGCCATCTTTCGCGAGGATGAGCAGTGCTGTGTGATTCTTGGTGACACTTATTCTGAATTAGGGCAGAGCTCATTATTTCTCATTTAAATATGTTTTACTGATTTCAGAAGGAGAGGGGAGAGGAAGAAGTAGAAACATCAATGTTGAGAGAAAATCATCGGTTGGCTGCCTCTTGTATGCCCCTACTAGGGATCGAGCCCACAATGTGGGCATGTGCCCTGACCAGGGATCAAACCTCCTGGTTCATGCCGAGACCGGTTTGGCTCAGTGGATAGAGCATCGGACTGCGGACTGAAGGGTCCCGGGTTCGATTCCGGCAAGGGCATGTACCTTGGCTGCGGGCACATCCCCAGTGGGAGGTGTGCAGGAGGCAGCCGATCGATGTCTCTCTCTCATCGATGTTTCTGACTTTCTATCCCTCTCCCTTCCGCTCTGTAAACAATCAATAAAATATATTAAAAACAAAAACAAAAACCTCCTGGTTCATAAGTTGATGCTCAACCACTGAGCCACACAGGCCCAGCTAGCGCTAACTATTTTTAACTGATAGGTCAGGGAGCATAGCAACGGACCGTGATGGCATTTCCTTTTGGAAAAAGTAATTTGAATGTATATACTATTTCTGCATTTTTGTCTATAATCTGTGGAAGGAGCGGTCCCTTAAGAGTCTCCAGAGCTCTGATACGCACCGCTGTCAAACAGAATCCCATCATTTGAGATGCCCAGCCTCATAAAATAATAACCAAGTAGCACTTCACCCAAATTAAGAACTTCTGTTTCAAAGACACTATTAAAAGAATGCAAAGAAAAACCCTAGACTGAGAGAAAATACTTGCAAAGTATACATTTGATGAAGGGCTTGCCTCCAGAATATGTAATAAGGGATTATCTCAAAACTCAATAATAAGAAAACAACCCCATTTTTAAAGAATGGTAAAGTATTCAACAGCCACTTCACCAAAGAAAATATATGGATGTCAGATAATCACAGGAAAAGCTGCTCAACATCGTAGCCGTTAGGGGAATGCACATTAAGTTGGAATAAGGGATTGCTGTACACAGTTTAGACACAGATGTTGCTCTCTGTCTAAACTGTAAAAGACTGCCCATACCAAGGGCTGGGGAGGGTGAGGAGCAACTTGAGCTCTCATGGGCTGAGGTGGGAATGGAAGATGGTATAGTCACATTGAAAAGCAGTTTGCCTGTTTCTTAAAAATTTAAACTCCCTCTTACCATATCAATCTACTATGACATTTCTAAGCATTTGACACTAAAGGAAAGAAAGAATATATCTATACAATGATTTGAACATGAATATCTGTAGCAGCTTTATTTGTAATATCTCCAAACTGGAAACAATCCAAATGTCCATCAGCAGGTGAGTGGACACACAAATTACACTGAGTGGCCAGATTATTATGATCTCTGAATGCATAATAATTTGGTCACTCAGTATATATATATATATATATATATATATATATATATATATATATTAGAGGTCCAGTGCATGAATTCGTGCATGGGTGGGGTTAGGCCAGCCTGGCCAGGCGGAAGGAATATGGGCAGTTGGCCGGCCTTCCTGCTGGTCCAGCTCCTGGTCAGGAGGACAATTTTCATATTAGCTTTTTGTTATATAAGATATACACTGAGTGGCCAGATTATTATGCTTTCAGAGATCATAATAATCTGGCCACTTAGTATGTAATATATCCATGCAATGAAACACTTAACGAGGAATAAGCTATTGACACATGGCATGCAACAACATGAATGCATCTCAGAATAACTATGCTGAATGAATGCAGCCAGAAAAAGGGTATATGCCGCAGGATTCCACTTATGCAAAGCTGTAGAAAATGAGCACTAATGTGTAATTAAAACTGGTCAATTGTGACCTGGGCAGAGAGCAGGAAAGGGTGTGAGGGAGGGGTTAGAAAGGAAAGGCAGAAGAGTCTAGGGGGCATGACTATGTCCATTATGGTGACAATTTCACTAGTGAGCATTTATATATCACATATACTCAAATATATCTCACAATTTATGGAAGTGTGCAATTAAAGATATGCCATTGATTGTATGTCAATTATATAGCAATTAAGCTACTGAAAAAATATCGTGGTTTCTATGACTTTGTGCCCTTAATCATGTGAGTTAATCAAAGTCTGCAACTATGTTTGTTTGCTTTTTAATATCTATATTTTCATTGATTTCAGAGAGGAAGATAGAAACATCAGTGATGAGAGAGAATCACTGATCGGCTGCCTCCCGCACACCCCACACTGGGGCCTGAGTCCGCAGCCCAGGCCTGTGCCCTGACCAGGCATCGAACTGTGGCCGCCTGGCTCAGCGGTCGATGCTCAACCCCTGAGCCCCACTGGCTGGGCTGCCACTATGTTTCCCCTATGTTCGCGTCTTCATCCCGATGGCACTGACCCTAATTGGGAAATTGAAAATTATTTAACTACATTGTGAATTATTTTCAAGTACAGAATGCAAAAGCAATTATTTACCTAAATTATGCCCTTTAAAAACAAGTATGAGCCCTGACTGGTGTGGCTCAGTGGATAGACTGTCGGCCTGTGGCCTGAAGGGTCCCAGGTTCCATTCCCATCAAGGGCATGTACCTTGGTTGCGGGCACATCCCCAGTAGGAAGTGTGCAGGAGGCAGCTGATTAATGTTTCTCTCTCATCGATGTTTCTAACTCTCTATTGCTCTCCCTTCCTCCCTGTAAAAATCAATAGAATGTATTTAGGAAACAACCACTGTGAGACGCACACACAGTGGCAGCAGACTGTGAAAACCAAACAGGAAGGGCGTTGTGCGGACTCACACTGGAACACGAGGTGGAAATGGAGTGCCTGGCCGCGCACAGACGTCCACCGCAGCCTTGTGTGAGATTCCAAAGAGGCTTTTCTCGTGGTGCAGTTCTAACCCGACGATGAAAAATACTTTTCCTAAAGTGTATAATTACCCTCTGCCACTCTTCAATCTCCTCTGCTTCCTGAGCTCGCTTAATAATGGTGAACAGATGAGCAGAAATTAAAAATAAAGGCCCTCTACCGATTCAGCGCCCCGCACATCATGTGCCTATAATGACGGTTTGATTGCCAGTGCCCATTATTTTGTTGCTGCTGCTTTTTCCTCTGGCTGCACCCGAGCCCGGGGCTTCGCACAGAATGCAGCTCCTGATCCATCAAGCCGGAGCCATTTGTGTGAGCGCCCGCCTCCGCCCGTCTCAGGGAGACGCGGAACAAAACAGACACCATAATGGAGCGCCGCGTGGACCATCTCGCATCCGTGGCGCCTGCACTTGCAGATCATGTTACATTCTGCTTAATTTATTTTCAAAAAAGGGAAAAGTGAGAAGCATGAATTTTTTTCCCCCCAGGAGAACAGGGAAGAAAATTGGACTATTTATGGATATTAAAAGGAATAAGAAAAATATATTGAAATGAAGCTAGCAAGTCCCCTCCCACAGGCGATATGGAGCAATGAACAAAAGCAAAAAAAAAAAAAAAAAGGTATTAGAGGTAAAAACCAAAAGAGATATAATGCAGCTTTGGCATAGAGGAAATACCGTTAAATGTTTTTTTGTTTTTCTTTTTATAAAGAAGATCAATTTTTATTTATTTGTTTTTAATATATTTTATTGTTTTTCTACAGAGAGGAAGGGAAAGGGATAGAGAGTCAGAAACATCAATGAGAGAGAAACATTGATCAGCTGCCTCCTGCACACCCCCTACTGGGGATGTGCCTGCAACCAAGGTACATGCCCTTGACCGGAATCGAACCTGGGACCCTCCAGTCCACAAACTGATGCTCTATCCACTGAGCCAAACCGGTTTCGGCTGTTAAATGTTTTATTACTTTTTTTTTTTAATCTTTGCTTTAAAACTGTTACCTTTAATTACACGTATGCAGTCACTTGTGATGTCTTATTCATACTTACCTCTCTGCCAGGCCCCCACAGTGCTGTAATGACAGCTAACAATCATTTAGGAGAGAAGCCTCCACAGATAACGAATTAGTGTAGCAACCATGGTAAGTGGGATTTTTTGAACAGTTGAGATGACCTGCCTCGCTTTTGAAAAGCGCCTGGCCCCGGGGGACAGCATCCCTCTCGGAGGCCGTGCGGCAGCTCCGGGGTGGGAGAAGGCTTCTGGAGTGGCTTGCCTGTGGGTGCGGACAAGGGCGTGGGGGGGCCAGGGACACACATCATGAACATCCAGCATATTCGAGGTCTGGTGCGCAAACCCCTCTCTCCCCAGCACACAGCGTCTCAGTGTGGATCGGGGGGGGGGGGGGGGGGGGAGGGAGGGGAGACTCAGCTGGCACCGCTCCTGCCTGGCAGCCCCGAGGAGGTGTACAGCTCCCGGCACACCAGGCCCCGATCTAGTGCCTGCAAAACCTCTCCACCTCCCCGGTCCTCTGAACTCACCCCTGAGAATTGTGGACGGTGTTCAGTTACCTTCCAAACATCCCGTCTAGGCTCTGCTCGCCCTTGGACAAGCAGACTGTATGGGTCATTTGTGCCTCTCCCCGCCCCGCGCCACCTGTACAAGCAACCCCAGCCCTCAGTGCGAATATCGCCCATCGTCACAACCTGTCCCTCAATCACTGCCTTCATTCTGGAGTGGGTTTTGCTCCATTTTCCCCTGTAGATGTTCTGGGCCTTGGGTAGCAATTGGAACCCATTTTTCTTGGCTATTGGTTGGACCAGTTCTGTGTGGGGGCCCTTGAGCTTGTCAGGGTGGGAGGCGATTTGGAGGAAATGGAAGCCGTTAGCCCTCGCGGCCCCTGCTCACACGGGACGGGGGAGGCGGCCAGACAGCACCGTTTCCCCAGATCAGCGCCTCTGTGCCCTGCGTCCCGCAGAAAAGCCAGCCCCAGACTTCCGCCCGAAACAAGGGCGCATAGACTGGCGCTGACGGGAGGCTGAGGAGAGGCGTTCATCTGGGGGGTCTGGCACAGCGGCAGCCCTGTCTCGATGGCTCTGGAGAGACCACCTCTGGACGGCTGCGTGAGGCTGCGGTCTCCCTCGGACAGGTCCAGTGTTGGCGAGCCGGAAGCCATGCAGAGGAAAACCACAGAAAGAGGGGCGCTCAGGCGAGGGCCTGGGCTCCCCGGCCCAGAGGGGGCAGCCCTCCTCCGTGGCTGAGTGACCACCATGGGGCATGCAGGCCCCTGGGCAGGATCTGCTGAGCATCACTTCCGAGGGGTCCGTTCAGACCCAAGGAAAAGCGATGAGGCTCGGATGCAGCCCATCTGGTCCAGCTTCCCACCCGTCACCAGGGGCTTGTGCACCGTCACAAGCAGACAGTCACGGAACCTTCGGTGGGGGGGTTGGGGGGGGGCTGGACGTCAACCTCCTGAGGCCAAACTGGACACGGTCCCCCAGCAACAGCTGCTCGGTGAGCGGGAGGCAGGGCTGCATTGCCGGATCGCATCTTCTCCCCCCTCCTTGGCCTTCACCGACCCAGCAAAGGTCAGGGAGGGACCCGGCACCTGCTTCTCAGGGGCTGGGAGACAGGGGCATGGCAGGCCGGTGTCACTGCGCGGTCTCGCAGGCCCAGCGGGGAGCCGGCCTACATCGTAGGAAGGATGGTCGAGCTGACCCAATAAATATTTTCCATCCCTAACCTCAGTAATTATTTTCATGTGTCACAGCGCAGCGAGGAATGATGAAAATAACATTTCCCTGATTAGGCGAGACCAGCGGGTCACTGGGAAGAGCATCAGAGACTGTCCTCGGGGCTGTTCCAGAGGCCCCGCCAGCCAGGCCCCCCTGAGGACAGACCGGGAGCAGGGGCGATTCCCTCCTGGTGACACTGCCTCTGCCCTTTCCTGCCCGCCCCTCCCCGCTCACACAGCTCTCCTGGAGTTTCCCTCCGATCTGTTCTCCCTCCAAGAGCTGAGGACATACCTACTTCCAAGTGAGAATCTCAGACATAGAGATGCCGCCCGCGGCCACAAGACTTCTCTGCGGGGTGGGAAATGTGGGCGAATGAGTGGTAGGAAAAATGCCCTCGGAAAACTGTGTGATTTGCTATCTCCACTCTGTTGAGTCCTAGCGGGAAGTCAACACCCCCTTGCTATTTCGGAAAATTCTCAGAAATGATAGGCAAAAAATAAATAAATAAATAAAAATTCAGCAACAGATTTTCCATCTGAATAACTTTTCTAGACGGTCCCAAGGTAGGAAGAGAGGGGTTGGGGGGAAGGGGTCTGGTGGAAAGGGGCCTTGGCCTCTCCCCATGCGGGGGCAGGGAAGATGCCGCCTCCAAACAACTGGCCGCATCCAGAGAAGCTTTCCGCTCAGGGAAGGGCACGGGTAGCTTGCCGAAGACAGCCTGACACAAACCAACTGCGGGTAAGTTCAGGTCGGGCTCCCCATTAGAATTCAGTTAGCGGGCCCGGCCGGTGGGGCTCAGGGTTTGAGCTTCAGCCTGTGAACCAGGAGGTCACCGTTCGATTCCCGATCGGGCAGGAGCCATCGCTGTGGGCTCCATCCCAGTGTGGGCTGTCTAGGAGGCAGCTCATCGCGGATTCTCTCTCATCGTTGATGTTTTTATCTCTCCCTTCCTCTCTGAAATCGATAAAAATCCATTTTTAAAAAAAGAATTCAGTTAGCAAAGGCTCCCTGATAACCCCAGTGTATTAGGAGGTTGGATGCGGTAGGCCCGGGGTCGGCAAACCGCGGCTCGCCAGCCACATGCGGCTCTTTGGCCCCTTGGGTGCGGCTCTTCCACAAAATACCAAGGCTTGGGCGAGTCTCTGTTGAAGAAGTGGCATTAGAAGAAGTTTAAGTTTAAAAAATTTGGCTCTCAAAAGAAATTTTGTATGGTGCACTGTTGATATTTGGCTCTGTGGACGAATGAGTTTGCCGACCCCTGCGATAGGCCAGCGAAAGTCCAAATGCTGCCTGTGGCCACTCAAGAACATAACCGCCCTCAAGACAGCTGACAGGGTCTTTAGGTGGATGGCCTCAACTCCAGTTCTTGGTCTCGTCCCTTCCCACTTCTATTCGGGTCAAAAATAAATTCTCTTGAGAGGGTTATTGCTTAATGAGACCCAGGATATAGTCTACCGTATTTTCCGGCGTATAAGACGACTGGAACTGAGGATGAGAGGAGGAAGATAACAAACAATAGAGAGAGAGAGCAAGTGCCAGGCAAGTCCCTGGCGAGTTAGCAATGCCCATCATAACTGCAAGCTACGGTGTTTTCACACCCGGCGTATAAGACGACTCCGGACTTTTGAGAAGATTTTCCTGGGTTAAAAAGTTGTCTTACATGCCGGAAAATATGGTAACAGAAAAGAAAACTTTGTTCTGGTGGAGTTTTCCACCAGACTGTCCAAGAATCTGTCCGAGAAAGAAGCCGGCTTCACCTCTGAAAACTTCAGTGGCTGTGACCTGGCCACGGTCCAGTCCAGGCAGACGACAAGTTTGGTGGTTGCGTGCGTTGGTTCTGAGGCGGATATGCTTATGGAAAGGCCGAAAGAACTCTTAGGGACCCTGTAGTGCCTCCCCGTCTTTCAGAGAAAGGAAATGAGGCCAAGAGAGGCGCAGCGATTTGTCCAAATGCTCTGAGAGGAACTCGGGTCTCCTGCCCTTGCTTTTGAGCTTCTTCCTCAGACGACCAGCAGAACCAGCACAGCCTCTGTCCAAACCATCGTCTACTTTTGCCGCCTTAGTCCCAGACATTGTTTTGTCTCCTTGGGTGGAATTCATTGAAAATAGAGCAGAGATGCACCTGAAAGGGCACAAATCGTAAGCATATACTCAATGCATCTTCACGGAGAGGTTACAGCCATACATCCTAACAACCGGGTCAAGAAACAAAACGTTACCAAGCCCTCTTCCACTCTGTGCCTTTCCCCAGTCACCCTCCCACGGTGAGTAGCCACTGTTCTGATTTCCAGCATCATAGCTTAGCTCGTCTGGTTGTGAACTTTAGACAAGATGGATCACATAGCGTATGCTCTTTGGTGTCTGACTTCTTTGCCTCAAAGTTATGTTTATGGAATTCACCTATTGTGTTGTGTGCAGCAGTGCATGTTTTGGCATCTGGTATTTCATTGTATGAACACCACAATCTATCCACCTACTCTTGATGGACATCTGAGAGACTTTCAGTTTTTATCTATTGCCCATACAGGGAAAAGCATTTTGGTCCATGTCTCTGGTGGGCATGCGGGCGCCT
This sequence comes from Antrozous pallidus, assembly GCA_027563665.1. Classification (NCBI taxonomy): domain Eukaryota; kingdom Metazoa; phylum Chordata; class Mammalia; order Chiroptera; family Vespertilionidae; genus Antrozous; species Antrozous pallidus. Next base: position 8,646,736 of record CM050508.1, on the reverse strand, counting down.
CGCTGTTGCGGTGGAATTGCTGAGTCACAGGGTGTGTGCAGTTTAGCTTCAGTGGAAACCACCCCATGATTTTCTGAAGTGTTTGTACCAATTTTCATCTCCACCACCAGCATCGGAGCGTTCCAATTGCTCTACCTCCTTGACAACCCTTGCCACTAATAATGCCTTTCTTAAGAAATGAATTTAGCCGCTTTGCCTCCATGCGGAGAAGAATTGGGGGGAGAGGAAAGAAGAGGGTTTTTGTCCCAATTTCTTTATAGTTGATTGTGAGACTCCTTAGGCCCCACTCACTACAGATTTCCCATTCGCCCCGTGCTGTAGGCCTTCGGTAGATGACTATAGTAGTACTAGTGGCCTGGTGCATGAAATTCGTGCGGGGGGTGGGGGTGTTACTCAGTCCAGCCTGCACCCTCTCCAATCTGGGACCCCTCAGGGGATGTCTGGCTGCCAGTTTAGGCACTATCCCTGATCCCTGTGAGATCAGGCCTAAACGGGCAGTCGGATATCCCTCTCATAATCCAGGACTGCTGGCTCCTAACCGCTCACCTGCCTGCCTGCCTGATTGCTCCTAAGCACTCTGCCTGCCAGCCTGCTCACCCCCAACTGCCTCCTCCATTGGCCTGCTCATCCCTAACTGTCCCCCCCCCCCCCCACTGGCTTGCTCACTCCCAACTGCACCCTCCTGCCAGCTTGCTCGCCCCAACTAATCTGCCCTGCTGGCCTGCTTGCCCCCAACTGCCCTCCCCACCCTCCGCCGGTCTGATCGCCCTAACTGCCTCTGCCTCGGCCTTGCCACCTTGGCTTTGTCCAGAGGATGTACAGAAGGTCTCCCAGTCTAGTTAGCACATTACCCTTTTGTAAGGATAGAAGATAATTAGGGTCCTAAGAAGGCAGCCTCTGGAAGGCTCCCTGGCACGTACTTAGCTAAAATGGTGCCGTTGAAGATGACTTTTATTGCCTCCCAAGCTCTTGGGCTTTTCGGGTGAGCTCTGTTGGGAAACAAAGAATGATTGTCAGCTAACACCACCATCGACAGTTCCGGGACTCCTTGATGGGTGAGCGCTTGGCCTGGATTCCAAAGAGAGATGCAGGAAGGATGTGAGGAGCAGAGATGAGGAAGAACCTAGCCTCTCACTCTTGGGCCAAGTGCCACTCTGGAGCTTCAACATTTACAGCTTATTTTTTCCCCTAGGATGTTTGCTTGGCCTGTAGAGGTATGATAAAACCAGGAAGAAGAAAAACTGTGAGAGAACTTAACCTCGATATTCATATTTAACACCCAGAGGAGATTTCCTTGAAAACAAAATCTGTACATGCTACTAGGTTGTACCCCAAACAGAAACCAATCAACCCAGTGTTTTTATGCTATGCTGACAGCATGATCTGCTGCGCTGCCTCTCTGAGCCTAAGAAAACCAGTCATATTTTGGGCCAGCACTCTATACAAATTTAACTTATATCTCCAATGTTGAGGATAGATATAAACTCAATTGGCTCATGTTTAATAATATGAAATTATTTATTTATTGGGACCTTTCACTGTGTCGGTGTGGGTTGTAAAATAATCTCCTTATACGCATTCCTTTTTGGGTCCTGCAACTTCCCTCTGGGAGACTGTGCCGTCCCCATTTCATGCAGGAAACTGCTGTGCAGAGAAGTTCAAGACCTTGCCCATGTATCCGTGGCAGAACAGGGACTCAAGATAAAAGTAACACTTGAGTAACACTGATGCCTCCGTGCTCACAGCGCCAGGGCAGGACTTCAGCCCTGCAGGCCAGGCTGAGGGTCATCCCCTACCCCTGCCCAAATTTCGTGCACAGGGCGCTAGTACTACTATCCTCATCAACCACTACCCTTTACTGGCTTCTGAAGAGAACGATGGCAAGGACTTGGAGCGAGGAAGACCTTGAAGTTGTAAGATAAGCCCTTTTCACCCTACCTCTCTCTGCCTTTACCCCTAGCTCTCTCTCTGTCTCTGTCTCTCTCCGCTTACCTAGTTACTTGCCATGGGAGATATGCCAAGTGCATTTGCTTCTTTGGATAAATGATAAATCCTCGATTGGGGGGATTGGGGGGGGAGGCCTCACAAAACCATCTCGGTGTGAGCAGACTCTGCTGCAGCACCATCTGCCAGCCCGCTGAAGGCAGCCCTTTTTAATTAGGAATGTGGGAACATCGGCAATGCAGGCCAACTTGTAGCCTCACAGAGAAAACCTAGCGTATGGAGTCCTTCGAGGAGTAACCAAGAGCTGGGCCCAGACTTTGAGGGAAAATACACGACTGGCCTAGTTCTGGAGAGAGGGGGCCTGTGTGCTGTCCTGGGGAGGCCGCCCACTCCCTGCCGGTGCCTCCGTGCTCACAGCGTCAGGGCAGGGCACTGGGGAAACATGTCCATGCCCATATGTGTCCAGTATGTTTCTTCCCTTATATGTGTGTGGAGGTGGTTTTCTTAAGAGTTCAGTCAAAATTCAGATCCCTCTTGTTGCAGTGCTAGTACTGGCAGATACTGGCGTTTCTCCAGCTCTCCCCCAAACCTGTCTGTCCCAGAAAGGCACCTTACCCTGTAGAAAGTGTTACTTGAGGCTGGAGATGGATTCTTCTTAAAATGGTGGAAATCAAAGTTGGTGGTGCCTACAGTGTGTACATATTATGTTTTAATTTGGCATCCATGCTGGAGTAAAAACATCATTTTCAATCATTACAAGAGAATGTTTCTTAGATGTCACTATAACCAAACTGATAATTTTTCCATTGTGTTCATAGGCACCAATATATTCAGGCCTTCTTGAAGAGAAAAGAATATGGTTTGTTATAACGATAAATGTACTGTTTCAGATATATATATATATATATATATATATATATATATATTTGATTTTTTTACAGAGAGGAAGAGAGAGGGATATAAAGTCAGAAACGTCAATGAGAGAGAAACATTGATCAGCTGCCTCCTGCACACCCCCAAATGGGGATTTGCCTGCAACCAAGATACATGCCCTTGATCGGAATCAAACCTGGGACCCTTCAGTCTGCAGGCTGACACTCTATCCACTGAGCCAAACCGATTTCAGCTGTTTCCGCTTTTAATACTTCTCAACGATTTACTCTTTTGTTGTTGTTCTTAAATTTTAGCACCTTTGATTAATTTAGGGAGTAATGTTATCTTTTATCATAGCTATCTTATAGCTGAGTGTCTATTTTTTTTTAAGTTTTTATAACAAGATTTGACTCAGTAAATGTTACTCAGTTCTAAAACGATGTCTTGGAATTTGAAGGCAGGTCTGTGCACAGAGGCAGGATCGTAACCAGAAGAGTAAATGCACAGTCAGTTTTACCTTCATGAGATTATGTAACATCTCAACCCCAGAGAAAATCCTGTGCGAGAAAAGCTGAGGAGACCTGGACATCTTAGCACTGCCCCGTACATCCTTGCTCAATGCAAGCTGCAGTCATCGGTGTCCCTTCAGCTACAACCACCGGAGAGCTAGAAGAAACAAGTTGATCAGACATCCTTTCACTTTGTCAGGAACAGTTACCACAAGCACCCTCAGATGCTCCCTCGCAGACAGGCACAGGAAGGACCAGGAGGAAGGAGGACACGTTCTCAGCAGATGTAGTTCAGGCAGCAGCCGGTTTCACCAGCGGGAGTGTTGAGATAGAATTGCGTTGGGTTTTTTATCTCCACAGTACCAATACCACATCCAAATCTTAAAGGATTCCCTGTCCTGTTAGAAATAAACCACAATAAAAGAAAATTCCTATGGTGGCATATTCCCTTAAGCCGGAGTTGGTTTTTACAAAAAGCGCTGTCTTATCCATGCGGATCACTGGCCCTCCCTGCTCCTGTCTGAGAGCCGTGCCGGAGATCGCTGGTCTGTCTCTTTCCCAGCAAACGCGGTGAGTCATAAGGACGGCCTGGTCACCAGCATTGTGCCTGCATGTGCCAACTCAATTTCCCTGTGATCAACATCTGGCTTTTTAACAAATTATTTCATAGCTTCACGTGATAGCAATATAAAAAGTGTGGCATGCAAATAAATCGTAAACCCTGATTCGTATGTCCTTCGCAGCAGAGATGCTGGGGGAAACATCACACAGTTCACACCATAAATGCCAAGTTTTTCACATGTGTTTCTGGGTTACCAACCCAAATTATGAATTTTTTATAAGAATAGCATCGAATTTTTGCAGACCTTGTCAAAAATCTGCTTTATTATAACTCCTACCTTTCCCTGCTTCATCCTTTTTATCTCAGTCATCACTAACCTGTGTCAGTTCTACATGTCCTCTCTGAAATCATTCCCTCCATCTCCATTGCCTCTGATGTACTACCAGCCTTTGCAACACTATCCAAGCCTGTCTTCTATACCCTGTCCTTATATGCCTCCTCTTAGCTACCCCTCACCATCCCATTCCATGGGTCTGAGAGAACTACACTCCTTCAACTACCCTTGGCCAAGCAATAATGTTCACACTTTTCCCTTCAGTTTTCTAAAAACAAACTCTTAGTGCCTGCTAGAAAAGTCAAGAGGGACAGAAATTACAATTTAAATACTGAAATGCTGCAGGATTTCACTAAATGAGAGCATGTCCCGGGATTGAGAGGGAGCTGGGAGATGTGTGTCTGTTTCCCCTTCAACAGGGAGTTTCTCCATGCCTTTCCTGGGGCAGAAATCTCACCCCACTGAACAGGGTGCCCGTGTTTCAACACGCGTACACACGAATTCAAGATGGAAGGCACGTTTTCAAGCTGGCACTCAACAGGAGAAGAGCCCTCTCCATGAAGCTGGGGGAAAGCGTGTCCAGAATGAAGTTATTGCCAAGCCGGCATGGCTCAGTGGTGGAGCATCGACCCGTGGACCTATGAACCAGAAGGTCACGGTTTGATTCCCAGTCGCATGAGAGCCGCGCTGGGTTTTGGGCTCAATCCCAGTGTAGGGTGTGCAGTAGGCAGCCCATCATGATTCTCTCTTATCCTTGATGTTTCTATATCTCTCTCCCTCTCCCTTCCTCTCTGAAGTCAATACAAATATTTTTAAGAGATAGAAGTGATTGAAGGGTGACATGTGACACCTTCATGAAGGATGACAATTTTTGAGATATTTTGCCATTTCTCTGCCTTCCAGCCTTACCCAATGTGACTGGCGGCGAGATGGAGACCCGAGTGCCAGGCCTCTGCCCCCTCTGCGTGTTAGCATCCCCCTCTGGCCTTCACTGCCTCGCCTCCGGGAACTCTGCTGTGTCCCCGGTGTGTGCGCTTCCTGCGGTCCTGCTTGAACTAATGCAAGGCCTGCCGTGAAGCAGATGTGTAATGAACATGGGGAAGCGTACAGAAGACCAACTTGAGCTCTATTGCTACGTCAATAACTTTTATTTAGCATTATGATCATCATATGCATGTGCAATTGGCTCTAAAAAAAATCACTCCTTTGGCACCAAAGCATGACTAATATAATTTGGGGGGAAACGCCCCTAGTTTCGCCAAGCACCATGTGGAAGCCTCCTGGGTTCAGGGCTCCTGACTAGATGGGCAGACAGCTGCTGGCCCCAACAAAGAGGTTCCTGTTCTGGAGGCCTGCGGGCCCCTTTCCCGGGTACAAAGGGGAGTCCCCGGACTCTGCGTGGCAGTGCAGATTTCTGCTGAGACACTTACACCAGTAGAAGCATCTCCATTGCAGAAAGCCAAGTGCAAACAAACAATCTGTCTGTCTGCATCGCATTCCTTCAAAGTCAGACAAGTTTATTTAAAGCCTGCTCGCCCTGGGAGGGGGATGAGGATTGGCCAACCACAGAGCCTGCAGGAGCCCAGCGGCCTGGCTAACTCCCCCACCGAGTCGTGTCAAGGTTTGTTGGGGTGGGGTCCTGTTTCCTGCAAAATAACCCAGACAGAGGATTAAACGCATCTCTACGCAACTGAGGCGGATTTGGGCTTTATTTTTACCCTGATGTCCTTAAATTACAATACCTCTTTTGATGTGGCGTGTGCACATTGTGTATTCTTAACTGCTCATTTAGAGACAGTTGGGACTCTTAGAGCCTTTCTTCTTCTTCTTCTTCTTCTCCTTCTCCTTCTCCTCCTCCTCCTCCTCCTCCTCCTCCTCCTCCTTCTCCTTCTCCTTCTTCTTCCTCTTCTCCTCCTTTTCCTCCTCCTCCTCCTCCTCCTCCTCCTCCTCCTCCTCCTCCTCCTCCTCCTCCTCCTCCTCCTCCTCCTCCTCCTCCTCCTCCTCCTTCTTCTTCTTCTTCTTCTTCTTCTTCTTCTTCTTCTTCTTCTTCTTCTTTTTCTTCTCCCTCTTCTTCTCCCTCTTCTTCTTCACCGTAGATGCCAATGAACATGTCTTTGGGGAGAGTTGGATAAACTGCACTTTTATATTCCTGGTTTGGGGAGCCTGATAAAGTTTTAAAAATGTATAATCTCATAACAGGCCATGTCTACCACTGCATCCTAGCAAAGGATTTTTGTTCTCCCTAAGAGGAAAGATGCAAGGTTTTTTAGTCTAAAAATTACCTGTTATCTTTCCATCTGGGAATTCTTACTGCCTTTGTTGTCTGGTGTCTCCCTATTGTCTGAGCATTAGAGGTATGGACAGAATTCACTGGATGAGAGCATGAGGTTCCTGGTGAATGTACTTCCCTTCTTCACTAAATGCTAACTTAATCCTAATGCACCACACCCTTGTCCCCCTGTCTCTTGACTTGTAGATACAGCATTGTATTTTTTTTCAGTATACATTTTTTTTATTGATTTCTGAGAATAAGGAGAGGGAAAGAGAGCTAGAAACATTAATGCTGAGAGAAAACCGTTGATCACTGCCTCCTGCACACACACACGGGATCGAGCCCACACCGGGCATGTGCCCTGACTAGAAATTGAACCGTGACTTCCTGGTTCATAGGGCAATGCTCAACCACTCCAGCCAGGCTAGCATTGTATTTTCTATTTGACATCTAAGGCATTTGTGGTGTTTCTGCCATCATAGTGACCCTGGAAATGTTTTATAATGAGTGAGCAGGAGTCAAGAAGAGCCGGAAAGGATAAGGAAGCCGCCAAGGCAATGCAGGGAGCACGGTGCCTTAGGACATTGGGCCTGGCCTGGACAGGAAGTTAGGGAAGGACCGAGCTCACGAGAGCCTGGAACCCCTTAAACCCAAGCCAGGGGGCCTGACCTCCCTGGCTTCGGGTTAGGATCCGCATGCTCTGAGACCCCATGTCTTAGTCATGTCTGCATCCATAGGGACTATGAGAGAACACACACAAATGGGTAGGGGTAGTTGATGCTTCATGCTGGCCAGTGACCAAGGTCTCACCAGCTTCGGAGTTCAAAATTCTGGAGTTCACTGCCTAGTGCTTCCAGTTCCTCACTCACTTGGATCCCTGCTGCTGCGGAGGCCATTGGCTCATGGGGGACACTGATGACTTTAGCCTCTGGAGCCTCGTGTGAGGGCAGAGGGGGCATTGGGATTGTGATTGGGTTTCCCTGCCAAGCATAGGATTGTGTGTTGCCCTGACCCTTTTCTGGAGTTCACGAGGTTTTCACTGAGTAATCGTATTAGTGGTGTATTTTAGGAGAAAATATAATGCAGGGGAGAACAAAGACTGTGCCATAGTCATGTAGAATGAACTTCATATTATCATAACGTATTGTCAATCATCATGCAAAAATGATATATCTTACTGTCTTGGAAAACAAATCCCTTGAAAGCTTTGTTCTTTCCATTTTTTGCTCTATGGAATTTTATACTTCATGCACTTGAGTCATCCTTTGGCTCTTGTTAAATTTGAACTGCCTTATTAAAGAAAGACTATTGTCTTTTTAAAAAACTGATTTTTGCTGTCTTTGAGATTTCATAGGAAAGATAGTAATGGGTGGGAAAATCTTCCAGGTCCGGCTCCATTTAGCTCCTGGGGAAGAGTAAATTTCTGTTGATAACTTTAGGAAAACATGTTGCTCTTTGTTCAAAACCCTCCCACATTTTCAGGCAAGTTATATATAAATATTAAAATAGGTAGAAATTTTCAGAAAAATAAAACAGGGGAATGAATTGGGCTTATGGAGACAGGAGAAATATAGTTTCTTTTTTTAAATATATTTTATTGATTTTTTACAGAGAGGAAGGGAGAGTGATAGAGAGTTGGAAACATCAATGAGAGAGAAACATTGATCAGCTGCCTCCTGCACACCCCCTACTGGGGATGTGCCTGCAACCAAGGTACATACCCTTGACTGGAATTGAACCTGGGACCCTTCAGACCACAGGCCGACGCTCTATCCACTGAACCAAACCAGTTAGGGCGAAATATAGTTTCTTAATTAACATTCAAGTGCATCAAATTCCAGAGGGAAGTCTCCTTTGAATACTATATGTGTACACAGAATGATTGTATGTGAATTGCTTAGCATGTTTCTCTGTTTATAAGCATGTGTGTGTGTGGAATCTGTGGGCTTTTTGCGTGTGGGTAGACATGTGGTTGAACGATGCGGATGGCTTTGTTTGTTGGGAAGTATAGGGTGTACACAGGAAATTAGGAATTAGAACCCTTATGGTTTTACTTTAGCAGAGGTAAGGATAGGTTGGAATGTCTTTCATTTTTTTCATATGAAATCATTTAAGCTGGCATTTTTCTCATAATATACATCAAAAACAGTTTTAAGAAATGAAATTCTCACAAAGAAGTCAGGCTTACAAAATTAGTGGCATGTTTTATAATGGGAATTACCTGACCCAGCGTGTAATAATTTTATCCCTTTTTCTATCTTTATTTTTTAATATATTTCATTAATTTTTTTACAGAGAGGAAGGGAGAGGGATAGAGAGTTAGAAACATCGATTAGAGAGAAACACCTATCAGCTTCCTCCTGTACACCTCCTGGAGATGTGCCCGAAACCAAGGTACATGCCCTTGACCGGAATTGAACCTGGGACCCTTGAATCTACAGGCCGACGCTCTACCCAATGAGCCAAACCGGTTTCGGCAATAATTTCATCTCCATAAAACTGACTCCCAGGTCACAGAGGAAGCCACTCCTCTGCACCTTAAGTTCTGGAACACCAGTCGGAATCATCCCGCCCCTTTAGTACCAATAGCTGCAAAGCCATCTGCCCACATACGCTCTAACCCTAAGCCAATGAGTGGGTAACGGGGCACTCCGGAGGAGTGCAGCCTGCACGTGGTGTCGAACTGAAAAAGGACACAGCATCCACAGATGGGTTTGCCGACATGGCAAAGATGAGAGGAAACGAACAGTGTTTATTGCCTTGGGAAATCTCATATATTCATGCTGATGGGAACACATCCATTCAACAAACATTTTGAGTGCCTACCTACTATGTGCCAGATCCTGTTCCGGGTGCCAGGGAAGACTCACAAGAGCCACTCCTGGTCTGGAAGGATCGTCATACACATGGAACATGTCATAGCAGAGGCGGGGCAGAGCCCGGCTGCACCTCCTCAGCGCAGGGGAGCCCAGCGCTCTGGTGCCATCCAGGCTGGGCCCTGCAGGATGCATAGGAGTCTCCGAGTGGAGGAGGGGGGCGTTTCTGGCAGCGAGATGGACGCTGGAGAGGGTGGCACAGTCCCCGGCCTGTGCCCGAGGGTGGCACAAAGCGAGGTGGATAGCAAACACTTTTGGCTCTTACCAAAGAGGTCACAGTCGTAGCTGGCAGACTTTTCTCTCTCTCTCTCTCTCTCTCTCTCTCTCTCTGGCTCCTAGAGTGTTTTAAAAATATTTTGAATTAGTTGCCAAGATTTAAAAATTGGAAGATTTCTCATAAAATTCCAGATTTCTGGCTTCTCTTGAAAAAAAAAAAAAAAGAAGAAGAAGAAGAAGATCTGGCAACCCAGGGCCCGCATTCTCACGTGGCAACAAATACGGGCTGAGAGCGGCCCCTGTGCCTGCGCCTCCACACAGGCAGGTGCTTGCCCGTTCCCCCACCCCCGCCGCCGCCCTCCTTCGTGCCTGAGGCCCGGCCACCTCGGGACCCGCCGCTCGCGAGCGGAGAATGGGGAGCCACCCAGCCACGACTCTGGTTTGCCTGGAGCACAGAAGGGAGACTTTTCGGACAGGAGCAGGAGGAGGGCCTTGCGTATCGTCCTAAGGAATTACGGTTCCGTCCTGTAGGCCCATAAGGGGCAATAAATATTCTTTTTAAAAATATATTTTATTGGGTTTTTACAGAGAGGAAGGGAGAGGGATAGAGTTAGAAACATGGATGAGAGAGAAACATCCATCAGCTCTGCCTCCTGCACACCCCCCACTGGGGATGTGCCCGCAGCCAAGGCGCATGCCGTTGCTTGGATTCAAATCTGGGACCTTTCCATCGGCAGGCCGACGCTCTATCCACTGAGCCAAACCGTTTCGGGCGCATTAAATATCCTAAAGACAGCGGTGTGATTAGATCTGTCCCTCAGAAATCAGACAGCAGGTGGGAAATGACACGGGAGGAGAGACAGGGCAAGGCAGCAAGCAGAATGCCATCGCAGCGGCCAAGGGGAACCCGCACCAGGTGGTGCTACCCTACCCACGGCGCTGTCACAGCCAGGCCCAAACTTAGAACCATGAAAGCCTTTTCCAGAGAGATCTCAGGGGACATTGGACGCAGTCACATGTCAGCGGGCGGGTTGTAAGTGCTGGGATGCAGAAAGAAAGGAGAACCTCCGCAGGGTCACAGGGTGAAGAAACCCCAGCCTGGGAGGTTTTGTAAACATGAAGCCTGGGGCCTCCAGCCTGGCCTCGCTGCACAGTCGCCAGGCAGCCCCTGGCTCTGTTCCTGTCCGCTCTGTTCCTGTCAGCTCTAATTCCCAGCATGCCACGGCCCAGCCCTGCGAGGAGGAATTTGCATGTTAGACCAAGTTGACACAATGACCAACGGAAGTTTCAAAGGGATAGACACATTCCTTGTCCTTGCTCTAGATTTCCCTCAAAAGAGACTATATACTCATTAAGTTAACTAGTTATTTAGAGGCCAGAATAATTCTTTTCACCTCAGAAACTCTTTAGGACACAAGTAATTAAGTTTAATCCCAGCAACATGTGATTAGTGACGCTGAGCATCTCTTTATATGTCTGCTGGCCATATAGGTCCTCTTTAGAGAAATGTCCATTTGGCTATTTAGTTCATTTTTAATTGCATTGCTTAAGGTTTTCGGTATTGAGTTGTGAGTTTTTTTTTATATTAAGTTCTTATCTCATGTATTATTGGCAAATAACTTTTCCCATTCAGTAGGTCGTTTTTGTTTTGTTCTGTTTTGTTTTTCATTTTGTTGATGGTTCCCTTGCTGTGCAAAATGCTTTTATTTTGATGTGGCCCCATTTGTTTATTTTTCCTTTTGTTTCTCTTCCTGAGGAGATATAGGACAAAAATTTTGCTATGAGAAATGTCCAAGATTTTACTGCCTATTTTTTCCCCTAGGTCTTTATAATTTTAAGTCTTACATTTAAGTCTTTTGACCATTTTGAGTTTATTCTTGTATATGGTGGAAGAAGATGCTCTAGTTTAATTGTTGGTATCTGTCCAGTGTTTCCAAAATCATTTTGTTGACTAGGTTGCCTTTACCCCATTGTATGTTCTTGATTCCTTTGTCAAATGTTAATTGATCATATAGGTGTGGGTTTATTTCTCAGATTTCTATTTTGTTTTATTGATCTGCACATCTGTTTTTAATGCCCACATCTCGCTAGTTTGATTAATAGAGCCTTCTAATATAGTTTTATATCAGGTAGCATGACACCTCCAACCTTGTTATTCTTTCTCAAGCTTGCTGTGGCTATTCAGGGTCTTTAGTGATTCTGTATAAGTTTTTGGATTATTTGTTCTAGTTCTGTGCTAAAAATTGTGTTGAATCTATAAATTGCTTTGGGTACTATGGATTTCTTTTTCTTACTGAGATTCAGGTAGTTATTTATTTATTTGTTTTTGTTTTTTATTATGTACTAGAGACCTGGTGCACAAATTCATGTACAGGTGGGGTCCCTCAGCCTGGCCAGTTTTGGGGGCCAATCAGGGCCAGCTGGCTCGGGGGAGGGACTGAGAGAGGTTGACCAGCTGTAGGAGGTTGGCTGTGGGAGTGCACTGACCATCAGGGGCAACTCCTGTGTTAAGCGTGTGCCCCCTGGTAATCAGTGTACATCATAGCGACTGGTCAGTTGACTGTCCAAATGGTCACTTAGACTTTATATATATAGATTGGTTTTAGGTGTTCAGCTTAGTAGTTAGACAATCATATACTTTACATAGGGTTCCCCCTCCCGATATTTCCAGCACCCCAACTGGCACCACACATAGTTATCACAATATCACTGGCTATATTTCCTGTCGTTTACTTCTCTGTGACTTTGTCGTAACTACCATTTGTGCTTCTCAGTTCCTTCACCTCTTTCATTCAATGCTCAAGCCTCCACTCCCCCCCCCGGCACCCACCAGTTCTCTGTTTCTCTGAGTCCGTTTCAATGTTATTTATTTCGTGCTTTAGATTCACATATAAGTGAAATAATATGGGACTTGTCTTTTTCTGACTGACTTATTTCACTGAGCATGTTATCCTCTAGGTTCACCCATGCTGTCAAAAATGGTAATATTTCATTCTTTTTTATGGCCAAGTAATATTCCATTGTATATACACACCACCACATTTTTATCGCCTTATCTGTTGTTAGGCACTTGGGTTGCTTCCATAGGTTGGCTATTGTAAATAATGCTGTGAGGAAAATAGGTGTGCATACTAGTATATTCTTTTGAATTAGTGTTTGGGGAGTTTTCAGGTAAATCTTTAGAAATGGAATCACTAGGTGGTAAAGCAGTTCCATTTTTAATCTTCTGAGAAAAATTCATAGTGTTTTCCATAGTGGCTGCACCAGTCTGCATTCCCACCAACAATGCACTAGGGTCCCTTTTCTCCGCATCCTTGCCAGTACTTGTCATTTGTGGATTAATTGATGCGAGCCATTCTGAAAGGTGTGAGGTGATAATCTCATTGTGGTTTTAATTGCATTCTCTGACAATTAGTAATGTTTAACTACTTTTCATATGTCCTTTGGCCTCCTGCATGTCCTCGTTGGTGAAGTGTCAATTTTTGAATTGGATTGTTATCTTTGGTGTTGAGTAGTATAAGTTCTTTATAAATTTTGGATATTAACCCTTATCAGATGCATCATTTGTGAATATGTTCTCCCATTTATTAGGTTGTGTATTTTTTATGGTTTCCTTTGCTGTGCAAAGACATTTTAGTTTGATGTAATCCCATTTGTTTGTTTTTTCTTTTGTTTCCCTTGCCCAAGGAGGTATATCAGAGAAAATATTGCTATAAGAAATGTGTCTATGTTTTCTTCTGGGATCTTTATAGTTTTGGGTCTTATATTTAAGTCTTTATTCCATTTTGAGTTTATTATTGTATAAGGTATAAGGGGGTGCTCTACTTTTATTTTATTTTAATTTATGCACATATTTGTCCAATTTTTCCCAGCACCATTTATTAAATAGACTATCTTTACCACATTGTATTTCCCTACTGTTTTTGTCAAATATCAATTGATTATGTAGACGTGGGTTTATTTCTGGGCTCTCTATTCTATGCCATTGATCTTTATGTCTATTTTCATGCCAGTGCCATGCCATTTTGGTCAGTATTGCCTTGTAATATAGTTTTATATTGGATTGTATGATACCCCCAACTTTATTCTTCTTCCTCAATATTGTTGAGGCTATTTGGGGTTTTATGTGTTCTGTATGCATTTTTGGGTTATTTGTACTAGTTCTGTGAAGTATGGCATTGGTATTGGGACAGGGATTGCACTGAATCTATAGGTTTCTTTGGGTAGCATGGACAATTTTTTTAAATCCTCGCCTAGAGGATATGCTTTTCACTGATTTCAGAGAGAGAGGAGAGAGAGAGGAGAGAGGCCCTGAAGGTGTGGCCAGTGCTTGAGCATCATCACATGCACCAAGCAGCTGCCGGTTTAATTCCAAGTCAGGGCATCTGCACAGATAACAGACTCCATCCCTGGGAGGAGGCATGCAGGAGGCAGCCAATCTATATTCTGCTCTTGCATTAATGTTTCTCTGTCTGTCTCCCTTCTTCTCTCTTTAAAAATCAATAAAAATATTTTTAAAAGTGGGAGGGGAGGAGAGAGGGAGGGAGGAAAGGAAAGACAGAGGGACGGAGGGACGGAGGAGAGAAACATCGACCAGCTGCCTCACACATGTGCCCTGACTAGGAATCAACCCCATGACCCTTCAGTGCAAGGGACGATGCTCTAACCAACTGAGCCACACCAGCCAGGGGGGTAGTATGGATATTGTCATGACGGTAATTCGTCCTAACCATGAGCACAGAATATGCTTTCATTTTTGTGTGTCTTCTTCAGTATTTTTCTTCAGTGTCCTATAATTTTCTGATTAAAGGTATTTTATTTCTTGGTTAAATTCATTCTGAGGTATTTTATTTTTTATTATAAATGTAAATGAAATTATTTCTTTTCCATTTATGATAATTCATTATTGGTATATAAAAATAATTCTTTGCTGAATTTACCGGTTCTAGTAGTTTCGTGGTGGGATATTACGGTTCTCTCTCTATAGCATCATGTCATCTGCACATAAGGACGGTTTCACTTCTCCCTTTTCTTTTCTTCTTCTTGTCTGATTGCTGTGCCTAGCACATTCAGTACTATGTTGAATAGGAGTGGCGAAGGTAAACATCCCGGTCTTGTTGTCTTTTTCTTGATCTTAAGGGAAACAATTTTAGTTTTGTCCATTGAGTATGAGGTTAGCTATGGCTTTCTTATATATGGTTCTTATTAAGTTGAAGTATGTTCCCTTCATTTCCACTTTGCTGAAAGTTGGTTGTTGTTGTTTTTTTTATCACAAATGGGTGCTAAATTTTATCCAATGCTTTTTCTGCAGCTATTGATATGACCGTATGATTTTTATCCTTCACTTTCTTTATGTGCTGTACCACTTTTATTGATTTGTGGGTATTGTACCAACCTTCCATCCCTGGAAAAAGTCCCACTTGACCATGGTGTACAATCTTTTTACAGTATTGTTGAATTTGGTTTTCTAGTATTTTATTGAAGATTTTGGCATCTATGTTTGTTAGGGATATTAGCATATAATTTTTTTCTTTGTATCTTTCTCTTGTTATGGAATCAGGATAAGGCTGGCCTTATAAAATGAGGTTGGGAGTATTCCCTCCTCTTGAATTTTTTAAAATAGTTTGAGAAGGATAGGTGTTAATTCTTCTCTGAATGTTTGAATGTTTGGTAAAATTCACCTGTGAAGCCACCTGGTCCAGGACTTTTGTTTGTTCGAAGTTCTTTGATTACTGTTTTGATTTTGTTAGTTATAAATCAGTCTATTTAGATTTTCTGTTTATTTATTTTTCTTTTTAAAATTCTCTACCCAAGGATATGTCATTATTGAGAGAGAGAGAGAGAGAGAGAGAGAGAGAGAGAGAGAGAGAGAGAGGAAAGGAAGAGAAGAGAAGGAAAAGGAAGGGAAGGGAAGGAAAGGGAAGGGAAGGGGAGGAGAGGGAAAGGGAGGAGAGGGAAGGGGAGGGGAGGGAAGAGGAGGGGAGAGGAGGAGAGAGAAGGGAAGGGGAGGGGAGGGGAGGAGAAGGGAGGGGAGGGGAAGGAGGGGAGAGAGGGGAGGGAAGGGGAGGGCGAGAGAGGGGAGGGAAGGGGAGGGCGAGAGAGGGGAGGGAAGGGGAGGGAAGGGGAGGGAAGGGGAGAGAGGGAAAGGAAGGGAAGGGAAAGGAAGGGAAGCATTGCTGTGAGAGAGAAACATCAATCAGTTGCCACCTGCACGCACTATGACCGGGAACTGAACCCCCAGTCGTTCTGTGTATGGAACAGTGCTCCAATCAGCTGAGCCACCTGACCGGGGCTCTGCTTATTCTCGACTCAGCTTTGAAAGATGATCTGTTCCTAGGCATTTATCCATTTCTTCCAGCTTGTCCAAATTTTGGTTCATAATATTTTATTATAATCCTTTGTGTTTCTGTGGGGTCAGTTGTTACACCGCCTCTTTCGTTTCAGATTTCATGTGGGCCCTCTCTCTGTTTTTCCTGGTTGGTCTGGTTAAAGGTTTATCCATCTTATTTATCTTTAAAAGAGCCAACTCTTGGCTCCATTTATAGTTGCTGGGTCTCTTTGTATGCTTACTGTTTTAACTTCTCCTTGAACTCATCCACGCTTCTCCTAAGTTACTTGAGCATCCATTCTATCACCATTGTTTGGAACTCTGTCTGGCAGATTGCTTGCCTCCATTTTATTTAGTTCTTTTTCTGTGGATTTCTCCTGTTCTCTCATTTGGGGCACATTTGTCTCCCAATTATGCTGCTTCTCTGTATTTATTTCTGTGTAGTAGGTAATCAGCAATGTCTCCCAGCCTGGGTATGGTGACCTTCTGGAGTAGGTGTCTTGTGGGACTAAGTGTCACCGTTTCCCTGATCACCCGAGTCAGGGGCTCCAGGAATTTCTCCTGTGTGAGTTCTGTGAGCCCTCCTGTCGCAGTTGACTCTCCATTGCTGTTGGCCCCTCCATGGGTGGGGCTGACCTTTAGGCTGGCTGACCACAGCGTACGGATTGTTGTGTGGAGGCTGCAGAGTTTTCCCCAGCAGGGCCTGGTGCCTGCTGAGATGTCCCTTGGGGTGAGACATCCCTTGTGGAGCTGCATGTGCTGTGCTCTGATGTGGCCTGAAGGCTGCCACATCAGAGGCTGCCAGTGTGTTGGTTCTCGGTCCTCTTGGGGGGGCCTGTGGTACAGGTGAGTATCAGGTGCTGCCTGTGGCTGGCCCTGGGCTAATTGTTTGGAGCTGCAGGGCAATGCACAGTGTGTAGCTACCTCTGCTGGGCCTGGGTGTACATGGCAGGGGCCAAGCTGCATACCAAGGCTGGTTTCCACCAGCACTGGGCCCAGGAACAGGTCTTCCAAAGGCCCATGGCTCCTTGAAACTCGCCCTCACCTGCCACTGCCCATCCGGCTGTCACTGAAAGAGCCTCTGGCCGTGGTGAGTTGCCTGAGGTGGGTTCTGAGTGAGTCACCAGGTAGGGCTGAACAGTGTCCCTGGGTTGATATGAATTTAAACTTGGTACCGGTGCTGGGTCAGAGGCTGCTCAGCACAAGTTTCAGGGTACACCAAGGCCAGCCTCACTTGCTGGGGGCCCGCAGACCTTTGCGGGGGGGGGGGGGGGGGGGGGGTCTCAGGAGGTGCCAGGGTGAGACCCGCAGAGTTCATCAGGCTACAGCAGACCACGATTTGGCTGTGTGGAGGGAGGGCTCCGCACAGGAACAATGGCGTTATCAGGCAAGCAGAGGAGAAACGGCCCCCGACTTCAGAGTCGCATAGCTCTGTCTCTCCCTGTTTGCCTTTGCCTCCGAAATCTGCTTGGACATCTTGGAGAGCCTTCCAAGAAAGTGCACCTCAGGCCCAGGCTGGCCGCAGCCAGCAGACTCCTCAGAGGGTGTGAGCTGGGCAGGGCGGGGCCCTAAGAAGCCAGGAGGGTGGGGCTAGTACAGTCATTCCCTGGGGCTAATGCCATAGGGAAAAGCATGCTTGACCCAGGAAAGATATCACCTCTGGGTAGGGTGTGAGATGCGCTCAGCACAGGGACACTGGCAGCTGTTCCTCCAGCCCTCTCTCCGGAGCCACACCACCCAGTCTCCCACTGTCGGACTCCAGTCCGCTCTGAGCCACCTTCCCTTCGCCAGAGACCAGGGTGAGTGATCACGAATGAGATTTTGTGTGCTGGCCCTTTAAGAGGGCACCTAGGTTTCTAGCAGATCTCTGATCTATCCCTGGCAGAAAACCCCTGCTGGTTTTTAGCCAGATGTTACCTGGGCTCCTCTTCCTGGCTCCTCTTCCTGGCTCTGATGCTCCGGCTGGAGAGCTTGGCTTGGGGTTGAGACCACTCACTCCCTGGGGCTGGGGGGGGGAGGGCCTTTGCAGCTGAGATATTCCTTCAGATTCTCAAGAGCTGCATGGGGGCCAGGAGCCAGGCCTTTTTGCACCTCTGGCCTTTCTACGAGTCCCAGGGTGGCACCTCTGTATGTCCTTTATCATAAGACTGTTCCATTAGCCTCTCGTTGGTTATTCGGGTTGACTGCTCTATAATTTAATTGTGATGCCAATTTGGTGAATTTCACGTCTACCTACTCTGCTGCCATCTTGGATCCTCTCCCTGTGGTTGTCGTTTGCCTTTCCCTGATGATTAGCCACAGTGAACATCCTTCTGTATGTCCGCTGGCCATCAGTACGTCCTCTTTGGAGAAATGTCTGTCAGGAATTTTGATCATTTTTTAATCAGATTGGGGGAATTGGTGTTAAGTTGTATGAGTTTCTTATGTATTTTCAATATTAACACAGGAGTGGGGAATGCCCAGCTTGTGAGCCCTCTAAGGGCATGAAACCTTTGGTCTGAGCCTGCCAAGGCATTAGGGTGAGTTGATTAAATGTCTGGCTGAACATAAGAGGCTGCTTTTTAAGTTGATAATTTTGCATGGCCCACAAATGATGTTGGGTAAATATCCAAATGGCCATTGGCAGGAAAAGGGTTTCCCACCCCTGTTTACAGATACATTGTTTGCAAATACCTTCTTCTATGCAGTAGGTTGTCTTTTGCTTTGTTTCCATTGCTGCGCCAAAACTTTGTAGTTTGATGTAGTATCTAAAAACCCATCGACGGATAAATGGATAAAGAAGATGTGTGTGTGTGTGTGTGTGTTTAATATATCTATATATATATTTATAATGCAATAATATGCAGTCAGGAGAAAGAAGGAAATGCTGCCACTTGAGATGACATGGATGGACCTTGAGGGCATTGTGTCAAATAAAATAACTCAGACACAGAAAGACATCTACTGTATTATCTCACTGATATGTAGAATCTAAAAAAAACCACACTCATAGACACAGAATGGAATGGTGGTTGCCAGAGGCTCATGGGTAGAGGAAATGGGGAGATGCTGGTCAAAGAGTAAAACTTTCAGTTATAAGGTGAATTAAGTTCTGGAAAGCTGATGTAACTGTGGTTAACAACACTGTATTGTAGACCCAAAAGTTGTTCAAAGAGTACATTTTAAATGTTCTCACTACAAAGAAATGATAGTAATTATGTGAGCTGATGGCGGTGTTAACTATTGTGGTAGTTATTTTGTCCTCTCTCTCTCTCTCTCTCTCCCTCTCTCCCTCCCTCTCTCTCTCTCTCTCTCTCTCTCTCTCTGTGTGTGTGTGTGTGTGTGTGTGCGTGTGTGTGTGTGTGTGTGTGTGCGTGTGTGTGTGTGTGTGTGTGTGTGTATAGTGGTGGAGCACACTGGTCTGAGAGGAACGGCCCTTTAGAGAAAGTGCGCGCAGGGCAGCGTCCAGGAAGTTCCAGGTGCAAGGCTTGTCCTCTCCCAGGGAGTCACACAACCATGTCTGTTTCTTCTAGTGACTACGTGTGTGTGTGTGTGTGTGTGTGTGTGTGTATACTGCATGTTGTACATCTTAAATTTTTCACGTTACATGTCAATTATATCTCAATAAACCTAGAGAAAAGAATAACTCCATAGTAGATATGTTCGTATATCATCAGGCATTGAAGTTAATATTTTAGTGACATTGGAACTTCTGGCTTAACATAAGGTCAACATAAATAGCCTCTGGTTCACAGTCTGTCCCTTCCCCATTTGAAATACCCATGAAACATAGAAAATCATGAAAACCCACATTGCCAAGGAATATAACAGAAAAGATTTGTCCCATGCCAGAATCTTCATGGGATTTCCACAAACAAGAGTGCAGTGGGGCTGAATGGGCCGACCCAGTGGGATCTACACTCTGTCCCGCCTGACTCAGAATCGAACCTTTGGCTGATGAGCAGACAGAAGAATGCTCTTGCTCATCTCCAGGCAATTCTGCAGAAGCTAGTCCAATCAGAAAGCGAGGCAGAAACTATTTCCCTACAACCAAACTGGTTTCTTGAAAGGGCAGAGCTAAATTTACCTTCTATTGCACATCAGCGGCTCTCATTCCACCTCCACTTGGAGACCATGCAGTGGCTTCAGGAAGAAGAGCAGTGGTGAGTGCACTGGTCTGAGAGGAACGGCCCTTTAGAGAAAGTGTGCGCAGGGCAGGCTCCAGGCGAGTTCCAGGTGCAAGGCTCTCCTCTCCCAGGGCAGTCGCACCACCAGGTCTGCTTCTTCTAGCGACTACGAGCGGCAGTGCACCCAGCTTTGTCTCCCCGGGGGAGCACCTGAGCTTTGCTGTCCAGAGGTGCTGTCGGGCCTCGGTCACAGAGACACGGATCCAGAAGTCAGGCTGGCACTCCTGGCGAAGGGCACTCACCCTGAATTCCGTTGTGAGCGCGGATGTGTGGTGTGGCCCTCGGCACTGGGCAAACAAAACCACTCTTCAGGCAGGAAGTGTCAAGGGCTTACAGGTTGCCTCCCAGGAGCAGGAAACAAAGGCCAAACCTGTCTTAGGGCAAAGTTTTTTGGTTTTTTTATTGCAAACTATTGATAATTGGAGCTCTATTGCACTATCCATAAACCACTAAAATAATGTTTCTAACCGGTTCATTGATTCTTCTGTTAAAGTCGATTTTTAAGCGCTTACTGAGACCCAGGAACCCCGATGGGCAATGGCGATGAGGAGCTCAATGAGCGTGTGCCTCCCCGAGTGAACTAACTATTCAGCAAATAATTCCAGTACTGTCCACCAACATGTCCCAGAGCCCCTATGAGAAAATAGGCGATTTTGCTTGGAATTGTGATGGAACACTAAATTATGTTTCTCTGGGAGAAGTTTATTTTTATCTTATTATCCTGAAAATTAAATCTTTCTATCTTGAAAAATGGCATAACTCTGAATTACCTCCTTAGTCTATAAATGAGGACGATAACAGCACTACTCCAGTGAGTGATATGGGTAGCCACAACTTTTCAAAGCTTCTGACTTTGTTGCCCCACCCATTGGAGACTCTCTAACGAACCCCTGAGCTTCACTTCCCACGGCTTTCATCAATTCCTTCAAAGATTGCTGCAGCAGAGTTCTTTGCTTCTGCGGCTGGGCAGTGGCTCCGGGATAAAACAAGAGGGAAAAGTACTTCTCACATGTTTAGAAAGGAGTGGTCCTCACACAATGCGAATCGTTGCTCATTTTTTGTGCATTGACTCTGGATCAGGTACCAGCAAGCTTTCTGTGAAGGCCACAGAGTAGCTATTTTAGGCTCTGCAGGCTGAGTGGTCTCTGTTGCACCAACTCCGCAGTGCTCTGCTGATGTGAAAGCGGCCATTGCAGGCTCCCATAGAGAAATAGGTGCAGCTATGTTCTAAGAAGACTTTATTTTCAAAAATGCAACCCTCCCCAGCTGGTGTGGCTCAGTGATTGAGCACCAACCTATGAACCAGGAGGTCAGGGTTCGATTCCCGGTCAGGGCACATGCCTGGGTTGTGGGCTCGATCCCCAGTGTGGGGCGTGCAGGAGGCAGCAGATCAATGCTCTCATTGTTGATGTTTCTAGCTCTCTCTCCCTCTCTCTTCCTCTCTGAAATAAAAAAAAAGTATATTAAAAAAATAAAATAGAGTAAAATAAAAGGCAGCCAGCCAGATTTGACTGTGAGCCTCAGTTTGCAGACTCCTAATCTGGGTCATTCATTATCACATGAGTGTTGTGGACTTGCCTAATGTAGAAATATTGGGGAATGAAGAGTTTTCTAATTTAATGCAGAAACATAAGTAGGCCCGCAATTAGTAGTGTGATTCCTTGTGCCTAAATGAAATAGGATTCAGTGTATAGAGTGAAAAGAATGAGTAAGACCAATATGCCCAAACCACCCTTTTGACCCACTCTGCATGCTCTGCCCTTACTGCTAACTCTGTGGGAAACACCTGGGAAGTCCCGGAGGGTCTTTGGAGGCCGGTGGGAAAGAATCCAGGATTTGAAAGGATTTGTGGTTGTGATATAACATCTTTTTGGATTGTTTGATTATAGGAGGGCATATTTGAGGCTGTATCTCTACAATATGAAGTAAAGTGGAAAACAGACCATTAACTTGGTCACCATAAGTCACATCGGGTGTTACAACCACTCCACTTGTCTGTCTACCCAATGTCCTCTTTCCTTCTTTCTTCCTTTCCAATGGAAAGTTGATTTTACTGAGGGAAGCAAAGTACTCAGACAAAAAAAAAATTGATTTCCCAAGCTACCCTTTCAACTCGAAGTTTGGCCATGGGGATAGAGCAGACTCACTGGCAGAGTTTCTAGGAATGCGACTTTCCTTGTTGAAAAGAGACAGACTCAGCTGGCAGGCAGACTGGCCCTGGGCACTCTCCTCTTCCTGCTCAGAGCACAGATAGGATGGCTACCGAGGGAGCGACTATCTTGTAACCATGAAAATCAAACACCATGGAAGATGGAGCGGTGGACGTGAGGAGGAACCTGAATCTCTGATGATTTCCTTCATGCCTGTGATACTTTTTCCTAGACATCAAATTTATTTGAGAAACAAAATATTATTGCCCATCCCTTGTTGGTAGGTTTTTGTTAAATTCAGCCTTAATTGGATCAATTGGCTTCAAAATGTTTGAGGCTGTGAGCAACAGCTCACTGTCAGTGTGGCGATGCTAACAAGAGCCAAGTATAAAATCTTGACTTGGCTTTGTGTAGCATGGTCAGTGGAGATAAAAGCAAGGCCGTGCTGGATTCAGCAGCGCTCTGGTTCAGGTGCTGTTACTTTGATTGTCTCATTAGCTACAGTTGTAGGAAGCCTAGTGGCTCCTGAGATAGGCATTGATGAATGTGGAGTGTGGGCCCATTAGAGTCTACACACATGCCCTAACCGGTTTGGCCCAGTGGATAGAGCGTCGGCCTGTGGACTCAAGGGTCCCGGGTTCAAATCCAGTCAAGGGCATGTACCTTGGTTGCGGGCATATACCCGGTAGGGATGTGCAGGAGGCAGCTGATGGATGTTTCTCTCTCATTGATGTTTCCAACTCTCTATTCCTCTCCCTTCCTCTATGTAAAAAATCAATAAAATATATATTTTTTTAAAAAAGAAGTCTGCACACATAAACATGTTCTACATGTTTAGTACAAGCAGTTCCACAAAAACTCAACAAAAAAGAAAGACAATCTCAGCATTTGTGAATTAATACATGGCCTCCAAGAATGTTCCCACATTTTTTTGTTGTTATCTATCAAGTTTCTCAAGTTAACCATTTAATATAAAAGGGAAACATTTTTTTTTAAGGTTAAATGATCCATCCCTGGTTCTCTACTCAGCTTTATAAATAAATTCTATTGAAACCACATTTATGATGAGCAATTCTCTAAAAATTTGCTCTTAAAAGCCTTATGCCATTAATATTTCAGTTAATTAAAAATGCATTATGCCCTAATCCTTTGTTAAATGCACAACAGAATAAAACAGCATACAATATTGAAGTTGGAAGTTTCTTTGGAATTAGATGGTTGGGCTTGCAATTGATGGTTTATTAATGTAAGCCTAGTAGGGGGTAAGCCAAAGAACATCTCATGTTCTGATGTTTATAAAAGAGATCAAATTTACAAGAGCATTATTTTTTTCCTACTGAATTCCTAAACGTTACTATTAAAAGACATAGAATATATGTAATACAAACATGTGTGTCCCAAGGGACAGTTCAAAAAGATTACTAAACACGGAAAGTTTATGGAGGAATCCAAAGTCAAATTAATATTCCAGAGTTTGGATACTTACTTGGATTTTGGAAATGTTTTTCTCAGATTGAAAAGGAGTTTTGGTGTGGGGCCCCATATGGAAAACATGCATAATTTATTTAAAAGACCAAAGCAAAAGGGAATTCACAGTTTGAAATATGGATAATTATGCTATAATTAAAGGACTAGTTTGTTTTTGTTTTAAAATTATTGTCTTCAGAGTTTCCACCCCCACCCCTAGTGCTATTCAGGATTCAAAAGTTTAGGAATTATTTATATGTTGCATATAAAAAAATAGTTTTGACTATTTTTCATGTGCAACACAATTCAATGAAATATGTTACACTATCTTTTCAATACCATACAACAATGAGAAGCTTTCTATTTCTCCCCTCATTATGATTCTCTACTTTATAGATTATCCTATATAATAAAAGCCTAATATGCTAAGTGTCTGACTATTGGACTCTTTGACCATTTGCTATGACATGCACTGACCACCAGGGGGCAGATGCTCCGACAGGTAGGTGAGCTTGCTGCTGGGGTCGGGCAGATCTGGACTGGAGAGATAGGCTGGACATGCCCTGGAGCCCTCAGATGGTCCCTCCCTGGCCCCAATCATGCACCAATGGGGTCCCTCAGTCTGGCCTGTACCCTCTCTCAATCCGGGACCCCCTAGAGGATATTGGAGAGCTGGTTTCGGCCCCATCCTGCAGGCCAGTGCAAGAATCCACACATTAGGCTTTTAATATATAGGATAAACAGTGAATAATACTAATCCTTCATGTAGGCAGCTAAAGGAAGAACTTGATATTTTTATACCCACTGATTCTCATACTAAAAGGATTGAAAATGTTTCCCCTTTTGATTAGCAAATTCTATTAGACTAGTGGCCCGGTGCACAGAATTTGTGCATGGTGTGGGGGTGGGTGGTCCCTCAGCCCAACCTGCCCCCTCTCACATACTGGGAGCCCTCAGGGAATGTCCAACTGATGGCTAACCCCAAGACTGCCCAAGGCCTAAAGCCTTGCCAGAGGCTTTAGGCCTTGGGCACTCAGTCATCTCCCTGCTCAGCTCAGCTTCAGCTGCCTGTAACCACCTGGCCCCAGGGGCTGGGCGCTCACCTCTGCTCCCACGCCCCGGCCACTTGCCCCGCCCCCCGGCCGCCTCCAAGCTCAGATGGCCAGGGCACCGTGGCGCTTGCCACCGCTACTGCTTTGTCTCCACCCCCGGGGCCCAGCCCTCATGCCGCTCGGCCCTGCCCCTCGGCCCCACCCCCTGCTCCTGATTGGCTGGTAGCATAGCCAATCAGGAGCCAAGGTACGGTCACATTTGCATGTTACTCTTTTATTAGATAGGATAAGAGAAGACAGATGTTATGAATGTTCATAATATGTGGTTCAAAAATCCATGGGGCAATTTTGGGTTGCTTTTGGTTCCGTAGTCAAACGTTGGATGTTGTAAGGAGGGTTTGGGTAAGAATTTTGTAGTAAAACAGGACTTTCCCATTGAACTCCTAATTTCTTGCTAGCTTTTTATTTCTACTGTACACAAATTATCCTTCTCCTAACTCTGCAGGGTAATCAATGAGCAGTATTTTATTATAATAATGATTTGAACTACACAGTTGATTTGCTACCCACAAGGCTACTTTTCATTCTATAAAGAATGGCTTTGTGTTTGTTTTCAAATGAGTCCATTGAGCAAAAAGGTGGATGAGGAGGGTAGCTTGGAGGCAGAGTTAACAGGACAGAGAGGGAGGAGGCGGCACATTTCATGGTCTCTCATGCTCCTTCTGGGGCCTCGTAGACACAGAATGGAGCACGCTGTTCATGGGCACAGCCAGCCTGGGCAAAGGCTGTCCTGTACTTAGACTTCACTTTGGAAGCAGGACAGAGGCGTGTTTCTCATTATGCCACATCGGATTTTTGCATCGGGGAGTGCAATTACCCAGCTCAGCCCTCAGACCACTGCAAAAACATCACATGCCTCTTACACACATTCTTTTCCTTCCAGCCAGCACTCCAGTGCCCACCAAGGGCCCTGCCCACAGTAGGGTTAGCTTAAAATCCTCCTCAAACACAGCTGTAACATGGCTCTCCTCCACAACACATGTATCATCAGCAGTTCAATCACAGGATTATTCTTACATGACAGATAAGCAGGTCCGTTTAATGTGCGGTGGTTATCATAGTAAGCCCCTGTTGATACACTGCTCTCCGGAAGCCGGGCTGTCGGGAATGTGCCAACGTCTCTTTCAAGCTTGTCATGAGCCCGTGCTACCAATGCAACGTGTGGAAGGTCAGTTCAGCTTGGGGTTTAACGTCTGTCTCGTTTCAAGTCTAGAATCGGTGCTGAGGAGAAATGAGTGGCAGACACTGTCTGCTGCCTCTCTGGCTGGCAGCCAGAGAACATTCTCTCCCAGTCCCCCTTCCTCACTGCACAGCAAATCCTCAGTTCTCCCTGCCCATCCCTGCAGCCGGGGGTGACAGAGCCTGGGTTTCCTGGTACCAGCAGCTTCTTGTTGAATGAAGGGTTAGGTTCGGGTTCGGGTTCGGGTTCGGGTTCAGTTAGGGTTAGCAGCATGTTGAAGAACCTCATGTTGAAGAACTAGCAGTGGGGGAAGGGAGGCACTAACCCGGGTGCATTAGTGAACACACAATCCACTAAAATAATGCCAGGTGATTTTAGGAGGCACATTACCAAACATGTACCATTTTCTTTTTCTTTTTAAATATGTTTTTATTGATTTCAGAGAGGAAAGGAAAGGGAGAGAGAGAGAGAGATAGAAACATCAAAGATGGGAGAATCATTGATCGGCTGCCTCCTGCACTGGGGATTAAGCCTGCGACCCAGGCATGTGACCTTGACCGGAATCGAGCCAGGGACCCTTCAGTCCCCAGGCCGATGCTCTATCCACTGAGCCACACCAGCCAGGGCCAAACATGTATCATTTGACTAGTTAACGTGTTTACAGAAATAACACACTTAAATAACATTCACTTTGCGCTGACCTTGTGCCTTGTATATATTAACTCATTTCATCCTCATAACTCAAAGAAGAGGGCAGTTACTATGACTGTCCCTTGTCACAAACGAGGCAACGAAGGCACAGAGAGATCAGGTGATTGGTCCCTGGTTGTTTGGGAGGTCACAGGAGAGGCCTGCATCGGAACCTTCACAGTCGGCCCCTCTCCCACGTGGGAGACACGCTCCTAGATCTCACTGGATGCCTGAAACCACTGATGGTACCAAACCCCATAACTGCCACATTGTTTTCTCTACACCCAACCTCTGATAAAGTTTGATTTATCCGTGAGGCACAGGAAAAGATTTAACAACAATAAGAAAGCAGGTATAACAGCAGCCTGTGATAGACGTTACGTGAACGTGGCTCTCTCTCTGGACCTCCCCTACCTTGTTGTACTGCACGCGCCCTCTTGGCTGAAGTGAGATGATATTGCCCCCGTGAGGAGCAGCGAGATGAATGGCAGAGGCACTGGTGGCAGAGCGTTAAGCTGCTACTGACTTTCTGATGGTCCTGCAGTAACAGGCATATTCGAGTGGCCAGCACTGCTACTCTTGAGCTTTGGGACTCTCGGTAAGAAAAAGAAGGGTGACGTGAACACAAGCACTGCCATACCACAACCGTTGGCATGGTACCCTGGTGGCTACTGAGCGACTAACGTGTCGGGAGCATAGACAGTGGACACATTGGACAAACGGGCAGACGGGCCAGAGGGCTCGACACTTCATCCTGCTCCTCAGAACGGTGCACAGTTTAAACTTATGAGCTGTTGATGTCTGCATTTTTTCACTTACTATTTTCAGACCATGGTGGTCCACTGGGGACTGAACGTACAAAAGCGAGACCTCGGATAAGGGGGGCACCCCTGTGCCTTCCAGGTGCGGTGTCTATGCAGTTGACCCCTCTCAAGTTCCGAGAGCATCAAACCCCGGTGTTCTAGAACATTCATTATGTATAATGAATCCCCTTGTCACTTATGCAGCACAGTTAGATCTGTGTCCCATCCTTGGGTGCATGGTGTACATCGTAGTGATGTCAGAGAAGCTGTCAAATCCTTTCTGGCTTAATTCTCACATAGAACCCCCGTTGACAAATGCCATTTGGTGGTGCTCTATGATGTCTAGAGAAATATATAACTTTGTTGTTAGGGACTGAACGTGCGTGCCCATCCCCATTCCTCTGTGGGTCTTCGGAGATGGGGCCGAGCCCCCACGGTGCTGCTGGCGCGTTAGTGAGGGGGGAGGAGCCAGAGTGTGTGTGCAGGCTGTGGCTCTCACGCTCTGTCATGTGAGCAGGAGCTTTAAGCTTTAAGCAGCGGACTGCCCCCAAGTTTGTGGAAGAAGCTCACAGTGCCCCTATGATCTGATCGCAGACGTCCGCAGCCTCACTTCTGCCCACAGCCAAGGTACATGCCCTTGACCGGAATTGAATCTGGGACCCTTCAGTCTGCAGGCCGATGCTCGATCCACTGAGCCAAACTGGTTTGGCAAATGTATCTGCTTGTTTAAAGCATGCTAGTATATTTGTCATAAATTGTGGTAGGTGGTATTCATTTAGGCAGTCTCCTAATTGTCAAGTTCCATAGACTTTGAGTGGTGTGAATCAACTACTAGTATATTTTCTTCACAAACTTTGTTGGTTTGAGTGCCAGATTTATAGAACTCACAAACTTCGTGGGTTTGAGTGCCTGTCCAGAAGATGTACTAACCCAATGTTTTCAGGAATCTGTCACCTACACACCATTCTAGCAGAAACCCCCGCGAATGCGTGTGCTTCTCTAAGGATGCTCACTGGGGGGTCTTCACTGAGTATTTCAGGGCTCTGCTTACACCAAGGCTTTCTTAAGAACCCCCGTCTCATATTGCACCCCTTGATCCCAGCGTAGAAGTACGCTCTTACATCAGCAATACTCGTTCTTCAAGCAGAAGCTGCCACAAAGAGGCAGCAGTACAACGGATCTTCTATGATGAGGATGGAGGTTGACTTCAAGGTGAAATCGGGAAGTATTTTTTCCAGATTATTGTTGTTCTATTTTAGTAATTAGCACATTGTCACATATGTGGCATGACAGAGAATTGCATGCAAGGTGAGCTGAAGACATGTAAGGCATTTCAGCTGGCATAATGCCCAGAGGTGTGTGTGTGTGTGTGTGTGTGTGTGTGTGTGTGTGTGTGTGTGTGGCGGGGGATGGGGGATGGGGGAACAAGCTGATCTGTCATTCAGAAGCTCTGCTGAATTCTTTCTCTTCCTAGGTGCATCCCCATCACCTCTTCCTTAAGTCCTTTTCAAAATACAGGAACGAACACTGCAAAGAAACCAAATGCTATTTATAACTGAGGCTAAAATATTGACTTTTCTTTTGGCCACATTTTCTGTGAAAATAAACACACACACACACACACACACACACACACACACAAATCTCAACACTCAGAACTTGAGCACCACCCCTGAAGGGTGGGTTGTAGAACTAGATTTCTGACTTAGAGTTCCAAGATGAAAGCCTTCATAAAATCCTATATAATAAAAGAGAAACATGCTAATTTGACAGTACCTTCACTACACTACCAGCCAATCAGGAGCGGGGGGCAGGGCCAAGGGGCACAAGGGGCATGGCTGAGCAGCGTGAGGCGGGAAGGGGGGAGGGGGGCGCCAAGGCAGTGCTCAAGAGGCAGCCAGTGCGGGGTGCCTCCGGGCCTGGGCGGTCACCGCTGGGGCTAAGGCCAGGGCCGGGGGTGTGGGGCCGAGGTGGCCGGGGAGGGGCCAAAGTTGCCGGGGCAGAGACAGCCATTGGCCCCACTGAGGGGGAAGGTTGGGCTGAGGGATCACCTACCCCCAGTGATCCTCTGGGATTACTGAAACAAAGATGCAAACTGCTTTGTCTTTTTTTTTTTTTTCTTTTGGGATGGGAGGAAGTCATCCTGTTGCTGTCCAGAGAACCACCGCTTAATCTCTGGGAACTAGCGTGGAGCAGCTGGTACTCTGCTCATTCCATGGGTTGTTTTCGCAGTTCCTGTTGTATTGTGTGGGATATGGGCGCTCTCTGTCTCACAATGTGTCCCTACAGCCATCCATCAATACCAGCCTCTGAGCAGGAGGAGCCCCAGCCAGAAGTTTGTGAAACTTAAGGATTTGGGAGGCTGGCAAGTGTCTGATGCTGTAACAATAAATTTAGAGAAGAAAATGGGTGACAAAGGATGAAGTAAATGAATGGAATTCTCTCCCCACTTTTTCTTCCTAGATCCAATTTTCTCATTTCCTACAGCTGAAATATTATTATGAAACTCCAATAAACAAGAGGGCTGCCCCCAGGTGGTCAAAGATCCTGCCCCCATGTGGACACAAGATGGCCACCAGAAGATGGCCAACAGGGGAGTGCAGTGGGAAGTTCCAGACCTGCAAGAGAGAGCAGTTGTGGGCTATCAGGCCAGCAATGGAGGGCAGTTGGGGGCAATGAAGCCTTCAGGGGAGGGCAGTTAGGGGTGACCAGGCCTGCAGAGGAGGGAAGTTGGGGGCAAACAGGCTAGCAGGGGAGCAGTTTAACATCAATTAGGCTGACAGGCAGAAGTGGTTAGGGGCAATCAAGGAGGCAGGCAGGTGAGCAGTTTGGAGTCAGCAGTCCTGGATTGTGAGAAGGATGTCCAACTGCCCGTTTAGGCCCTATCCTACCGGGATCGGGCCTAAACGGGCAGTTGGACATCCCTTGAGGGGTCCCAAATTGGACAGGGTGCAGGCTGGGCTGAGGGAATCCCCCCCCCCCCCCCCGGCACCCTGTGCACAAATTTTGTGCACCGGGCCTTTCGTTACTCTATAAGACTGACTCAATTAATAGAACTATTGAGATGGAAGTAACAACACCTTAGCGTCACAGACCAGATTTAAACAGACATGTCTTGACAAGCTGCTGTCTATGAAGCACCACAAGAAGGATGTCTGAAATGGAATAATAGCCCCGCCTTTTGGCTTGGTAGAAGTGGCCTCCTGTGCACCGAGGTTACAGATCTGATCCCTGGTGAGAACGTGTGCAGGAGGCAACTGATGGATGTTCTATTACACATCGCTGTTCCTCTCTCTCTTCCTCTCTCTCTCTCTCTCTCAAATCAGTGAAACATATCCTCAGGTAAGGATTGAAAAAAAAATTTATTTCCTATCACTTATTTGCTTGGGCCTGAAACCTAAATGTCCCTTTGCCTTCTCTCTTTTCCTCAAGACCTCAGTCACTGCTGTAGAATCCACCATCCCTAGCGTGTCTAATCCAGATCCCCCTCACCTCCTCCGATCCAAGTCACCGCCATGTCTCCCTTACAATACAGCAGGAGCCTCCCCATTGCTCTCCCTGGCTTCCAGGTTTTCCAGGCTGTGCACAGTGCCCCAGGGAATATCTGCGTGCACTTTCTTTTATAGACGTTTGGACCCCTGTCCCTAAGCTGGGTTCCTGCAGGTGGAATCGGTGGACAGTCCTAAAGGAATTCACTGTAATGTGGCTGTAGGCTGCTGGCTTTTCCATTCCGTCTTATTAGCTGCGTCCAGCTGTTGGTACTGGAACAAGAGATTTCTTCTGAGATTGTCACGTCAGTTATGTCTTGAGGGTCCGAACTGCGGCTCACACCCCTCCAGGGACACACACCCAGTCACTCGGAGGGCTGTGCTGGGTCCCAGAGGCCAGGCGCGCTTGGCCACACACGGTTCTCGGGGCTCATTGGTGTTTTGGGGCCTGCCGACAGGCTAGAGATCAGAAAAGAAATGTTCTCTCCAATACAGAAAAGGCAAGCTAGGACACTGACGTTAACACAAGTTTATAACATAATTATAAAATGTAGCCCAGGCTGGCTTCATTGGCGTTTGATTAGTATTTCTAAGTATCTTGTTATTGAACAGCCCAAGATTCTGAACTCTTCCCCTGACCTGCTGTGCTCTGAGGCGGAGGGGCCAGCAGCAGCCCATGGACTGTCCCCACCACGTTCCAGAAGATTCCTCAGGTCTTCCTGGCTTCCTGCCCTGGGTGCCCCTCCTCAGGAGAGGGGGGAGAGCCTCCTTGGACAGCAGCCTGGCAGAAAGCACCCTCTCCAGCAGGGGGCAGTGTTGGGGAGGAACAGGAATGGCATTTGTCAGGGGGCAAACCCTGGGGAAAGGTTTCTTCCGCCATCTGGAGGGTGGGAGGGAGGCAGTGGGGGGCTGGAGGGCACAGTCCAAGCCTCAGTGGTTTGGGGGGCAGGGTCTCTGCTCACAGACCCTGTTATGTGGGTGGCGAGTGACAGATGGCATCGCCCTCTGACCTCAGCTTTTACTGTGACTCCCTAGCTCTTTCTCAGTGCATTTATTTTCCTCCCGTGCTTATTCTGCATGTGGCGATGACCCAGCACCTACTATCCATCATGGTAAAAGTCTCCTATTTCACAGCGCTGGGGCGGAGGGGGAGTCCTTGAGGGGGGGTCCTGGTCAGCGTGGCTGTTTCCCTGGGAAAATGCGTGTGGGTGTCCCACGCGGGGTCCCAGAGGAGCCTCTGCGGCACAGGCTGTCCCTGGCTGCGCCCCGCTCACAGGGACGGGGTGCCGTGGCCAGATGGTTCTGGTTTTCGGAGCTCCCGCTTGTGCCTCCCGGAGACACAGGACCGCGGGGCCGGGGAGGTTTTGTTCCTGGTTCCCCCGCAATGAGCCACAGCACTGGGAGCCTCTTACAGGGGACCTGGTTATTTCCTTCTCTTTCTTCTTTTTTTTTTTCCAGATTTCTTTCTCTTTGTTTTTATTTATTTTATCTATTTTTATTGTCTTTTACCGTTTAAAGTATTACAAATAGTAGTACATATGTCTCCTTTTCCCCCCAGTGACCTCCCTCCGGCCTCCCCTACCCCCCAGCACATGCCCTCACCTGCCCCCCTCTCCCCCACCATGTCTTGTATCCACTGGTCATGCTTATACGCATGCACCCAAGTCCTTCCGTTGATCTCCTACAGCACCTCCCCTACCCTCCCCTGCCTTCCCGCTGTAGTTTGACAGTCTGTTCAATGCTTCTTTGCCTCTGTATCTATCCCCCCCCATTTCCTTTCTTTAAAAAATCCTGCATCTGCATATTAGAGATAAAAATATAAGAACAAAAAATATTTGAGTCCCCATTTCAATGTCCAACATTTTCTGTTGTTTCCTGAAGCGGGCGGCTTTGCAGGGTGCAGAATGAACAGGGGACGGGGCGGCTTGTGGGGGCCGGAGCGAGAGCTGCAGGATGCGGCGTGCCAGCCCCTGCTGGGCCCCGTGGGCGGCACACCCAGTGGGCTCTCCTGCGGGCACTGCTGCGTCCTCCTTCTTCTGACCCTCGCTTCCCTGTGGCCCAGCCTGGGCCTTCAAAGATGACCCTTAAAATTCCAGCAGTTTCCCTCCATGAAAACTGCCAGACTATGAAGACCTCTGTGGTTATAGTGAAGATCTGGGACCTCCCTTCACCCTTATGACAACGAGGCTGAACTGTGGCCTTGGCAGTGTTACCCCCCACACCCCCTCCTCCACACACCGGGAACACCCAGGTGGGATTTCACCTGGAATAAAGCTGCACAGGAAAATGAAAGCATCAGGCGCCTTGGCATTGGGCTGAACTGGGCTGAACTGCCAGCTGGGACGTGGGCCATGCAGAGCAGAGGGAGCGGCGGTCCTGTCTGCAGACTCGTCGCTGCCTGGCAGGGTCCGTGGCCAGCACTCGCCGTGGCTGCTGAATTGCACTGAGAGCCAGGGGACCCGGAGGTGTGTCATTCACAAGCTCGCTGTCCCTGACTCACCAGGACCCCCGGTCCTGTCTTGGCCACCACACTGAACAGGTCTGTCCCTCCCAAAAGGAGGAGGTAGTCACCCATACCTTTTGCTTGGAGGAGCCCTGCAAGGGTGTCCCCACCCCCAGTACACCTGCTACTCTCTCTCCACAACTTGACCTGAAATCTCACCTTAATGACATTGTGGGGGTGGGGGTAAGTCACGGGTCCCATTCAAATGGCTAGGTTACTAGGGAGAGAGGGAGGAAGCTGCATGGTTCAAGTGTGCGTGTATAGGTGTGCGTGTATAGGTGTGTGTATATTGGTGTGTATGTATAGGTGTGCGTGTATAGATGTGCGGATGCAGGTGTGCGTGTATAGGTGTGCAGGTAAAGGTGTGCATGTATAGGTGTGAGTGTATAGGTGTGCATATATAGGTGTGCGTGTAAAGGTGTGCGTGTATAGGTGTGCATGTATATGTGTACAGGTGTGCATGTATAGGTGTGTGTGTATAGGTGTGCGTGTATAGGGATAAGTGTGTAGGTTTGCGTGTATAGGTGTGTGTGTATAGTATAAGTGTATAGGTGTGCCTGTATAGGTGTGCATGCACAGGTATGCCTATGTGTGACCTGGGGGATCATTAAGGGAGAAGGAAGAATGGAGCCTGGATGCCTCTAATTCCCTCCCAATCCCATTGAGCCCCAGACACTTCCCATCAGGCTCTCTCACTTAGTTGGAAGCCCTAAAACCTGACTTCGGGGATAGAAAACCAAATGGCACCACATGACGTGCTTCAGCCCACACACTGTCCAATCCGGGAGCCACCAGCCACATGTGGCTCTGGAGCATTTGGAATTCAGCAAGTCCCAATGGAAATGTGGTGTGCAAAATACACGCCGGTTTCCAAAGCCCTGGCATTGGAAAAGATGAAATATCTTATTAGTAACTAGAGGCCTGGTGCATGAAATTCATGCATGTGGGTGTGTGTCCCTCAGTTCAGCCTGCACCCTCTCCAATCTGGGACCCCTCGAGGGATGTCTGACTGCCCATTTAGGCCCAATCCCATCCCGGTAGGATCAGGCCTAAACAGGCAGTCAGACATCTCTCTCACAATCCAGGTCTGCTGGCTCCCAACTAGTCACCTGCCTGCCGTCCTGACTGCCCCTAACCACTCCCCTGCCAGCCTGATTGCCCCTAACCACTCCCCTGCCAGCATGATTGATGCCTAACCACTCCCCTGCCAGCCTGATTGATGCCTAACCACTCCCCTGCCAGCCTGATTGATGCCTAACTGCTCCCCTGCCAGCCTGTTTGCCCTAGCTACCCTCCCCATGCAGGCCTGGTCACCCCAACTGCCCTCCCGTGCAGGCCTGGTCCCCCCCAAATGCTCTCTCCTGCAGGCCTAGGTCCCCCCCAACTGCCCTCCTCTGCTGGTCATCTTGCATTGGCCATCTTGTGTCCACATAGGGGCAGTTATCTTTGACAACATGGGATCAGCCATCTTGTGTGTTGGAGTGATGGTCAATTTGCATATTATTCTTTTATTAGATAGGATATCTTAATATTAACTACATGTTGAAATGAAAATGTGTTAAAACATTGGGCCAAATAAAGTCTATTATTAAAATTCATCCTACCTATTTCTTTCACTTCTTAAAAAAAAATTACTACAGCCCTAACCAGTTTGGTTCAGTGGATAGAGTGTCAGCCTGCAGACTAAAGAGTCCCAGGTACACTAAAACCGGTGTGGCTCAGTGGATAGAGTGTCGGCCTGCGGACTGAAAGATCCCAGGTTCAATTCTGGTCAAGGGCGTGTACCTTGGTTGCGGGCACATCTCCGGGAGGGGGTGTGCAGGAGGCAGCTGATCAATGTTTCTCTCTCATTGATGTTACTCTCTATCCCTCTCCCTTCCTCTCTGTAAAAAAAAATCAATAAAATATATTTTTTTAAAAGATAACTACTAAAACATTCTAAATAACATGTCTGGCATTATATTTGCTACTGGATAGCACCCTGCTAGTGGCTGGAGCACACCCCACCGTGAAGGGGGCTAAAAGCCAGTGCAGGGGCAGGGGTGCCACAGGGACGAGACAGCAAAGGCAGAAACATCTGCAGGAGGAAAGGGTGCAGTAGCTGACACCCCCCCGGGTGTCTGGTCGGCAGCCTGGCTAAGCCCAGAGGGACTCCCATCTTCCGTGCCCATAGCGGGCACTTTGAATCTGTCGGCTGATTTCCTTCCTGCTGATGGAGAAGGGGGCAGGAGGATGGAGTAGGATGAGATGCAGAGCCATCTGACTCAAACCAGATTTGGCTTGGATTCGCTTCTGAGGTCATCCTTGTGCCCTCTGATCCCAGGTTCTACCTGTGGAATCCACCTGGCAGGGTCCTGCAGTGTTTGCTGCGAGCGCCACCTCCCGGGCAGGCTCGGAAGGCTGAGGACGCCGTGGATTGTGCGGCCTTGAAGATCTCAGGCATTACCCTCCGTTTATAAGAACTTGCTTCATTGCTTTCCTAAAGTGGCTTCGCGGATCAGAGGTAGACATTGCTCTCAGACCAGAAAGAAGTGGGTTTTGCGTAGTAGTCCACAGTTTTCAATGTCCTTTTCAGCAAATTATCACTTTCTATTGTCACAACATCTTGTGAGGCAGGCGAGGCATGTATGGATTTCATCCATATGTCATAGCTAAGAAACAACAACAAGAAAAGGTTGTCCTGATCGACGTTTGGAAGCTGTGAAGTGACAGAATTAGGGGTGGGTCATGGACAATGTCGTGGAAACCTTGGCTTCTGGTCTTTGGTGGCTTCTGCTGGTGTGTGGAGGGTCACTGAGATGGGCCAGGGGAGGAGTGGCCCGCAGCTTCCCAAACCCAAGGCATTCTGCCCCCTCAAAGCCTAGGAAAGTAACTCACCAGGCCTGGAAGTCAGGATTTGGAAAACTGCCATTTGGGGGTACAGGGAAAGAACCTAATTGGAACACAGCCTTCCCGTTGGCAGGAATGCCTTTGAAGTCAGTGTCTGGTGTGTTCCCCCAGGCGACCTCCCGGGGAGCTCTGGGAAAGGCCGGGCCACTTCCTCCTGGAGAGAGAGGCTCTGAGCTGCAGGCAGAGCCCAGCAGAGGGTGCTGAGAGCTCACAACTGCAGAGCTGGACTGGGGGAGAGGAGGGACCTGAGAGCCTTCCTCACAGTGGAGTGATGATGATGATGGTGGTGGCAGTGATGACTATATAGTAGGAGCCAGGATTCGCCTGGGGGCGTGGTGTGGTTTGGAAATGCTAGAGGGTCTGGAGCAAGTCCTCTGTTTCCACCATGTGTTTGGGTTCAGGCAGTGAGTGGAGAGGTGGCAGCCAACCACAGGGGAATGTGAGGCAGGGAAGTTAGGGCACTGAGACCTGGGGACCAGGTAGCCATAATCTCTGGTCAATGCCACAGGCTGTTCTGTTAGGCCTGACTGCGTGTCTGTGATGCATTTACCGATCACGAGGCGCACTGGCATGATACATGCTGGAAAAATAGGTTCAACTCCTTGTCTGGGTCCCAGCAATTCGTTGTGTAGCCAAACTTAGAACTAGTCATGCAACTGAGTGATGGGATTAAAGGGGGCCCCAGCAACGGTCCTGTCCAGAGCCTTCGTGTTATAGTGAAGGGAAATGTGGTCCAGAGGGGGGAAATCTCACCAGATGTCACCGAGCTAATGGTGACCTAGATAGACGACAGCTGGGGGAGTTCCAAGACACAGACACAGGCTCTGGAGTCAGATCTGGCTTCGAACCCGGGCTCTCACAGTCGCTTGTTTTGTGGCTCCGGGCATGTTATTGAACTCTTCTGATCTCCGTTTCCTCGTCTGAACGATAAGGATTTTAACAAGTGTCTACCTCAGCGGCATACAGTGGGACTCTAAGGGGGACGCGTTTGCGTAGTACCTGCACATTGTAAACATTCAATTAGTGGTGACTGAGACTGTTATCAGAATTCAGCTTTTCTGACTTCCTGGCCAGAATTCATTCTGTTTGCAATGCAGCCTCCTCCCATCTTCCTCAGCTCTCTCCCGTGGCTCTGCGGTTCCCCACTTCTGGACACCTTCATGGAAAGCTGTATGGATAAAGAAGGGAGCTATTTACAGGTTTCACTCCCTGTAAAAAAAATAAATAAACCTAGCTGGACCACAGACCCGTTGATATAAGCAAAGGACTGGTAAGCCGGGTGGCTTGAGATGGCAGGTAGCTGGACAATGGAACCCGTGAGCCAACGGCTGCCCGGTAGATGTGCAGAGTTGAGATGTTCCTGTGGCCTGTGTTCTGAGGTCCGGGAGACCAGCAGGAAACCGAGCCTTTCAGGCAATCCAGTTCGGTGGCTGATATCTGGGTGCACCCCCCCCTCTCTCCTTCTTAGGACCGAAGACACCCACGGGGCAATAGAAACCAATGGCTGTCTGGCAGGAGAGGAGGGAAAGACGGAGAGAGTGGGTACCTCGGGCTGCATGGTTCTGCTTTTGCTTATTGTACACCAGCCCACCCCGAAGAACCAGCGGGTTTTCCTCCTGGGACAAGGTTCCCAGCTGGCTGGCGGCGGCTCCCCTTCAGCTGCAGCTGAGAGTTGATTGGTCAAAAGCAATCGGCGTGTGTTTGGTTTGTGGGCACGAACAGGGTCCGGGAGGTCACTGAGACTTTATTGGGTGACCGTTCCTAACTGATGTCGATATCCAAGCAGAGCTCGCCGAGGACAGAACGTTGAGTCAGAGAGAGAACCGGACCGAATGGCCTCCTGGGTGTTTCCCTCCTGGCGTTCTCTCCCTGGGCCTCGTGGCCCTGCTCTCCCCACCTCCCCCCAGGGCAGCCGTGGGCCAGGGGTGCGGGGGCCTGCCAGCCAGCTGCAAGCTGACTTGGCTCAGTACGTGGGCTCCAAGGAATTCCCCTGAAAAGAGACAAAGAGCCACAGGAGGGAGGAAGTGGGACTCTGGTGGTAACCCCGACAGTCTGCTCTGCTTCAGCTGGAAGGCAGCTCCAGCGAGGCTGCGAGAGCCGCAGCTTTGCCCAGGGTCTTCCAGGTAAGGGACCAGAATGGCTGTGCCTGCTGCCCCTGGACGCTCTCCCTGGTCACTGCCCCTCCCGGGGCCCGTGGGGGCTCTAGCGCAGCTACAGGCACACACCCCCAGAGGGGATGCTGCCGCGGTGAGAACGGCACAGGGGTTTGTAAACTCGGTGGAGAAAGCTGCCCAACCCAGCAAGGCGTAACCATTCTCTCCATGACACCAAACAGCTGTAAGAGAGAGGCAGAGAGCAACATTTTATTGTTTCTGTCAACACCAAACAAAACAATACGGAGTGCCAGGCAAGTTAAGTGCAGAAGGTTGAGCGAGAGTTCTGGGAGTAAGCCGATGGTTTTCTCACTGTTTGGTAGCAAGAATGAAAGCCTAGCCCTAGCTGATTTGGCTCACTGGGTAGAGTGTCGGCCTGGGAACTGAAGGGTCCCAGGTTCGATTCCGGTCAAGGGCATGCACCTTGGCTGTGGGCACATCCCCAGTAGGGGGTGTGCAGGAGGCAGCTGATCGCTGCTTCTCTCTCATTGATATTCCTAACTATCCCTCTACCTTCCTCTCTGTAAAAAAATCAACAAAAAAAAATATATTTTTTAAAAATCAAAGCCTAGAGGACAGAGTGTCTGGGTCTCTTTCTTTGTACCCGGAGCCAATACAATGTCTCGGGACTGCGTGAGGAAAAGACCCTCCCGGGCCCTCAGCGGAGCCCTCCGTGGAGGACGCAGAGTGACCTCTTGGCAGACAGTCCCGGTAACCTCTGCCCATCTCACCAGCTAGGGCACCTCTGGTGCAGGGGAGAAAGGCCAGAAGAGCCGAGGCAAAGGTTCTGGAGAGACGCTTAGTAAAATTCAGACAGCCCAGCCAGCGGGGCTCAGTGGCGGAGCATTCATCTCTGAACCCGGAGGTCACTGGTTCGAGTCTCAGTCAGACACCTGCCGAGTTGCCGGCTCATCCCCAGTGTGGGGCGTGCAGGAGGCAGCCGATCTACGATTCTCTCTCCATTGATGTTTCTCTCTCTCTCTCCCTCCCTCTCCCTTCCTCTCTGAAATCAATAAAAATATGTATTTTTTAAAATTCAGACAAACTTCATTGGTGATGAAGTGATATGAGATTCATGGCATTATTTTGTCTAAAAAAAAAATGAATCTAGGAGAACAATGTGATCCAGCCTTGAAGTCCTTGTTGGCATTCAGTGATTTGCATAATGAATGTAATAAAGAACCCGGTGGATTAGCAGCTCCCACGGCATAATGCCTACTGAACATTTCCTAAGCTTTCATTACGTTCCAGGAACTGTTTTTCAGCCACTCACGTGTAGCATCCCATTGCGTCCTCACGATTTTAGGAGATGGTTGTTGGTGTGGTGCCCATTTGACAAGTGTGAAGAACGGGGCTCAGCCGAGACCGGTGTGGCTCGGTGGATAGAGCGTCGGCCTGCGGACTGAAGGGTCCCGGGTTCGATTCCAGTCAAGGGCATGTACCTTGATTGCGGGCACATCCTCAGTAGGGGGTGTGCAAGAGGCAGCTGATGGATGTTTCTCTCTCATCGATGTTTCTAACTCTCTGTATCTCTCCCTTCCTCTCTGTAAAAAAAATCAATAAAATATGTTTAAAAAAAAAAGAAAAAGAAAAACGAGGCTCAGAGAGGTAAGTCAGCCTCCTAGGTTTACCCCACTGGTGGGTGGTGAAGAATGTAATCACCCTGTAGGCTTGTCCTTCTGAAGCTCAAAGCTTCATCTCCCCTCACTAGTTACAGAAATGTTAAGAATTTTTTAAATAGTCCTTCAAGTTAGCATTGCAAGAAGATGGATGCTATTGTGTAAATAAGTTAATTATTTTTTTTTAAAGAGTCTTTTCCTTTTCCTCCACCAGCTCAGAACACACACGGACATATCTCCTTCGAGTTATCACAGTTCTCCTTTCCTCTCCTCATACTTCCTTCCCAGTATCTTCTTCACCGCTAGCCTTCCCTTGGGGGGAAGGAGGGGTGCACGCAATTTTCGGGTCTTTATTCCTGGGCATCCGCATCCAGTCTCTCTTGGAGAAGAGAATGCCTACACGCCTCAACAGGGGGGCCCATGCCTAGGGTCAAATAAGCCCCACTTTCTGGAAGCGCAGCCTGGCCGGGGGGAACAGGAGAGAGGCGCTCTCTGCACCACATCCTTCAGCCCACTTTCCACACAAGAGAAGTCAACTCATCTTAGCGAGTACGAATTTCCTAGATCAGGGTGCTAACTCCCCAAGATTGAGCTCCATAAACAGAAAGCTCTAGAAGTTCAGATGTTCAGTTCTTCTTGGAATAGGGGGGGGGGGGGAAAAGTCGCTAACATGCAGATGTGTTGAGAATGCATTAGAGTAAATCTTCCCTGTTATTCGATGCAGCTAACCCATACAGCGTGTCAGGGGAGAGGAAGTCTGAGGTTTGTTTTCATTCATATATTTGCAGCTTCGCTGTAGATACTGTTGTGTGTGGTAATTTCTAGGCAGATGTTACAACGTAGAGTTTCTCCAGGCGGTTTAGTCGGCATTTTTTAACAGGACTCGGATTAAAAGTCTTTCTCCTCAAAAAAAAAAAAAAAAAAAAAAAAAAAACACACCCCCCGCCCCCCCCCCAAAAAAAAAGCTATGGTTCAATGATTGAGGCTGAAAGAATCCTGGCTTTGAAATCCTCTCATACAAAACCAAAGACAATCAGAGCAGCCTTATTATTTTA
The DNA here is from genome assembly GCA_027563665.1 of Antrozous pallidus. NCBI lineage: Eukaryota > Metazoa > Chordata > Mammalia > Chiroptera > Vespertilionidae > Antrozous > Antrozous pallidus. The sequence goes on along the minus strand of CM050508.1, from coordinate 8,605,547 downwards.
TTTTCGTTGCCATGAGTCTCTGTGAACCATCACAGGTTTAGGCCACAGGAAGCTCTGAGACCTCCCAGGTGGGCAGTCAGTCTTGCCTGAGGACCTCGGAGGACCCTTAGCAAGTGCCAGGGGTCAGTAATGTCCAGCAGGCCTGCCCAGCAGGACTTCTGAGGTTATGCATTTGAAAGCAAACATGCCTATTCTATTTCCTTCCCGTGAGCCTCCTCTGCTTTCTACTCCCATTGTCTGTAGGTTAACTGAAAACTGAGTGGTTTTTTTACTTGGAAAAGGTTAGAGTTGGAAGGGCAAATAAAATGACAGGGTAGGGGAGAGGCAGGTTGATCAGTTGAGTGGCTTCAATGTCATTCCATTATGAATTTCTGTAAGTAATGCTTCTGAATTGTCAATTTGATCAGCCAAATATAATTCTTGCATGGGTATGATAGAGTAAGTATTGCATATCTCAGCCAACCTACGCTTTTCCTTCTTCTCTTCCCAATCCCCAAAGGACCTGAAGAAGGGAAATCAATAAATCAATTGGTATCTTGTCCAATACCCATTTCAGTGACATCACAGCGCCATTTGCTAAAGACCAGACATTAGTTACGGAAAGAGACATTTCCATTTGATGATGTTTCTCTTTGCCTTTGTGAACGAGATGTAAAGAGGCACGGTGCAGCGGCCTTGTAAATGATGTTTGTGTTTGACCATATTAAAAAAGAGGATCATTATGAAGAGAATGATAAAATGTCATTTATATCTTGGGATTTATGACAAAGCCAATGGGGAGTGTTTTCTTATCCCTTAATATTTAATTAAAAATATTTACATTCCTTCACCTTGGTCCTTAAAAATAAGCCAGAATTTAACACTTAAAAACCTATACATGAACATTTAAATACACCAAATTAGCTCTGTTTTTTTTTTTTTTTTTTGAGAGAGAGAAATTACACAATGTGGGAGCATGCTGTTATAATACCACAGTCCCTGGTATGTTCTCTTTTGTTCATTCACTCATATATTTGCACATATCCATGTTCTTAAGTTGGGGTGAAACGATACAACTCTTTTTGTTCAGTCCTTCCTCAAACCTTTCTACGCTGTTCCTTATCTTCATTTCTAAAACTCACCCTTCCTTGAACCAGTGGCAATACTCTTTCCACACAGACCTTGCAGATTTTGTTGGCACAATATTACCAAAGGAATATGCCTTACAAATAACCCTAAATAAGTGTAAACTCTCAATAAGTGGGGATTTCAAGGATAATGACAACAGTAAAGTTCATTTCTAACACACTGTCCTCCCAACTGTTGGAATGAGGTCCCAGGAAGAGAGCTCAGGTGCTTTCTCACCTGCATCGTGATTCTTGGCCTTGATTCAGCTCAAGCTCCTCACCAGCGAACCAGGACTGTTAGTCTAGGTGGTCCTGTGCGTGGCGCCGGCCCAGCCAAGGGTTCGGGGAGTCTGAGGGAGGGCCAGCAAAGGATGAAGAAAAGACAAAGAGAATAAGCTGGGTCTAGGTCGATCTTCTGTGTGTGACTGAGACCACAGAACAGATCCCTACGGGCAAGCTGAGCCTTTGTTTTATAGTCAGAGGTAAACAAGGTAGTGGTCACCATAGTTACAATGTTCTGCACCTCCCACAGCCCACCAGTCACCCAGGAAGGATCTAGGGAGCAGCCACAAGATCAGGCGTACTCACGCTAAGAGGGCTGTGTTCTCTAGTCTGGGACTTGTTTGCAGCTTTGCCAGCAGGTCAGCCCCAGGCTTAGCCCTGTCACAGCTCCCTACAGTCTTGAAGTTTCCTTCTAAGTGTGAAATTCTTTGCCTTTGTTCTCTCTGGAGAGACTTTGAGGACTGGGCCTTAGGACTGGGCCCACTGATGCGATGTGGGCCCCCTAGGGATTCTGTGGGAGAGATGCTCTGTGGGAGGACTGACTGGCCAGGCATCTCTGCTCCCTCAGTGCAGAGTGCAGCCGCACTGGGCGTGGTGGTGGGGATGGGAGGGTCTGTGGGTCCCCCCTTAGCCCTGAATGAAGGGCGTTCTCCACACGGGTCCTGTCCTGTGGGCACCCGTACTGAGCAACCACGTGGAGCCAAGGAAGGAAGAAACCTGCTGGTGCTCTGACTGCAAAGCCTCCCCCTGGTTTGTGCCCAGACCCGCTAAAGCTCCTGGGAATAAACCGCTTGGAAACACAGTGAGAAGGAATGAGACCACCTCACATTTTTACATGAGGCTCACACTGTGTGGGAGGAAATGTCGTGTGTGTGTGTGTGTGTGTGTGTGTGTGTGTGTGTATCACTCTATACCTACCTGTGCTTTGTTCTTCCTTCCCATTGGCTGCGGGCAAGGGAGGGAACCGCCTTACCTACGCACGATTTTCACTGTGTTTAGACATAGAATAGAGAGTGCACTTCCGTCTCCTCTGTGTTCTTTGCTGTGAAACTCCCCGGAGGGGATGAGGCGGTGCCCTCCTCTGCAGGAGGGGAGCCCCTGGAGCAGGTGACCAGGCCCCAGGGCTGCGCATCCTTTGGGGTGAGATGGGCAGCAGGGCCGGCCCAGGCCTGGACCCTGCGGGAGGGCGAGTGCCCGGGGCTGCGCCCCCTGCCGGGGGAGCTGAGCAGCGCCAGGGCCGGGCGGGTGGTGGCACAGCCTCCCGCCGCCCGTTTCGGTGGGTGGAATCCGGGGGCGCAGGCTGGCAGCTCGGCGGGAACGAGCACCCCCGCCCCCCATAAACAATTGGCTGCGAATAAACATCTGAAGGTCTGAACCCGCGGCTCCGTAAACCAGCCGAGCCCCCGGCAGCGGGGTGTGCGGGGGCAGGAGGGGGAGGAAAAGACCGAGGACCAGAGCTTCACACACTCCCTGAGTTCAGAGGCGCTTAAGTTACCGGCAAGGTCAGGCCGATCCCTGACCCACTCGGCGCCCGCTTCCCCGCCTGGGACCCCCGGGCAGTCCGGCCACCCCGCGCCTCTTTCCCAGCCCAGGTAGCCCGCACCGCCCACCCGACCCCCGATGCCTGCGGGACCCCGGACCCTGAGAGCCAGGGCCTCTGCGGAGCACAACCACTTCACCCCAGCCAGCCCTGATGCCGCCGACGGTTAACCGGGGCCTCCGGGTGCCCCCAGCCCAGGTGAGCAGAGGCCCTCACCTCCAGCTCTTGTCCTCAGCCCGCCCCCCCGGGGACTGGGGTCTGAGGGGCGCCCTCAAAGCCAAGCGGTCGGGGACCAAAGACCTGGGCCAATGCGTTTCGGAGCGGGAAGACGCGTGCACGTGCTGGGCGCTCAGGCGAGGGTGCGTGGCTGGGGGCCCTGCCCTGGGCACCTCGGGTGAGGGGGGCGTCGTGGGGTACGGGATACGGAGGGCGGCCACCCGGGAAGCCAGGTTCGAAGGCCTGCCCCAATCTTGGGGTACAGCGGCCATCCGTCCGTCCATCCGGCCTGCCCAATCCTGGGGGCATTTCCTGGAGGCAAACCTCTGGAGTACAGCGGCCATCCGTCCGTCCAACCAGGACAGGGACGTGGGGAAACGGCAGGAAGAAAAGCGGGGCGCTTTGGTCCGCCCCAGGCTCCCTGTCCTCATCCCCTCCCTCCTCCTCGCAGGCCCAAGGCCTTGCTGGAGGCCGCGCAGGGCGTCCCGCGGTCACCTCTCTACTCCGGCCCCGCCGACGCCACCCGCTCACGGCCACCCGGCAGCCTGGAGCGGCCGGGGCTCCGCGCCCCAGGGGCAGCCTCCTCCGGGGCCTGGACGGGTGTCCGCCGAGGGACACACACCGCAGGCCCGGCTCTGAGGGTCCCCGGAGAGGAGCCGCTGCCGGCGGGCGGTGCGGAGGCGGAGGCGGATGAGGGAAGTCTGCTGGGGATGCCTTTCTGTCTTCGTGGGGCGCCCGTGGGCGCTCGTGGGCACTCGTGGGGGCTCATGGGCGCTCGTGGGGTGCTGGGGGCTCAAGGGCGCTCGGGGCTGGAGGGACCCTGCAGAGCCTCAGCCAAGGGCGCGATGCGCTCCCCACAGCAAGTCTGGGTCCGGGCAGAATGGCCTGCAGGGCGCTGGGAGAGGGTGCCGGGCAGGGAAGGGGTGCCTGCCTGCCTGCTCCCAGCTCCCCCTTTGCAGAATGTGCCAGAGGTTGGCGGCTGGGCTGTCTTCGGGTGGCACTTTCCAAACGCCCCCCTTCTCCTCCCGAAGTTTTCCGTGGAGACCGTGTCCCCCCCCCCCCCGCCCGCCCCCTACGGCCTGGGAAAGGCAACAGGTGTGACCCAGAGCCCAGCCCCGGGCCTGAGCTGCCAGCCTCGTGCACGCGGAGGGGGCGCCCAGGAGGCCGGGCACCCTGACGCTGCAGAGAGGCCCGGCCTGTTGGGGGCACAGACCCCGAGCGGCCCCCAGGCTGTGCGCCCTTCGCTCGGGCAGGGGCCGCGATCGGGCTCCCCAGGCCGCAGGAGAGCCACACGCCCGGGCTGGCCCCCGCCCTGTCCCCACCGCCGCCGAGCGCTGTGGGCGGGCTGCGTCCCAGGCCGGGAGCCCGAGGCGGCGCCTGGGAGGTGAGCGATCCGCGGTCAACGCGGGCCTCCCGCGTTTGGGAACCTTCTGGGGGCGCGGGGGGGTGGGTGGGAGGGCGCAGGGACGGCAGTGCATTCAGCGAGAGGGCCCGGCGGCGGCGCAGGGCGAGCGGGGCTGCGGCTCCCCGGGAAGGGAAGGGCCTGGAGCAGGTACAGCTGCAGGCAGAGCAGGTGACTGACAGTCCCTGTCCGGTGGTCAAGATGCTTAACCCCGGGTTTCCTCTGGTGGGCGCCCCGTCCCAGGGATCAGGGGGCACTGCTTCCCCAGGGGAACCCCAAGGCCGCCCCAGCCCCCCTTTCTGACCTCTCCGGGCGTGGCTCTGAGCGGGGCCAAGGGAGGAGGGGGCCGTGCGCAGCCCCATCCCTTGTGGTCGCCCACCGCGCTGAGGGTTCACCGCCCCGTCCCCCGGGTCGCCTCCCCCCCGCAACCACTTGTCTGAAACTTACCAGATTCCAATCTTCGGGCAGGAAAAAAAGTGTTTCATATACAAACCGATCAGGGTATTTGCAGATAATTGCGAATGTCAAATACTCGGGCGTGATGACAAAGTGCAGAGTTGGCCAGGCCTGCGGGGCGGGCGGGGTGCTGGCGGGCTCCCTGGCCACCTCGGCCTCAGAGGAGGGAGGGAGGGAGGCTGCGGCCCTGCAGCTGCACGCAGCCCTGCCTGCCCCAGACCCAGCAGCCCCTCCGCGGAGGAGCCGGTCTGTGGGCTCAGTCACTGCCCGCACACTGGGGGACAGGGGGATGCAGCGCAAGGCCAGCCCCCCAGTTGCAGGCCCGCAGCCGCCTCCCCGAGCCCCAGGCAATTTGCACAGGCGCTCGGGGCGCCTGGCCCAGCGCTCTCAGGTCCCCTACCTTCCAGAGCTGAGCCAGCCGTCCCCACGGACGCTGCTGCCAGACACACGTGGGAGGGCGCGTCCCAGGCAGCGGCCACCGCACCTTCTCCTGCTGGGCCGAGTCCTTCCAGGAAATAACTTCTTTTTAAAATGCAAAAAAGCCTCCTGAAAGCCGGACTCTCCAGCCCAATCTTCCTGTCCCCCATTGCAGGAGGCCTTTTTTTTTTGAGGGGGGGGGTCCTGGAGCAGGAGCATACAGGCCCCCAGAGCCAACCCTATCAAAGCCTTGGTGGCAGGAAGGTGGGCTGGCTGGCCTGTGCCAGCAGCTTTGAGGACAACTCCTCTGAGACACCCCCCCCACCCCGCCCCAACCGCAGGCTGGCCCAGAATGCCTCAACAGCCCCCAGTCCTTAAAAAAAATAGAATAAGGCACTTCCTTTGGATTCCAAGCCCACTGAAAACCAAGGGGGGCTTCTAGGTGGTCCATGGAGTCAGTGGCGGGTGTGTGGCCCCCCAGTGTCAGGCCCGCAGTGGGCAGGAGGGAGTGGTGGTGCCCAGGACTGCCAGCAACGGGCTCAGGCCTCTGAGTCCTGGTCCAGGGACAATGCCAGGGCAGGGGGGGGGGGACCGGGGAGACCCTGACACTGTCTCCAGCTGAGACCTGAGGGCAGGGAAGTGAGGGCTGCTTCTGAAGGTGGGGGAGGGCATGTGGGGAGGTCTATCGCTATCCCCGACCCCAAGGCAGACCTCCTGCCCCCTCCCCTGAGCGCCCGCTGGCAGTGTGTTCCTGGACGCCCGGAAAGTGTGCCACGCAGATCACCCGAAGTTTCCTTTCCAACGTGACAAATGAGGCAAGCATGCCACTGCAGTCCCGCACCTGAGTGTCGTTGGGGGAGGGGACGCTACTGGGGGGACAAATGGGGAGAGGAGAGGCTGGCTCTTGCACTTTCTCTGCCGCTAAACTGCTGCGTTTGGGCCAGGAGGATGGGACTAGGGCCTGGAGCTCTGCAGAGGGAAGCGGGTTCCCACGCCTGGCTCCGGCTTAGGGACAGGGCCGGGGTTTGGGGTTCAGCCTCTCACACCTGCCCTGGAAGGCCTGGGTCTTTCTGGAAGGCCGGCGAAGGTCTCCCCGGGACAAGCGGGGCGACCTGCTCTGCGGGGCTCTCTCAGCCCAGGTCCAGGCAGAGCAGAAGGACGACAGCGTCTGTCCCCAGCCCCGCCGGCCAACAGGGGCTGCACAAGTGTGAGACGTGATTCTATTTGACTTTCCAAATCAGGACGCATTGATTGGGGCCCAGAGAGGTCATGGCACGTAAGGGTCTTAATGAAATGGGCTGTAAACAGACAAATCTCTCTCCCGGCTCGCACCGCTCTGGAGGAGGCCGGGCTGGGGGACGCTGTTTGTTTTTTGTTTTTTAAGGGTGTGTGAAGGAGGCAGCGAGTGGAGTTTCCAAGACCTCAGGAAACAGCTTAGCTGAAACCAAGACAGGGGAGAGCAGGGGGTGCAGAAAAGCTGGGGCACAGCCTGGGTTCACAGGGCAGCTCTGTGGGGGCCTAAGCTGGGGAGGGACTGGGGGTGCTGGTTGGCTGGGGAGGCCGGGGTGGACATAGCAGAGACTCTGGGCTGTCCTCTGCCCTGCCCTTCTCTTCCCAACCCTTCCCTCTTCCTCAGCCTCTGCATGCCACTTCCTGGCACTGGGCGGGCAGAGCAGGGGCACTGGGAGGGCAGAGCTGGGCCACTTTAGGGGGCAAAGGGGTGAGTGCCAGCACGTGGTCACTGCGGTGGGTGCCAGGTGCCTGGTGAGGGCCTGAATGAGGAGGACGGTGGGAGCAGGAGCCCTGGAGCAGGTGGGAAGGAAGGTTGGCTGTAAGCCTCTGAGAAAGCAGGCGACGGGGAATGTCACTCACAGCTCAGGAGTCCCCCCTTGGCTGCCAAATGCCAACCCCGGGCGAGCCGATCTCGGAGAAGGGAAAGGAGGGGAAGGCTCTCCGGTACCCTCAGCCCGAGATGCGCCCGCCCGAGGCTGGGGACATGGGGGCGCCCAGGAGGTGGGCAGGGCGGCTCTCCAGGCGCCCCGGGCAAAGGGCTGGGCCCATCCGGATACCTGGGCTCCGGAAGTCACCTGGCTGCAGCAGCCCTGGCTCGGGGCTCCCAGGCTCACACCAGGCGGCTAAGGAAAAGGCACCCATGTTCTCGCTGGAAGTGGAAAGGACAAGCTCTCCGTGTGTGTAAACACCACGTCTGAGCGCCCGGTCCAGCCGCCCTCCCGGCCCCCGGTTTGCACCATTGAACCCTCGCCGTTTCCATCGACCAGCTTCTGACCCGAACAAGAACAGGGTTTAGAAAGACTCTCCATTTCGTTAGCTCGGTCCCGGCAAACACCGGCTACGTTGTATTGGGCATAGAACTCAAGGTCAAGGGAATTTTTGTAGAACGCTTTTCGAAAAGTCCTTTCCAAGATCCGTTTCCTTGTGTGCGGCAGAGATGGAAGAGAAATGTCCAGCCCGCTCCGAGAGGCAGAGATGCTCGGCTGCCATTGCATCTCGGAGGCTCTGCCTGGCTCCGCTCTGCAGACACAGCCTGGCGAACCGACCGCTTGCAGACATCCTCCCCGCCCGAACGGCCTTTTCTGTTTTTAAATGGACGGATGGTTCCCCAGGTGGAAAAACTCTTTATGACTAAAAAAAACCAAAACCAAAAAAAACCCCAAAAAAACAAAACAAAACAAAAGACTCGCTTTCTAAAGGATTAGAAAATAAAAGCAAAGCAAACCTTTAGAACGCGTTCCAGCATAGAGGTGTCTGCTGAGTGAGAGCTATTCCTGCCATCCAGGGCTGGAGCTGCAGGCAGTGCGAGGCGATCACAGTGCGAACTAGAGGGAGACCCTGCCGGGATGTAGCACCCCGCAGGCAGCACCCCGCAGGCCCCCCAGGTTACACTTGTGCCCTGAGACCCGGACTGTCGTCAGCCTCTTTCTCCTCTCCGGTGACAGCAGCCCACCTTTCGGAACTCTCCCCGCCAGCCCGGTGACAGGGACGACTGTTCCGCAGCCAAAGGGCTTGGGAAACAAACTTCCTTCACGCCACACACAACCGCACACACAGTGGCCTGTTTTTTTTAAAACTGTTCCTTCTGAATGAGAGAGAGAGAGAGAGAGGAAGAGAGAGAGAGAAGAGGGAGGAAGGGGAAGACTGGGAAACTGGAGCTTAGGTAACCAACAAACCCAATGACTAGGCTTTATGATAGATACTAAAAGGAAAAGTTCCCCTCGTAAAATGTCTCCCAGCTTATTAGTGATTTAAATCAGCCCGGGGCTGGGAGAGCGACGCCCTGGGCAGCTGCTGTCACTCCTGGAGGTGCGGGTGTCACCGATCGGTCCCGGGCAGCGGGCAGAGGCGGGTGCGGCGGGCGCAGGTGAGCCGCTCCGCGGGGCTGCGGGGCCTGGAAGCTTGGAGGGAGCTCCCCAAGGCCCCCCCAGGTCCCCCAAGGCACGGGGATTGGAAGTTAGAAACGAACTGTCATGGCCGATGGCGAGGGCCAGGGTGAGCAGGCCAGGGGCTGCGGAGCACCCCAACTCAGCGCTGGTGACGAGCCCAGGGCCTGCGGAGCGGGCGCTCCAGGTGAATGGGCACCTTTCTGGGCCGCTGTCCTTTTCAGTAGCTGACAGTGTGTGTGTGTGTGTGTGGGGGGGGCGCCCTGTGGACAGTTTAATATATTTAAAACAACCCCCCATCCACCTACTGAGGCTTCTCAGCCAGAGGCGGTGGCTCCGAAGCCCCGATGGAGCCCGGGCAGCGGGAGGTGTTGCCCAGCGCAGCCCGGCGTGGCCGCAGGGCCCGGAGGCCAGCGCCGAGGGCGGGGAGGGGGACTGCGCCCCAGGACACGGCTGTCGCACCGCCTGGGCCCGGGCCGGGGATCGGGGTTCCACCGACCGAGAGGAGCTGCGGGAGACCGGAGAGCAGGGAGCCGCCAGCCTGGGACGCCTGTGGGCTCCTGCCTCCGAGGACGGGTCTGGGCCGCCGAGCGGACAGACGGCGACGCGGTCCGTCCAGGGTCCCAGGGAGCTCCCCAATCCTGGCTCCGTGGCTCCCTGGCCGCCCGCGGGTCGCGGTTCGAGGCCAGCGCGGGCTGGTCTCCGCGAGGCTTGGGCGCGGGGCGCGCCAAGCAGACCGGCCTGGCTGGAACTCGGGGTGCGGGTGGAGCCGGGGCCAGGAGTTTCCCGGTGGCCTTTCCACCGCCAGGGGCTGGGGCGCACGGAGTCCCTGGCGCGTTGCCCGCCCCGCGCATCGCACTTGCGGGCAGGACGGACGGTCGCGGTGCGTCCAGGGCCCGAGCCCGCCCATCCCCCGCCGCCTCCCCGTCGGGTCCCCGGGACTCGGGTCGGAGGGAAGGCAAGGCTCGGGCTCGGCGGCTCGGCGGCTCGGCGGGCGCGCAGGGCCGGGGCGCAGCCCACGCGGTGGCGCTGTCGGGAGAGGACGCCCGGCCGAGCCTGGGACCCCGGCGGTGACCCGGGCTCGGGGATCGGGGCCGGGACGGAGAGTCCAGGCCTCGGGGGACCTTTGCCACCGCCTCGAGTCCGGGGAGCGGAGAGGGGGCCGGGCCCTGCCCCTGGTGCGGCGCTTCCCAGCGGAGACACGGCGGGGCCGGAGGTGGCCCCGTTCCCGCCCCTCGCCCCAAAGCGGGGGTGGGGGGTGGGGGCGTTGCGTTTTCGGGTCCCCTGGTCCGCTCTCCCGGGCGCTGAAAGCAGATTTCTGTTTTAAAAACCCGAAGAGCGGGGCCTTCACTTTGGGTCGCTGCGGCTGCGGCAGCAGGAGGAGGCCTGGCTGGTGGGTGACCCGGGCCAGGGAGAGGCTGCGGGACCTGAGGCGCCCCCCCCCCCCCATTAGAGCCGAGGCCTCCCCGGGCCCCAGACCCCGTCCCTTCCCTCCCCTCCTTCCTCACTCGTTCATCCCTGAAGCGTGCTCAGCCCCTCCACCCGGGACCCCAAGCTCCCGGGCCTATTGGAGCGTCCCTCCCGCTCTATCTGGCCCGGTCCCCGGCCCCCCAGGGTCCCCCGCCTCCTGGGTGCGGGCTCACTTGTCCAATTCCTCCCCGATCCCAAATCCGTGGTCGCCCTGAGGCTGGGCCCCGTCCTGGCGGCCGGGCCGGTTCCTTTGGGAAGGGGGGGACCTCCGCAGCCCCTACCTTAGGCGGCCCGACGGCTGCCCCCCCTGCGCCGGCGGCCTGCCAGCCCCGGGAGCCAGCAGTCCTCTGTCTGTGCGGGCGCGGGGTGGGTCTGTCCGCTCGGATGCCAACGGGGAAAGCGCGCGGAACACAAAGTAAGTGCCCACTACCCGCCCCCTGAGCAGGCCGGGCTGGCCTCCCAGATCCCGCTCCTCCGGCCATGCCTGCCCAGGCCGGACCCCTCCTGGCGCAGTGAGGGGGTCCTCCCAAACGTGGGTGCCCCTCTCCCGGACGGTTCTGGCGGAAATTGGCCGCAGAGGTGGTGCTGGCCTCGTCTGCGTGAACGCTGCCCTCTGCCCGCCCCCTCTGGCCCAGCACAGCGAGCCCAGGGCCAGCTGGAGGGGTGCACGTGGGGGTGCGAGTGGGGGAGAGGCAGGCCGGCATGGGTACCTAGGAACCGTGCAAGGGTTTGGATATGGTGGCGGCTCCTGGTTCCCCCCACCCCGGAGAGCCTGAGGAAGGGGGGATGCGGCCCAACTTGCCTGTGCTGTCTAAGGGGCAGCGCCTGGCCAGCAGGGCCTCTGGGCCTGGGGGCACCAGACTTGAAGTCTAGGAGCTCCGGGGAGGATGCTGGGCTGTCAGAGGCCCGCGTGTCCCGGAGGGGAGCTGACTCCTGGGCCCACAATGGCACCCCGTTCCCGGGCAGGCGGGCCTAGCCGTCCAGCGCTTGGGGAAGGGTTTTGGCCGGAGAGGTGGGCTAGCGTGGCAGGGCCTCAGTGTCCATCTGTCCGAGGACAGAAACCATTGTTGCCATGAGCAGTGCAGGCCGCTAAGGAAAGGAGAAGGCCCTCGAGGAGCTGCGGAGAAAAGGGAACAGGGTCATAAGAAAACACAGGCATATGGGAGCCCAGCAGAAAAGATCCGTTGATTTTTTAAAAAGAACAAATCTCGGGGATTATAAGACAGGCGACCTTTGCCTAAAGGATAAGGAAAATAACTGGGAGACGGGAAGATGTGAGTAAGGGCCAGACAAAAAGTCAGGGAGAAGCAGGAGGGGAGATAATGCCCCCCACCCCATGGGCTCCCTGCGCTGTGAGTGCTGCAGGGAACTGTCGGGGAATGCACAGAAATGCGTTTTGGTTCAAATTAATTTTTTCTTAGAAAGGAACTGAAACAAATGTTTTTCTTGAGGATGATTTTGTTTTTAAAACGTTTGGAAATGAACCGCTTGAGGAATACGAAACGAAACGAAACCAAACTTGAGGAGTCATCATAATTTATTTACTGTTTCAAAAAAACAGAAAATCCTAATAAAAGGCAAAAATGTTATTTAAAATTTTTACTGCCAAAATTAAATATGCTGGAAATAATTCGATTGATATACTTACTTCTATGAGATTGATATGAGATCAATGCAAAAACTGTGCAGTTCCAATATAAAAGCCTATGCAATTCAAAACATAAAAGCCTTTATTGAGGACAAAACTCTAGGGGGAAATAAAACACACACCAGACATATATCACAAAACTTCTCAAAATTCTCATTTAAATCGAAAGATACTTGTAAAATGTGTTACTAAACGTAAGTCAAAGTTCAAAATACATTTCTGGTAGTAATTCATATTATTCAACATTTCCCTTTACGCTCAATGTGATTTTGAAACAGTTGGAGTTCTTTCCCCCCAAAGGATATAAAACCCGGACAAGAGAAAGCAGTGGATTTGCTTTTAATAAAGAGAAAGCAATGAATTTGAAAGGGTGCGGAATCTGAAAACAAACCAGCCAAAATGTACATTTCATTGTACATCATTGTATATACTTTATTTAAATTGCCCTTCTCGGGGGTTTAATAATTTAGAATCAATAGCTCCCTTCAAAACATAATAAAATATTTACACTTTATAAAATATTAACCGGTTAACAATAAGGCTGCGTGGTTTAGAAAAGTGTGACTGAAGTCCTGTAACCGCGCTGTTGACATAAGCCGGCGAGGTTAGGGGCAGTGATCCTTCGCAAAATGTAAATGATCCTCCAACAGCGGCGTTTATAAAATAGCTCATTAATGACTGAAGATTGAATCGCTCCAACCATTCGCATCATCAGATATAATAATAGTGACGAATCAGATGGTAACGATCCTGGCTAAAGCACTCGCCTCTCCCTCCCTCCCCAGACGAACTGAGGCCCTAATACCGCCGATTCTTCCGAGTTCCCGGCCACGGATCCCGCGGAGGACCCGCAGCTCACGCCCAAGGTAAGGAAAGAGCCACATTATCATCCTGGTGGAGAGGTAAATGGAAAAGCGCCTTTCCCCATTTTGCAAACAGGCTCCAACTCGGGCAGCGGTGGCTGGCTTTCGCAACCCCCTTCCCCTTCCGACGGGACAGGACAGAGAAAGAAGAAAGTTTGCCGATCAAACTTACAGTTTGCTTCTTTGCAGCCCCCAAACCCTTTCGGCCACCACCGCGAGTGGATTTACTGGAGCCACTTTTTTTGTGTTTTTGTTTTCTCTCGCCGACGTGCATGGTGCGTTTTCTCTAACCAGTGCGTTTTGGGTGCGATTGAAGGAATAAAAAAATGGGGAAAAGAAAACGCTGCCTGGAAACTCCCAGGATGGTTGGTTCCCGGCAGGTTGGCGGCTCGGCCGGCTTCCCTTCCCGGCGGGGCTCCTGACGCCTGGGGCTTCTTTGGAAATTGGGGGTGGGGGGTGGGGGGGAAGGCGGCACCTGGGTGCGGGGTTCTCCTGAATCTGGGCGCGGAGACTCCGGCCGGGGGCAGGTTTCGCTTCCACCGTCCTTTGCTGCTCCAGAGGCTCCCCCTACTTTTTTTGGGGGGGGGGGGGGGACGGCCATGCGCAAGCCGTCCACCGGGTGGATGCGGCGAGGGGACCTCGGCCTGGCCCGGGACGAGGCTGGCCAGGCTGCCCGAGGCGGGTGCGCGGGTGCACAGAAGGTCCGTGCTCCCCCCCGAGAGCGTTTCCCGAAACCGGACCTAGTTTGGCCCGCCGGCGCCGCCGTACAGCCTGCACTTCTTAAGGGGGACCGGTGGCTTGGACAGCGCTGGGTGCGGGGAGTCCCCGGGTCCCGGGGATCAGGGAGAGAGAGCCAAGGGGTGCCTGAGAGACGAAAGGTGCGGCCGGCGGAGGGGGTCTTCATTGGCCTCGAGGCCAGCGGGGTCGCGCGTCCCGCCCCAAACCCGGCCCTCGAGTGTCAGCCGGCGCCCAGGGCACCTGGCGGGGGGCCGCGGCCGCTGCCCACGTGCTTTTCCTTTAAGGAGGTTGCGCGCCCAAGCGGGACCTCGGGGACAAAAGCGCGGCCTGAGTCCGGCCGGCTCCGCGAATGCCCCGCGCCACCTTAAATGAGCGCGGCGGCCGGAGCCGGGCTGCGGGAGGCTGCTGCCACCGCCGCGGCGGGCGAGCCGCAAAAGTTTGGTTGGGGCTGAGCGACGGCTTCCCCAGATCCGCCGGAGACGCCCCTCCGCACGGCCCCCGGGAACGCAGAGGCTCGGTCCTCGCCGCCCAGCTCCGCCCGCGCTCCGCAGCCTGGGGCCCGAGCCGCCGGAGGAGGTCCCCGGAGTTCCAGCCCCGCAGCCGGGGGACCGGCGGCCCCGTCGCCCTTGCTGCCGCCGCGGCACGGCCTCCGGGGGGGCTCGGGCTGCACCGATCGAGATGTCGCCGGCGCTGCGAGCGCTCCGGGGACCTCATCCAGCGATGCGCCCTGCTCTGCGCCCCCCTCGCGGCTCTCTCTCCGGTGCCACCCGCAGCTCGGCGGGCAGTGCCAGCGCGCCTGCCGTTCGGGACGCCCGCGCTTTTGTTCCGGACCCGCGATCGTGCCGGCTCTGAGCGGGCAGCGGCCTTCTCAGCGCGGAACGGGAGCTCGCGGGCACCCGGAAAAGTTGCTCCGAGGGGCGGAGGCGGCGGGTGGGGGAGGCGACAGCCCTCCTTTCGCCGAAGTCGAAAGTACTCGGCGCGGGGAGCGGGACCCGGAGCCCCGGCAGTCGTGGCCACGGCCCGCGAGCCGGTCTGCGCCTCCGCGGGGAGACCAGGCAACCAGGTCGCTGCCGCCTCCGCGCAGGGGACCAGTGCGCCCCGGGGCTGGGAGAGGCAGCCGCACCCTGGACCCGCCGCTTGGAGGAGGAGGAAGAGCGGAGCCCGGGCCCCGGCGCCCGGGAGCACACGCCGCCCGCGCCGCACTCGGTTCTCGGTCCCCGGCCCGCCGCCGCCCCTCGCGCGCGGTCCCTGCCGCCCGGCGCTCCCACCGCGGTCTCTCCGCTCCCTCCTCCCGCCTCTCCCCGGCCTCCCGCCCGCCTCCCACCAGCCCCTCTACCTCCTCCGCAGCCCCGCCGCCCGTTGGGTCGCTCGGCGGCTCCCCGCGATTGATTGATTGATGTTTAATTTCCTGCCAGGCGGGGCCCCCCTCCCGCGGCCACCTCCCCAGCCCTCTTCCCCGCCCCCCGCTCCCCGCGTTCGCCGCGGAGGACCAGCCTGGCTCCGGTGTCGATCCGTGCCCCCCCAGCCCCCATCCCGAAACCACCCGGAGAAGGCCCCCGCCCCCACCCCAAATTATTATTTCGGAGGCGCTAGATCTGGGGACGGCAGGGGGAGGGGGAGAAATCGGAAACCGAGGACACAACCCAAAAGGACTCACTTTGCCTGATGACTCAACGCAACTAATAATCGTCTCCCTCTCCGCGTCTCTCTGCCCGCGGCTTGTCGGCGAGTCCTCAGGCTGCTGGCGGCGGCGGCCCGGCGGGGAGCGGCTGGAGCTGACAGCTCGGCCGGCCGCCGCGCTCCCTCCCGTGCGCGGCCCCGGCTCCCGGGGGGCACCGGCCCTCCGGCTCCGGCCGCGGTCCTCGGAGCCAGCAGCCCGGCCCGCCGCCTTCGGCTCCCCGTCCTCGGCCCTTCGTCTCCCGATCGGGTCTCGGCTGCGGAGGTGCGAAGGGCTCTTCCTGCCTCGCCTCCCCTCCCCTCCTCCGCTGCCCCCTCCCCCGCTCGCTCGGTGCCCCTTCGGAGGAGCCCTCCTTTCCCGCCCCTCCTCCCCTCCCCTTCCCCCTCCCCCTCCCCATCATCATCATCATCATCATCATCATCACAACTACCCGCTCCGCCACCAGACGCCCTGACCCCGGGCCGTGCGCGCTGGGCCCCGGGGCGCGGGGGAAGGGCCGCGGGGAGCGGAGGGGAGCCCAGGCGGGCACCGCGCGGCGCAGCCCCAGAAACTTTCCACCCTGGATCCGCTACTCCTGCTCCATGGACAGAGCCCCCGCCAGCCGAGCCACCGGCAGACCGTGAGCAGTAAGTAACGTGGCCACGGCTCCCGCGGAGTCGGGGGGGACCCCGGCCCGGGCTCCCTGCCCTCCCGGCAGCGCGCAGCCTCTCGGCGGCCAAGGAGCCAACCAAGCGGGTGCGGACCAAGCCCCTGGGCTCCGTCCCTGGCCGCCGGCCCGTCCCCTCTCGCCGCCCCTCGGCCACCCCCGCCTGGGCCACCTCTCGGGGAGCCGGGCCGGGCGGAGCGGCTCCTCCCGCGGCCGGAGCGCGGGGAGGATGCCCGGCGCGCTCTGCGGTGGCGGCTGCGGCTTCTCTGGGGGCGTCGCGACCGCGTGGTGCCGTTTCATCAGGTGTCTCCTTCCCCCCCTCCTCGGCCGCCGCCCTCCCCGAAAATCCAGGGGCGCCAGATCGGTGGGTCCCCGAGGAGGAGAGCGCGGCCAGCCGAGCGGCCCGGAGGAAAACTTTTTTTTTGGTGGAGATTTAAACACGGGGGTGGATCGAGGCTCGTCCTGGCCGCGCGGATCATTTAAACGCGTTTAGTGTATTTTTTATTGTTATTCTGAGTTTTGCTTTTGGGGTTTGTGCCGGAGAGCTTTTACAAGCGCGCACAGGGTCGCCTGAAGAGAAGAAAGTTCCAGCGTGACAACCGCAGCCCCCGCCCGTGGGAGGGAGGTTGTGGGGTTACTCTGAGGCCCTCCCGCGTGTTTCTGGAGGCCTCTGGCGGTGGGAATGGGGTCCATTTTGTGCCAAGTGTGGGTGCGCCTCCAGACCGACGGGCCGAGGTGAGAGGCAGGGACTCGGGGCTCCGTGGCCGGGCCTCAGCCCTGGCCCCGCAGGAGCAGCGCCGTCACCGCGGGGTTCCTTTGGCTTCCTGCAGACCCGCGCGCACCCCCAGCCCCCCAGCGGGCGGCGGGGGGCCTCTTTGTGAAGTTCACTTTCCCCGCAACCCCGAGCCCCGGACAGCGAGCCTGCCGCCCCGGGGACGGCCCGTGCCAACCTGCCCGATGGGCCCCGCCGGGGTCCGTGGGGGCGAATGGATGGACGGATGCCCGGGAGACGGCGGCGGGGCCGAGGCGCAGTCCTGGGGGCGCGGGGCTCCTCGGGGCGCCGGGCGGGGTCGGTTCCAGGCCCCCGCGCCCCCCGGGGGGCGGGCGGCGTGGGAGGAAGTTTGCGGGGCGGCGCCGCGTCGCTCTGCCACTGGCCTGAACGTCTATCACGTGTGTGAGCGGTTTTCCCTCTTTTTTTTTTCTCTCCCCTCCCCTCCCCTCCCCTCCTCTTCTCCCCTCCCCTCCCCTCCCCTCCCCGCCCCCTCCCTAGGTCCCTGCGCGTTTTATTGCGACCTGCCGGTGGGAACTCTGTCTCCGAGCCGGAGCCGGAGCAGCATGGAGCGGCGGAGCGAGAGCCCGTGCCTGCGGGACAGCCCCGACCGGCGCAGCGGCAGCCCCGACGCCAAGGGGGCTCCCCCGGTGAAGGTGGCCCGGCTGGAGCAGAACGGCAGCCCCATGGGGGCCCGCGGGAGGCCCAACGGCGCCGTGGCCAAGGCCGTGGGAGGTAACAGCCCGCGGCGGGAGGCGCGTGGCGGTGGCGGCGGCGGTGGCGGCGGTGCGGGGCGCCGGGGCCGGGCTGGGTGTCCGGGTTCAGGTGCATCTCGGGGTGTAGGGTTACAGGAAGTGGCAGCGGGGTGGCCCGATAAGGTCCCCCGAGGCCTCTCCTCCGTGCCCGGGAGCTTCCTCTCCGGTTCAGGCCCGAGAGCGCTCGGCCCCGGGGGGTGGCACTCTGTGGGCACGGTGCCACTCTGTGCGCGCTGAGGTGTTGGCAGGTCTGTGTCACAGCCAGCTAGCTGTCTCGAGACGTTCCTGGAGAGCTGTTCTGGGGTTTCACTCGGCTGCCTGGCCTCGCAGGGGCTGGTTTAGGGATGAAGTTGAGGTATGTGGGCTTTGGGTGGAGGAGTGTGCCATGCCCCGGGCCAGAGCAGGGGCAGGGGCAGGGGGGTGGTCACCTGGCAGCCAGGACGGGGCTTGGAGGCCCGTTAGCACAAGCGGGGCTGTTCCTGCCCCACTGCAGGTGTGAGCTGAGGAATCCTGCGTCTGTCAGGCCCTTTTAGCGGCTCCAGTGCTACTGTTTCCTATACAGTTGACCGTCAGATACGTTCGCAACTTTGTTACGAATAATAGCACAATAGATAAACTAGCTTCATAGCCTTAGTTCCTTTCCAGGAGTTGAATATTATTTAAAATAATCTTTTGTAGGTTTTTACTTTTTTTTACTACTCAAACAGCTACTTTCTTTTAAAGTGGTTAGGAAAAGTAATTTTATAAAATGAAGATGTGCAAGGAATTGTTATATGACTCAACTATTTTGAGGTTTATATGCCATTTGCCAGTTGTTGTTGTTTTAGAAATAGAATGCATATTTTTCCATGCTGTGCAGTTGTATTGTGTTTGGGATAAAGGACTTTTAACTTTTTTTGCTTCTAGAGTTTTTCTTTGTCCTAACATTTTCAGCAGTAGCCTATTTAATCTAATTCTTTATATTAGCCTGTCTTAATGTTACAAAACCCTGGGAAAACTTAGTGATAAGCTCCATCCCCAGGTTCTAAATAACCAGAGTATGTATTTTGAAGTAATTATTTAACGTGCTCACTCCCCTTTAGAGAGTTAAATACAACATTTTATAAAGTAACAGGGTTTTATTTCTACTTACTTTGCTATTACTGTCTTAACTGTAGACATTCAGGATGGTTTGCTTTAGATCCTTATATTAATCATCCCTCATGAGAAGCACTCATTCTCTCAATTTTTAAAGCTTTGAAAAATTGGTTGGTTATAGATTGTAGCTTAAATATTACCCATTTTAGGGGCTTGAAGACATACTTTAATGAAGCAAAAGAAAACTTGATAGCTCTGTGACCCACTTTTAAAAGTGCTATTTATTCACGGTCTGTCTTAAGCCTGGAGCAATAAGTTTTGACTTTTCATATCATTTTTTAATATATGCATGTAAGAAAGAAAAGTAGATAGTGACTATATTGGATGATATGATATGCGCTGATAATGGATAATGTTTGATTAAAAAACTTTTAGAAATCCTTGGAGGATTTGTTCTTAAAGTAGCCTTATGCATAAAAAAAAAACACAGACTGGAAATTTTGGTTGTTTTCTGAAGACTTAGTAAAATTCACTAAATTGAGAGACGTTTCTAAATATTTTTGAATATAATTATTAACAGTTGTGCTTCCCTAAAACAAATTTTATTTATATCAGATTGAACTGTGAAAGACACTGCCCAGTTTTGAAAACCAGGGCTATCTTTAGTGTAAAATAGTAGTTGCTTTTCATATTTTCTGAGACTATAATTCACATTTGACCACTTATAAATTTGATATAAAGTAAATAATTATTAAGTCTTGGTGATGAATAATAGATTTGTTTCAACAAAGTAGTCTTGTCCCTTTTTCTGAGCTTTAGCTTCATTTAGTAATAGCAAAGGTCTTACTAGCTGCTTCCAAACTGAAAATAAAGATGACATTATTTTGTCTCAACAATTACCATTTATAACACTTAATAGTAAAGTGGTTTAAATAGTTTACACATGGTGGATTTTTAAAGATTTTTTAAAAAAGAAAAATTTTACTCTATTATAGCATAATAAGTTGGAAAGATTTTAATTTAGAAAGCTTTAAAACGTAACAGCTAGAACATAAAATTTCACTAATACAAAGTTTTCTTATTGAGTGTTAATGATTATGTTAGGGATTTACATTTATATACTGTAGTTTCCAAATGTTCATTGAAATGTTAATAATTTCATTTTCTTGTGACTTTTAATCACTTACAGATTGGAGAAAAGCAAAGCCTTTAAAAATGCACATTCTAAATTTAAAAAAATGTTTAAAATATATTTCCATTTAGCAGATTTTCATACTTGAAAGACTTTATCTTTTGGAACATAACGTAAATAAAAAACAGATTATATTCCTACCACCCTTACCTCCTTTTGTTTAAATTTTCTTTACGCAGAAGTATAATAAGCATAGACAACTACAAAAAGGCAGCTCTGCATTGCTATTACAATTTTCAGGCACATTGCAGGCTTGTAAATGTTGAAAAGGTTGCTATCATATGTCTGTAATAATATGTTTTAAAAATAGAGCTCAACATTTGGGAGGATGCATTTGTTAATCTTTAGTGATGTTAGAGGAAGCTCCGCCCTACAAATAGCAGAAATTATTGTTAATCATTGTTAATTGTTTACCGATAACATGGCAGTTTATCTTACTGCTTTGATGAACAGTGAGCGGAGACATGTTTCTGAGTGCATCGGTTGCAATAGTACATTTTTTTATTTTTTCATTTCTTTGCTGTTCTATTTCTTTATTTTAGTGTCTGGCTTTTCAATAGCTGAGGCGGTAGATACACTGTCACAGCCCTCCAGGTTGCGCTTTAATAGGGGACCGAACAGTCCCTGCATTGTTTGCAGTGTGGTTAGCTCCAGAGGACTGCCAGAAAAGGGGTCAGTTTTACTTTGTCTCTCCAACACTTTCTGGGGTGTTTTTGCTCTTATCTTAGCGGTGTTGTAAAGCACGCCTGTGATAAAATATCCGTGCTCAGATGTGTATGACAGGCAGCTTTTACTGAAGGTCCTCAGGAAGGAAAAAAAAACAACACACACACAAACCAGGCTCATATCTCTTTAAAAACCATATGAAGGCCAGGAGAGAGTTGAGAGCAGGCAAGAGCACCGTGGCGTTGACAGCTTTATATCCCTGCTGGGGAACATTCACTTACCCCACTGGCGTTCCTTGTCAGCTAGTAATTCACTCCATAAGGATTCGGAAAAGGGATGATTAATGGTGGGGACGTTTATATTTGTAAAATTGGTGATTAAAACTTACAGATCTATGGGAAGCTTCGGGAAAAGCAGGGATCGTGTAAAAGATGGCGAAAATGAGAATCAGATGATCCTTTTGACCACCGTTAGCATAAGTACCTCCAGGGCTCTGCTGCCTGCAACACTCCAGCCAGGAGACCTACAGCGGAAACTGAAAGTGATGCCAGCCCAGGGCCAGGCCAGCCGGGCGGCTCTCCCCTCCGGGCAGAGAGAGCCGCTGGCCGGCCTCAGGGAGTGGGCCCCACTCCCCGTCCGCAGAAGCAGGTCCATTTCCCCCTGTTGGGGTTCAGGAGGGACGTCCAGACAGCTTTATCGAAACGCAGAGAGCAGGGCTGGCGTCGACCAGCTGGTGTGTCTGCTGATGGGAGGCATGGCGCTTCAGGCATCTTTTTTGAGATTTTTTTCATGTTCCTGTGGCTTCGGATGCTTTTCTGGGGGTTCGATGGTCTAGATTTTAGGTGGGAATGTTTAAACCCTGGGAATATCTTTTAGTGATATTTGCTTTTTTTGGAGAGGGGGGGGAGAATGCGTTTTTAATATCATTTAATTTGGCTAAAGAATCATCTGTTGGAACTATCTAGGACTAGTTGACGGGAAGTAGACCCAGTCTTTGCTGTCAGGCATATAGCTGTCTTGTCGCAAGGAGACAAAAGCGGATGTTCTGCATACATGGGTGCCTTCACGCCAGAGAATGACTGTGATCAGGAGGACACATGTGATCGGAGTTGCTGAGCCGGGTCTCCCCGAGCGCAGACCATCGTCTGAGTGTCTACATGGGGGTCCTTGCCTTTGCCCCGGGGAGTAGGAGACACGCAGCTCCGGTCGGGGGGGCAGTCGGCAAGCTGGCAGGTTGTAGAGACACACCTTCCTGTTTGAGAGGAGCGCCGATAGGAAAGCGCAGAGATACTGACGGGTGGAAATGCACTCAGTACTTAGAAACCGGGAGACGTATTGTCCACAGGGGAAAAATAGAGCAAATGTTACATTCGTTTTAACCGAGGATGGGTACCGCCATGCTTGTAGGGAGGGGTGGTTGCTTCCAAAGAGAAAAGATGCTATTTCCCTCTTCCATTCCACTTCTTTTATTTTTTTATTTTTTTACTTTTTAAGGGTTTAAGGTCTTTGAAATAGAATGAACTTAGGGACAGGGTCATCCAGCCGTGGGGCATGTCCTCTGTAGTTCTGCTGAGGTAGAAAAATAGCCCTTCTCGAAAGTGTTTTTTAGCCCTTGGCCTGTTATTAAAATAAAGATATACTTGGTTAAGAAAAAAATCTATGCCGTGGAACATACACATTAAACAGAACATAGGGTATCCGTCCCTCACAGTCCTGAGCGTAATTGGACGTTTCGAGTAATTTTGGAAGCCCTGTGTCCCATCCGCAGAAACCCACTGCCATTATATGTTCAAGATCATCTGCGGGGAAGTGTGTGCGTGTGTGTGTGTGTGTGTGTGTGTGTGTGTGTGAGCATGTTGGAGCTGCATAGAGGCCTGGGGCGTTCTGCTCTCTGACCCCCACAAAGGCAGCCAGTGTCACCCTGCCCCAGGGATGTGACCAGAATCAGTCTCTACACCTACGAGTCCTGTGCTAAGTCTTCTTTGTTTTTTTTTTTTTTGTTTTTTTTTTTACTCTATCTGTGGGGAAGGAAACAGACTGTCATCATATTCTTTAAGAATATGAATGAGTTATTTTAAGAATATTGAAATCAGTTATATTCCAGGTAATCAGTTGGTAATTATTTTATATATCTGGTAAGCAGGTTTGGCGGTTACACTTTGATAATTAAAAACCCTTCTTCTCCTTTCTTTTTTTTTTTTCCTTCTCCTTTTAAAAAATTCAGTGTAGGAACAGTATATATATATATATATATATATATATATATATATATATATATACATACACACACACACACACACACACACATATCTCAAAAAGACATTCGATTACTCAGCCAGATGAATTTCAAATTGTAGTATTTTCTTTGGTCTTTTTAGAGATTTTGGGTTTCTGTTGAGATGAAAGCGGCCCATTTTCTCACCATTAAAAAAGTTTCTTGTAGCAAATAATCTCCCATTTGGGTGCATACGGTATGTGCAGTTTGTTATATTTCAGGAAATTCAAACTTTATCCAACATAGCATGTAAATAAATAAGAAGTCCTTTTATGTTCTTTTACCTAATAAGTAGTCCTTTCTTTTTAAAATCTATGTAACTAACATAATATAGTAGTTTTTTACTCTCTTCCTTACATGAATGCTAAGATACAATGGCATTTGGAGCCCATTTAAAGACGAGGCATTTGACAAAAGTTGTATGTGTAACAGTTTGTCAGTGAGAAGTGACAAGTGGGAAATGACAAATGAAATGCTGGCATCGTCACTCTTTATTTTGATAAAAATGTCTCAATTTGCAGTGATATAATACGGCGTCGTATTATTTCATGGGTTGTGTGAGATGCATAAGGGAGATGTAGATTTTGTGAACGGAAAATTAGCAGCAAAAGTCTCTTTTCAGAAGCTTTGGCAGCAGCTTCCTCCTCCCCCAGCTCCCCAAGAAGAAGAACAGCAGTGAAATGTTGGATCTGACCCATACGTTTTAACTCGTTATTTCGAGAGAGAGAGAGAGAGAGGAAGAAAGGAAGGAAGAAAGAAGGAAAACTGAAAAATGGTTTTGAGTAGGAGACCTTTAAGCTTAGCTGGGGCAGATGAAGAATAGCGTTTGTCTTTTCCTTTTCATTCTTCTCCTTAGAGCAACTTAGCAATGAGTGCTTTCCCTCTGCTGGCTTAGATTGTGTGGGGGCTCTCTCCCTTCCGGTCCCCACTGCTCTTCTGCATTAAGTCGGGGTGCCAGCACGGAGATCTGTGCATTCCTTTTATCTTAAGGTGCAAAGATGATCTATGTGCTAACAATGTGTGTGTGTGTGCTTTTTTAAATTTCTTTATTGATTAAGGTATTACTTATGTGTCCTTATTCCCCTATTCCCTCCCATCACCCCCCGCCTAACAATGGGGTTTTTATATACAAAGGATTCATCACCCTCGTACATACGGGCAGTGGGATAGATGTTCCAATCCAAGGACAGGGCCCTGAGTGGAGCTGAGGCCGGAGTTAAAACGAAAGCCGGTTGGGGACTCACAGATCCCCCCAAAAAGCCGGCCTGGGCAGCGACCCGCTTTCCGGACTCCGAAGGCACGCTGCTGCCCTTATTGCCGTCCACCAGCCGGACACGTATTTCCTTCTGGGGCATGGAACAAGCCCCCCAGCAGCGCCGGGTGCAGGGTGCTGACGGAAGGAGGCTCCCCAATCCTGGAGCCCCATAGGATTTCCCCATGGTTTTCAAGGAACAGAGAGCTGTTTTGCTGTTTAATAGCCAGGGACTTAAAACCGGCGACAACATCCCCGTAGTTCAGTAGTTCAGTGGCCGGGAGAGGCTGCAGCAGCCGTGACCTTTGACAGCGGATGTCCTTCGCGCCTCCTTTGTCAAGTCCTTCCGCTTCCAGATTTTTAAACCTCCAGGCAGACACGACTTCCTGTGGAGCACATCGTCCTCAGACACCGTGCGCCCCTTGGGTCTAAGGCGTCTGATTTTCCCATTTGAAGGGATGTGCACGCGTGTGCCCTGGTGAGCGTGCTCGTTACCCGCGTGACAGATGCTGAAGACAGAGAACACAAGCAGGGCTAGAAAGGTCAAGCATTTGAACCTTGAACGGAAGCTGTCCACCGAGTCTGCCGGCCTCCTGTTGTGGCGAGAACAGGCTTTCTGGCGCGCTGAGCATCCGGGGTGATGGCTTCGGGGATGGTACTAGTTGCTCGTGTGCAGGGCACTTTGGCTCTGCCCGCACCTTTGGACCGGGGAGCCGTCTTCCCGCAGCGGGTGAGGGAAAGGCAGCCTGACAGCCCCCGAGAGCAACACGGGAAGGGGAGACACCGCCGTCTGCGAAGCGTGTGCGCGCCCGTCCTGACGGGGTGTCTGCGGGGTGCACCGGGGCGGAGGCTGCAGGCGCTTCGTGGCTCTCCCGGTTTGGCTGAAGCTTTGCACGCGTGTGAGGGGCAGCGACAGAGATCTGGCTAAAGCCAGTGCCCGCCAGAGAGGGGATCCTGCTTCTCATAGGAACAGTTTGAACTGCAGTCTAGGGAGCACAGATAGCTTTTTCTTTCTTTTAACAATGTCTTTAGTTGTCTTTGTATTTGGCCGGGCCCCTGACCGGTGTGGCTCAGTGGATGGAGTGGAAGTAAGTGTAGCGGGTTATGCGTGTTGTTGTTTTTTATAACCGAGTAACATGGGTCCTCAAGTTCCCTTCTTCTTTCCCATATAAAAATTGGATACTTTTATTGCATGTCTTCCAATTATTTATACGTGGAAGGGAAGGCAACATTGCTAGCTTGGTAGGAAAACGCATTCATCTCAAAATTCCTCAAATAGCAGTGTTTTCGAAATATTTGGGGGGTGGGGGGCGGGGCTCACAGAACCAGAACTTTCCTTTGTCGTAACCCGAAGGTGCTCCGAGAGCGGCGTGACAGTGCCTCTCTGAGGGTCGTCGTGGAAGAAAGCGACTCGCGTGGTGAGGCAGGGCAGAGTTTATGTTGCTTTGGGCCCGTTCCCCGAGCAGCGATCGGAGACAGATTACAAGCGCAGTCATACAGTGGGGAGACGCAATATCCATTTCTGCTTCAATTGGGTGAAGGAAGAGTAAAAACATCATTAAGAAAAACGAGGTGGACCCGTCGCCCAGCGCGCGTCTCTGGCCCTGAGGGAGACGCGGGGTAACCGGGGCACTTGGCCGGCCTCCGCTGGGCTCGCCCCTAAACGCGGTGGGGGCGGCCCGTTGGTTCTCGCTCCTCCCGGCAGGTTCGCAGGGGAGCCCTTGGGAGGCGGCTGCTCGGGGTTTGTTAACTGTGCCCACTGACTGCCCAGCGAGGGCTCCGTGGTGGAGTGTCCGCCTGTGAGCCCGGAGGTCCCCGGTGATTCCCGATCGGGGCACAGGGCCAGCTTGCAGGCTCCGGCCCCAGGGTGGGGCGTGCAGGAGGCGGCCATTGATGACTCTCTCTCCTCACTGATGTTTCTCTCTCTTTCACTCTCCCTTCCTCTTTGAGATCAATTCAGTGTGTACACACACACACACACACACAGAGTGGTCAGATTGTGATGATCTCGGAATGCATAATAATCTGGCCACTCAGTATATATATTTTATATATATGTATACACACATACACATGTATATATATATATACATACATACATGTATACATATATCTGTGTGTGTGTATGTGTGTGTGTGTGTATATATATATATATATATACATACATACATACACACATATATATGAGGCCTGGTGCATGAATTCTTGCGTGGGTGGGGTCTGGCCAGCCTGGCCAGGGGGAGGGGACATGGGCGGTTGGCCTGCCTGCTGGTTGAACTCCTGATCGAGGGGACAGTTTTCATATTAGCCTTTTATTATATAGGACTATATAGGCTATACACTGAGTGACCTGATTATTATGCGTTCAGACATCATCATAATCTAGCCACTCACAGTGCTCGTTGATTTTTGTCTTCATACACAGTGTGAAAGGGGAGGTCATATTTTCCTTTATTGTGCCTGAGGTGTAGCTGCCTCCTGTGTTGTTTTGTTTGGCTGTTGGCAGTGGCAGTCAGAAGGAGTGGGTGTTCCTATTGTTAGCCCCCCAGAAAGGCTAGGTATGGCCCCTGGGTCTGTTGCTCCTCCTCCTCTGGCCGCCATAACCAGGCTGGCGGGAAGGGCGAGAGTGAAGGTGAAAAATGAACACCCTTACCTCTTCTCTGCACACTAGGGCTTGTGGGGGACCCCGAGTTTCCACGCGCACTCTCCCCTGACCCTCACTCAGGCACGCAGGCTCTCAACGGAGGTGCAGGGGCTCTGGCTTCCATCTGCAATGACCGGGACCAGTGAATCCAGGCTCCCCCACCTCGCTGAGCCCCCCGCCGCCTGGCCTGCGGGGGGAGGGGAGCTTTCAGCCCCGGGGAGACAGGCCCAGGCCCGGCCCACGTCAGCGGCCAGCGCCCTTTCCCTGGAGGTGGGTCCCTCACTCTGTTCGCAGACACAGGGCCGGGGGCCTGGGCCATGGCTTGGTGTGAGCCAGGCAGGGCGTGAACCTCTGCCCCTTGTGGCGTTCCCAACCTCGGACAGTGGGGGCGGCCGGCAGCAGGAGCCCGAGGTGGAGTCTGCCGGCTGTCACCGGAGAGGGGCTCTGCCCTCCGTGGCTCAGAGTGGTCTCGGGTCCGCA
Source organism: Antrozous pallidus (assembly GCA_027563665.1). Lineage (NCBI taxonomy): Eukaryota > Metazoa > Chordata > Mammalia > Chiroptera > Vespertilionidae > Antrozous > Antrozous pallidus. The sequence continues at coordinate 8,578,577 of CM050508.1, read as the reverse complement.
TTTAAAACGCTTTCTGAGCCGAAACCGGGGTGGCTCAGCGGGTGGAGCGTCGGCCTGCGGACTGAAAGCTCCCGGGTTCGATTCCGGTCAAGGGCATGTGCCTTGGCTGCGGGCCCATCTTCCAGTGGGGGGTGTGCAGGAGACGGCTGATCGAAGTTTCTCTCTCATCCGTGTTTCTGACTCTCTATCCCTCTCCCTTCCTCTCTGTTAAAAAAAAAAATCAATAAAATATATGAAAAAATAAAAGTAAAAGGCTTTCTCAGAGCTGCCCGAGGAAAGGAATAGGAGAGGCAGGGAACCCCTCCCTTTGGGGGGCCCCTGGTCCCACACTGTCCCGCTCATCCCCCGCCTCAGAGTGGAACTTACAGCAAAGAGCCCAGCAGGCTTCAGGCATGGCGCGGAGAGCCGGCTATCAGAGCCTTCGTTAACCCTCTGTCCGCACGGGGCTTTTCGGTCTCCTCGCCGCACGCCATGCGCATGAAGGGTCTTTTGGTGGCTGTGTTTTCCCTGGGCCTTGTGACTTAACCCCAGACATTAATCCTGGGTGGAACCTGGCATCGCGTCTTCTTGCCTCGGAGCGAATTTTTGTTTTACAATAAAAGTCTTTTTTTTTTTTTTTCACACAGCCACCTTCTCCATGTCTCCCCTCCTGCGAGTAAATAGCAGCTACATAGTCAGAGGCTTTCAAAGGGCTTATTTAGTTCAAAAGAGGGAGTGATTATTTTAGGGGAACTTGACCGTTTTCCGTTCGTTCCCACCGCAAGCCGGTGTTGACGATCCGGGCAAGAACGCCCCGTGAGGCTGGTCGCGCAGCGCAAGTCTTGTCCCCCTTCCTCGCTCTCCGCCTCTCTCACCTCCTGAAGGCATGTGGCGACATCTTTAAAAAAATAAAACTATATGTCATGACCCTTGACCCTTGCAAATCAGTTGCTTGTCGTCTTCGTTGGAAGCTGAGAGACACGCGACGCTCGTGCACATGCCCTGGAATCACAGCGCTGACAGAAGGAAAGGCGTTGAAACCTCACTTTTAAGTAACAGAGCGTGTTTCCCGGTGAAAACAGACTCACCCCAGGATTCTTACAGCGGTCTTTCCTGTGTGTCACTGTCACGTCGAAGTTAAGGAGTCTGAGGACGCGGCCACTGCGAGATGGAGAATCAGGCGCCGAAGGCCAGCAGTGACCCAGCGCCGTCACTGACAGCCCGGGGGGGGGGGGGGTGCTGAGGATGCCGGGGAGGGGCCCTTCCCGGAGAAAGGCGTCCGGGAGGACGGGGGTGAGCGGGGTACCCCCACGCTTTGCCTGACCGCCGGCTTACCACGCTGCACTCAGACAAGGCTCTGTCCTGTGGGTTTGGCAGATGTGGGGTTAGGAGACCCACCCCCTTTACTGTGCATTATCGGGGACGTCTCAGGGGAGCAGACTGTTCCCGGACAGGGAAGTCATCACGCCTTTAAGACCCACGGAAATGGACTTGACAGGGGTACAGAAGGCGACCCCGATTCCTTTTCTCTCTTCCAATGAATCACCAGGTCACATTCAGAGAAACCGCTCTGTTCATGGGCCCATTCATACGGGCAGTCTGAGCCTTCAGCACATTTTTACGGCGAGCGTGTAAATCTCCCTGCACCGGAGCCTCCCGTCCCGAGAGCCTGCCACTGCTGTCACAAACGGCCATCGGTTCCCCGGGCAGCGCCAGGGGGGAAAAGGACTGCAGGCAAACGCTGCGGCTCCAGCAGGGACCCTGCCGTTGGCTGAGGCCTGTCTGGGGACCCACCTGCGCGCTCAGGGCGGATGCTGGGCCCTCTCCCGTGGAAACCCCCAGGACCCCAATTAGCACAGGGTCCGGGCATCAATGCACCTCTTTTCACACCGTTCCAAGTGGTTAGTGGAAAACAAGCTGCAAAGTAATTCCCTTTGGCCCCCCAATAAAAAGATTTATGGCAAAATAATTCTCAGCTTCATAATGGGGCTGTTGTAGGCTTGTGTTTGATATTTATAAGGCTGCAATGCAGCCCGTGGACCCAAACGAAGCATTTATTGTAAACAAGCTCCCTGCCAAGAGCTTACGTTCTGTCAAACATGATTAGATGGGAGATGGATGTGGCGCTTGGAAGCGGTTCTTTCTGAGCAAGGAGCGCCCGAGAGGTGCCCTCTTTCTGCAAAGGCCCCCCCCCCCCTCCCCCGGCTCTCTGGCTCGCAGGCAGCCTCAGGTACATGCAGCACACACAGGCTTGCTCTTTGAAAGCCTATCTGTCTGTGATCCTACTTCTCTCACCAAACTGAAGACATGAACAGATATGCCCGGGAACAGTTAGGCACAGTTTCTCTTGCCATCGGCATCCGGGTCTGGGCTGAGATGGGGCCAAGATCAAAGAGCCCCTCTCAGCTGGACAGGAGGGCCTGCACCACACCCTTCCTCAGGCTCACACCCAGCCCGGGTTTCACCACGAAGGCACCCCTGCCTCCTTCATTATTTTTAAAATAGATTTTACTGATTTTTTTTTTTTACAGGGAGGAAGGGAGAGGGATAGAGAGTCAGAAACATCCATGAAAGAGAAACATCGATCAGCTGCCTCCTGCACAGCCCCCATTGGGGTGTGCCCGCAACCAAGGTCCATGCCCTTGACCGGAATCGAACCTGGGACCTTTCAGTCCGCAGGCTGGCGCCCTATCCCCTGAGCCACACCGGTTCGGGCACCCCTGCCTCCTTGAATGCGGAGTTTGAAAGCAGCCTTTGGCCTGTCTCTGTTATTTTGCGTGGAGCTCGGGAGATAAGATCTATTATTATGGAAAATGATTTATGAATCCAGGGAATCTGAGGGGCGTGAACTCTTTTTCAAATTGAGATGTTTTATGGCTGGGATTACCCCAAAATTTAAAACGATGGGGTGCTTTTCTGGGGCCTTATTTATTTCTTCAAGGAAGGTAGAAACTTATTTTTTCTTAATATTTAGATTTTTTAAATAATTACTCTTTTAGGGAACTGATCACTTTGGTCTCTGGTGACACTTTCACAGAGTAGCCCTCCTGGGGCTGGTCTCCTTTGAGCGATGTCAGGAAGGACTGTACGATTGTCACTGAATTTATACGCAGTGGCTTAAGCGGTTTCTTAGGTTATTTTAATACTAAATTGAGCACTTTTTTGGGATCATTATAAAGTGGATGTCTTCAGATGAAAAAAGGAATACACTCGTTTTCTCTGTTTTTCTTGGTTAAGCCATTGCTATAGATTACATAGACACACACACACACACACACACACACACCACACACACACCACACACACACCACACACACACACACACACACACACACTCACACACACACACTCACACACACACACACACACACACACACACACACACACCACACACACACACACTCACACACACACACACACCACACACACACACCACACACACACACACACACACACACACACACACACACACACACACACACACACACACACACACACACACCACACACACACACACACACACACACACCACACACACACACACACACACCACACACACACACTCACACCACACACACACACACACACACACCACACACACACACACTCACACACTCACACACACCACACACAGACACCACACACCACACACACACACCACACACACCACACACACACACACTCACACACACACACACACACACACACACACACACCACACACACCACACACACCACACACACACCACACACACACACCACACACACCACACACACACACACACACACACCACACACACCACACACACCACACACACACCACACACACACACCACACACACCACACACACACACACTCACACACTCACACACACCACACACAGACACCACACACCACACACACACACCACACACACCACACACACACACACTCACACACACTCACACACACACACCATACACACACACCACACACACACACACACACTCACACACACCACACACACACACGCACACACACACTCACACACACTCACACACACACACACACCACACACACACACTACACACACACACACACACACACACTCACACACACACACACACCACACACACACACCACACACACACACTCACACACACACACACTCACACACTCACACACACACACTCACTCACACTCACACTCACACACCACACACACACTCACACACACACCACACACACCACACACACTCACACTCACACACACACACACACACTCACATACACTCACACACACACACACACCACACACACACACCACACACACACACTCACACACACACACACTCACACACACACACACACCACACACACACTCACACACACACATACACATACACACACTCACACACACACATACAACACACACACACACACCACACACACTACACACATATGTAACACATCTTGGAGTCCATCTGTGGGCACCCGACTTTCCCCAGCCTGTGAGCTGGTTTATTAACTTCACCTCAGTCACCCCAGTAATACCCTCCGTATCGCCGTCCGAGGGCCCTGTGCCCCGAGGGGACTGCGGGCACCCTGTCTCTCCTCTTTCCTTCTCCCCTTCGGGTGTCAGCAAGCTCCAGGGCTCCGGCTGCGGGTGCGTCTCTGTGGAGGCGTTGGCCAGGGGCCCGCATCCGAGTGGCCCCTGGTGGTGGGGAGGGGGGGAGGGGCATCAGTGTGGCCCCTGGTGGTGGGGAGGGGGGAGGGGCATCAGAGTGGCCCCTGGTGGTGGGGAGGGGGGGAGGGGCATCAGAGTGGCCCCTGGTGGTGGGGAGGGGGGGAGGGGCATCAGAGTGGCCCCTGGTGGTGGGGAGGGGGGGAGGGGCATCAGAGTGGAGTGGCCCCTGGTGGTGGGGAGGGTGGGGAGGGGCATCAGAGTGGCCCCTGGTGGTGGGGAGGGGGGAGGGGCATCAGAGTGGCCCCTGGTGGTGGGGAGGGTGGGAGGGGCATCAGAGTGGCCCCTGGTGGGGGGGAGGGGGGGAGGGGGATCAGAGTGGCCCCTGGTGGTGGGGAGGGGGGAGGGGCATCAGAGTGGCCCCTGGTGGTGGGGAGGGTGGGGAGGGGCATCAGAGTGGCCCCTGGTGGTGGGGAGGGTGGGGAGGGGCATCAGAGTGGCCCCTGGTGGTGGGGAGGGGAATCAGAGTGGCCCCTGGTGGTGGGGAGGGGGGAGGGGGATCAGAGTGGCCCCTGGTGGTGGGGAGGGGGGGAGGGGCATCAGGCCCCTGGTGGTGGGGAGGGGGGAGGGGCATCAGGCCCCTGGTGGTGGGGAGGGGGGAGGGGGATCAGAGTGGCCCCTGGTGGTGGGGAGGGGGGAGGGGCATCAGGCCCCTGGTGGTGGGGAGGGGGGGAGGGGGATCAGAGTGGCCCCTGGTGGTGGGGAGGGGGGAGGGGCATCAGGCCCCTGGTGGTGGGGAGGGGGGGAGGGGGATCAGAGTGGCCCCTGGTGGTGGGGAGGGGGGAGGGGCATCAGGCCCCTGGTGGTGGGGAAGGGGGGAGGGGGATCAGAGTGGCCCCTGGTGGTGGGGAGGGGGGAGGGGCATCAGGCCCCTGGTGGTGGGGAGGGGGGAGGGGCATCAGGCCCCTGGTGGTGGGGAAGGGGGGAGGGGGATCAGAGTGGCCCCTGGTGGTGGGGAGGGGGGAGGGGCATCGGGGAGGGGCATCAGAGTGGCCCCTGGTGGTGGGGAGGGGCATCAGAGTGGCCCCTGGTGGTGGGGAGGGTGGGGAGGGGCATCAGAGTGGCCCCTGGGGGTGGGGAGGGGGGGGAGGGCTGCCCGCTCAGGTGGGCATTGGCAGGCTGCATTCCACAGGGATGAAGTTCACAGGCCTGTCACACACCCCTGCCTGTTTTCCCGTCCGAACCCTGAGCACAGGCAGTAAGCTTCCCTTTTGTAAAGGAGAAACCCTTTTATTTTTCACTCTAAAACTTTACCTTTTCGGGGCTTTATTTGATAAGAGAAAAAAAAATCTCTCCACTCTCGTATGATTTCCTTGGGGACTTTGCACCAGTGTTTGAGCTCCGTTTTTTAATAATTTTGGTGAGTTGAGCTCCCCACAGGAGACACGCGTGTGCTCGGAACTGCCCCGCGGGAAAGCCGGCAGCCTGTCTTATTGGCAGCGGGTGCCCGAGTCCGTTCTGAATTAGTTCCTCCGGAGAACCCCAGGACAGCCGGCCTCTCCCACACTCCGCGCTCCAGAAACCAGTGGAGGGTTTTCCCTTGTAATGGTCAAACTGGAGAAAATAACAGGAAGGTGGGGCTCAGAACCCCAGGTGACGAAGCGAGCGATTGCATAAAGACAGTTGTATCGGCTCCTTTGGGACCTGGGGGGACTCTGATGTGCGGATTGCTCTCCCAGAGAGGATCCTGAGAACCAGGCGAGTGGCAAATGCATCTTCACTTCGGTACTATTCAGAACTATCCTCTGAGAAGAGCAACATTTCACCTCCTGGAGAGCAGAGGACAGAACCCTGAGGCTGATGAATTTCAGGGTGCAGCCCGTTGAACATGCCATTAAGTCTCGAGACACTCACTGACGCCTGCATTTCTAACCCGCTGCGAAAGGACCCCCCCCCCAAATTTAGCCACACGTGTGAGCTTTTCTGCGATGCAAACTTGCATAGTCTACTTTTTTCCTTGAAAACATTTTTTTAAAAAAAATCTGGGATCAGCAAACATTTTGTCTCGCCCTGCGGTTGTGAAACTTAGAGCAGAGGCTGCCTTCCTGCCACGTTGGACTTGGGGGGACCTGCAGGCAAGTCCCCCGGGTCCCAGGGGCGCAGGGTCCCGGGGCGCAGTGCTGCGGGCAGAGCCACCCGCCGATGACTGCCGTGCCCTGCAGGTGGTAAGGGCCTGGGGTCTGGTGTGCTCCCCCCGAGAACGTGGGGCGAGCTCCGGAGCCCCCTGTGCGGGTGCTCTCCGGGACGGATTCCCTGTCTGCTGCTGCTGGACGAGTGCCCGCGGGCCACGGGAGGTGGACGGGCTCAGTGGTTGGGGAGCCACAAGGACAAACGGCGCCGACACCACCTGTCCGCGATGCCAGGCATGTCCGGCCGGCTGAGCGTCTGGTCACCCGGAGCAGCACGCACCGGGGGCCCGCTGGAGGTCAGCTCGGGGGTGCGGGAGAGCACGGGGCTGCCGGAGACTTACCGGGCCGAGGTCGGAGGAGGGGCGGCGGCCCTGTCCTTGGCCAAGTGGGCATGACTGTCATCAGGGACTTAGTGCGTCGCGTCAGGCTGCGGCCCAGCTGCCAGGGGTGGCCCAGGTGCACCTGTGCCTCCTGGCGCGCGTGGAATGCCGTTTTGCAAACGGCCCGGCCCCCGGGATCCTGCCCCCGCGTTTCTCAACGGGAGAGTACTGCCAGGTGGGAGGGTGACCTCAGCCTGGATGGGCCTGGAGTGGTGGTTCTGGAACTCCAAATCCATCTTCCTTCTCTGGCCCCGCACCCCAGTTGGAGACTTTGGGGTAACAAGTGAGAGGTGGGCCGGAGTCCCCCAACCGGCCCTCGTCCTCGGTCTGTGTTTGTCCTCATCTTCCACAGTTAGGGTGTGCCTCGGGGGCTGAAAGGTAGCTTCCGGTTTCAGTAGAGGGAACTGGGGATCAAGTATTTCTGGATCATATCCCCTCTGCACCCCCTCTCCCCCCAGCCCCCAACGAGCCTTCTGGTTGAAGCTCTGGGTGGAGGTCTGCTCTGGAGGCACAAGCCGCTGGGCCGGGGAGGAGCAGGAAGTCTGATTTCTGCACATCCAGCTCATTCCGTCCCTTCGAGGGCCTGCTGGGCAGAAAGCTCTCCTCCGTCATCAGAGGATTGCCTGTTTCTCCCCCCGGGGCCGCCCAGGCCTTAGCTGTCCCGCCTCTGCCCCGGCTCCTGCATCCTCCTCAGTGAGAGTGACACACACACGGGACCACTCCTCCGTGGCATCTGTAGGTCCCAAGCTAAGGAGACAGAGGGGCCTTGGCAGTGGACGTCTGGCCCCCCTGTGAGGGGTCCCTGGTCCCCTAAAGTGGTTGCTCTCCCCCATCCCAAGACTGATTATAACATGTCTTTATTTCATGGCCTGGAGTTCTCATCGGCAGCTAACGTGGGGACAGTGTGTTTCCTTTACAATGGCAGTACATCTCAGGGGCTTAAGGCGCTGCCCAGGGCCAGGCAGTGAGGTTCAGCATTTTTTAATCTCTGGATCGGTTGAGCTCAGCCCCTGGGGGAACGGTGGCCAGAGGGGAACCACAGACTGTGGCGCCTCTGGCTGCCCTGGCTCCGGGGCCCGGTGTCTGGGAGAGGACAGCGGGCAGACGAGGGGAGAGGACAGATCCGTTGGATCCATTAGGAAATTTTGGATGAGACCCTGGGGGGAAAGGAAGGACACCAACCATATGCTCTCTCTGTCTTTGGTGGCAATTCTTGGTGCTCAAACTTGCTTTCATTGTTGGAAGAAGTGTCTAGAGGTTAATATGGCAAGTTATTTCTCTTGTTGTCTGTGTGAATACGACCGTGTATGTGTGTGTGTGTGTGTGTGTGTGTGTGTGTGTGTGTGTGTGTGAGAGAGAGAGAGAGAGAGAGAGAGAGAGAGAGAAGAGAGAGAGAGAAGTGTTATATAGCAAGTAAGTGGTGGTTTTGTTTTCCCTGTGAATTTGCAATAAGAAGTGTAGCTGCCCCCCCTCACTGCCTCCTCTGCCAGCCCCTGGAAGACCCTGTAGAACACACTCGATTCACGTGGTGGGGTTGGTTGGTGTTTGGGGGTTCTGTGATTTATTGATGGCGGGGTTGCTGAGTGTGATGCTTTCCTGCAGGTTGGGTTTTATACAGAGAGCAGACACGGGAAGCTCTGCCCTGAAGCCACTGTCATCTCCCCTTCGCCCTGGGACCTTCTCAGCGATAGAACCAGACAGACGGGCAGCCCCAAGGAAGGGGAAGGGGCGGGCCTTCTCCCAGCAGGTGGTTGCAGGAGCCTTGGAGAGAGGGGAGGAGAAGGGCCAGCCTCCTGTCATCTCAGATGGCTCCTGTCATTCCAGAGGCAGGTCCACGCCTGCGGGTGGACCCAGGGACTAAGGGGCAGGGTAGGAGGCGGGAGCCCGTGCTCACCCACACTGGAGTGTGGCCCTCGATTGGAGCCTTTCTCTGTCTGTGAGGGACTGAAGGCTGGGGCCCGGGTTTGGTTCCTCCTGACGCCTTGCCTGGCGCCTGACCTGTGGTAGGCCCTAAGAAGGCGAGCTCACGTACAAGCAACGCAGGTCACCCGCTGGACACAGCAATAGGGGAGGGTCCTTTCCTGAAAGGCCAAGCCTGTAGCCGAAACCGGTTTGGCTCAGTGGATAGAGCGTCGGCCTGCGGATTGAAGGGTCCCGGGTTCGATTCCGGGCAAGGGCATGTACCTTGGTTGTGGGCACATCCCCAGTAGGGGGTGTGCGAGAGGCAGCTGATCGATGTTTCTGACTTTCTATTCTCTCCCTTCCTCTCTGTAAAAAAATTCAATAAAATATAAAAAGAGAATAATGAAAGGCCACGCCTGTAGATTTCTGTGGGTGTGGATTTGGGAGTGTTGTTTTTTGACCCCCAAGAAAGCAGAATGCTTGGAGTTTGGAGTTGGCTCACACTGAACTGCTCTTCTTTTGCCTCAATGGGTTTCTTTGGGCATGCTATTTAGTTTCTGCAAGTACTGATTTCAGAGAAGAAGAGGGGGGGGGGGGGGGCTGGAGAGAGAGAGAGAGAGAGAGAGAGAGAGAGAGAGAGAGAGAGAGAGAGAGAGAGAGAAACATTGGTGATGAGAGAGAATCATTGATTGGCTGCCTCCAGCATGCCCTCCACTGAGGATTCAGCTCGCAACCCCTGCGTGTACCTTGCCTGGGAATCTAACCTTGGGCTCCTGGTTTATAGGACACGCAACCACTGAGCCACCCTCGCTGGGCAGTCTCTCAGTTTTAGTTGCCTCGTTTACTAAAGGAGAAGAGGCACACGGTCTCTCAGGGCACACGCGGGGAGGAAATAGGATAGAGCACCTGCGGAGCAGAGGCTGCTTTGTATCCTGACTTGCGTGGAAGGCGTGGAATCCTGTTGTCTGCCGGACCTTGCCGCTTCGTTCCTGGTGAGGCCAGACACCCCCGCGTTGAGGGATGCTTGATCCTCAGGCCCTTTCATGGCAGGGTCCTGGAGTTTCTGGGCACTGCCCTTGTTCTTTAAAACGAAGGAACGGGAAAAAGCCTTTCCCTGTTAAAGGAGCTGGATTCATGGAGGTAGGAAGACAGTAGCCTGCAGTTCGCTGGCTGATACAGAGAAGACATCACACATGCTCGATGTGGGGTTTCACCCACAGTACGCCTGCCCTCAGGCCTCCCATGACCCGGGACACAGAGGCATGATGGCCGAGGAGCCCTCAGAAGTGCTCATGAAAGTTGTTCAGTTTCCCAGTTACCAGTTTCTCGTGAATTCGTCCCGGGTCAGGGAGCCGTTGTGTGTGCTGGTGTTTGGCCGATTGCTTAGAGCAGCTCTGTCTGGTAGGAAAAAAAAAAAAAATATGGGACACACATGTAATTTTAAATATTCTAGTAGCTTTGTTTATTTGTTTTTAATATGTTTTTATTGATGTCACAGAGGAAGGGAGAGGGAGAGAGAGATGGAAACATCAGTGATGAGAGAGAATCAGGGATCGGCTGCCTCCTGGACACCCCACACTGGGAATCGAGCCCGCAAGCCGGGCAGTGCCCTGACCAGGAATCGAACCGTGACCTTCTGGTTCACAGGTTGAAGCTCAGCTACTAAACCACACTAGCCGGGCTATCGTACCTTTATTTAAAAAACAGTTAAAGAGCCAAAACCGGTGTGGCTCAGTGGATAGAGCGTCGGCCTGCAGACTGAGAGGCCCCAGGTTCGATTCCAGTCAAGGGCATGGACCTTAGTTGCGGGCACATCCCCAGTAGGAGGTGTGTGCAGGAGGCGGCTGATTGACGTTTCTCTCTCATCCATGTTTCTAACTTTCTGCCCCTCTCCCTTCCTCTCTGTAAAAAATCAATAAACTATATTTAAAAAAATAAAACATAAAGTTAAAGAAACAAGTGCAAATAATCTAATAATGTTTTGTTCCGAATATTATTTCTCTATCCGTTAATTTTAATTATTCACAGCGTGTTTATTTTTGTTTATGTTTTTGCTACTGAGCCACTGAAACTGAGTGTGCGTTTCATACTGAGGGGCCTCTCAGTTCAGGACCGGCCGCATTTCCGGGCTCGGCGGCCACCTGCGGGGAGTGGCTGTTGTATCGGGGAGGCGGTGCCCTTGCCACGTTTACCATTGGGCTATTGGACACCTGGCACCTTTTAGCCATTATTCTTTGCATCTTAGAGTCTAGCTACTCAGTGATTATTAGTAATACTTTTATTACGGAGAAATGCTTTTCAGTAAGGACCCTTCGCATTGCTGACGGGACCCTGGAAAAATGATGGGTCTCTTTTCGTGTTTCTCCGTAAGATGGGCGAAGACTGCTTTGGGAACAAGAACACAGATGGCTTCCGCTGCGGAGGGCTGTCGGACAGCGTGACTAGGTCGCCTGTTGGCTCCTCACAGCAGCTTGGCCACACGTGTGGGTATCATCACTTGCCTTTTGCTGGGAGGAACGTGAGGTCAAGTGCCTGGTTTGAGGTCGTTGTCTCGGGGGGGGGGGGCAGTGCCAGGATTTGATACCAGGGTTGCCTGCCTCCTGACTTGCGCCCTCGGGTCTCCATGCCCCCGGTCGGGGGGCGGGGAGCTCCCGTGGGTGTTCCCCATGGCACACACCTCAGAAGCCATGGCAGTGACTGGGCACTCGAGCAGCGCCGCTGCTGCAGTCGGGAAAGCGTTTTTCTGGGGGAGAGAGCCTCGCCTTATCTCGCCGCCATGACAACAGGATTCCCCATGCGCCCCGTCGTGTGGCTTTTTCCAATGGCTGTGGCTCCGTGCCTGTCCCTGCGTTAAACTGCCGGCTCCCCTCCCACGATTGTAAAAGGCTTAGGGAGGCTTCCGATCCAAAGGCTCAAAGGTCTTCCCTTGATCATCCGGACATGGGTCCGAGCTGCACGCAGAAAACAAGGCCGTGAACTCTCGCCGTAGGGCGAGGGCAAGGGTTTCTCTTCGTGGTTCTTTCTTTCTTTCTTTCTTTCTTTCTTTCTTTCTTTCTTTCTTTCTTTCTTTCTTTCTTTTTAATACATTTTATTGATTTTTTACAGAGCGGAAGGGAGAGGGATAGAAAGTTAGAAACATCGATGAGACAGAAACATCTATCAGCTGCCTCCTGCGCACCCCCCACTGGGGATGTGCCCGCAACCAAGGCACATGCCCTTGACCGGAATCGACCCTGGGACCCTTCAGTCCGCAGGCCGACGCTCTGTCCCCTGAGCCACACCGGTTTCGGCTCTTCTTCGTTCTTTTGTTGTCAGAGCATTTTGGTTTCACATGGCTCTTCTCTTATGAGATTTCCCTTTTAATTTTTCCCATTCTTAATTTATTTTTGGGAGCGCTTTCCAAACAGTCTCTATATTGTCACCTGCTGTCACTTTTTCCTTTCTCTTTCTTTTTTCTCCTTTTGCCTGGAGAATGTATGTTTGGGGAGGTACAAAACAGATAAACACCTTTTTTGGGGAAATATATTTCTACACATTCTTTTATTATCTGCTCCCCGCCCCCGACAGAGTTGCTTTCAAAGGCTTTAAGAACCTGGACATTAATGCTCTTCTTCCCCGCAGTTGACCCCGATGGTACTGTTTTTCGTCTCTCTTGTCTTTGTCACTGAACATCGAGTCTGTCTTCCCCTCCTTCTGCTGGGGTTGTATCTCATTGTAGTAATTTCACAACTGTTGAGAGTGACGACATCCTAGTGACGAGGTACATTTTTCTAGGGATTAAATAGAACCTGTTTATGATTTCCTTTGGTATCTCATACAGATGGGCTTCAGGACACACACTTATTATCACGCGCTTCTGGTTAATATTGTCTTATTTTATAAATTACCTCAAAGCCCTTGTCTTTTCCTTTCTAACTAAGTGTGAGGCATGAGTGTTTGCTCTTTGACTCTGAGGAGTTCTGGTGATCATGTCAGACAGCAACAGCCTCCTTCCATCACCGAACTGAAATGTTTAGGAAGGATTTCGGTCACCGGCACTTCCAAAATAGAAGGCCCTACATGGAGTAGACCCCTGTGCTGCCGTGCTGTATTTCATGTTGAGCGCGTTGAACTATTAATACCATCTTCCAGAATTAATAGGGTCTTAAGTTTTCTCCATCGACCCTACCCTTGGGGAGGATTTATGGTTCCTAAGTAATGGATACGGAATAGCTCCCGGAGCTCCTGGCTTCATGGGAAGTTGGTATCTGTGAGCCCCAGATGCATGCCACGCAGGTGTTGGCATTAGGAATGGCACAGGGGTGGTCAGCACGGAGACGCATGCACACACAGGTGTCAGTGGTGGGGTGGCCCTTGGCCCCCCGGGCCGACACGGCCCTGTGTGTGCGTATATGGAAGTCTTTAAAAGCAGAAGTCCACCTGCTTCCTCAGACAGAGATTAGGTCCCAGTGCGTGAGAGCTGAGAGGTCTGGAAGGGGGCTGTGGCCTGCCGGGAGGCCTCAGCGGTGGGTCCTGTGGACTGTTGTTCTTGCTTCAGAGGGTTTTACAGCCCCTGCCACTGCGATGAGGGCAGCGGCCAGTCAGACTAGCTCGCACTGGTCTCCCCGGTGCCACTGGGGATACCTGGCACACAGTAGGCGTTCAGGGAATACAAATCAGATGCCTGAATGAGATACTTTGGAGGACATCTAGTTTTTACTGTCCAGTGCATGTCTTCCTTACATTTAGGAATACACTGGGCATAAATAAATAAATAAGCATTTATTTAAAAATGTATTTTGTAAGGCACCCCGTGGCCAGGCTGCATTCTCTGATTTGTCTAGAACTGTGGTCAGCAAACTGCGGCTCGCGAGCCACGTGCGGCTCTTTGGCCCCTTGAGTGTGGCTCTTCCACAAAATACCACGGCCTGGGCGAGTCTGTGTTGAAGAAGTGGCGTTAGGAGAAGCTTCAGTTTAAACAATTTGGCTTCCATAAGAAATTTCAGTCGTTGTACTGTTGATAATTGGCTCTGTTGACTAATGCGTTTGCCGACCACTGGTCTAGAACAGTCTGCTCCATCCTTATTTCCTGCTTCCCGTAAGTCACCCCGTCGGTGGTGCCTTTGCTCTGAGCAGCACTCTGCTTTGCTGCTCCCAGAGCGAGCACTGAGTCAGGGGTGATGCGGTGTGACTGGCGAGCGTGTTGTGCCGGCTTAATAACGATTACCACGATCTCTAATGATAACGGTTCCTAATGAGTGTTATTATTGTTAATAAGGATGGCACTTAATAAGGACACCCAATACTTAGTATCTTGAATAATAATAATTAGCACCTGGGAACCAGTCCTGCCTTTGTATTATCTTCAGAACAAAAATCCGAGAGCTGGTCGTTGGCGGAGTGTCTGCTGCCACCCTCCCTCTCTGTCCAGATCGAGTGAGTCAGCCTCCAGGGTCCGGCCACGGGGAGGGGCCTGGCGCCCAGCTCCGTGCCCTCCGCATGGCATTGTGCAGAGGGGTCACCTTCAGTGTGAGGGGTCTTCCCGGTGACACGCACCCCTGTCTCCCCCTCTCTCCGCCTGCCCAGCATCCTTCAGGACTTTAGATCTTTCTTGCCCAGAGAGACGATCCAGAGCTGGTGGTTCGTCCATCACAGACTCATTGGTGTAGGTCGCATGGGACCCAGTCCATGTTTATTGCTTGCATGTTGGGGAGACTTCGATCTTCTTATGCCTTGGCTATGTTTAGATTTAAACTCCTGTACAACTTTTTTTTTTAAATAAAAAAAACACAGTTTATAAAAATCTTTGGCAAATTATGCATTTTTTAGCTTTTCACACTTTGATACAAAGCAGAGAAATATTTCAGTGACAACAGATTTCAACAGATTTTTAACGAGACTAATTTACTTTATTCTTTGGGGGTTTTACTTCTTTTCCCTGAAAACACGAGAAGGACAATCCCCTTCCAGTGTCATGGGTGTTGATGGATAAAAATCATAGTTTTATTTATTCATTTATTTTTTAAAATATATTTTATGGTTTTTTTTACAGAGAGGAAGGGAGAGGGACAGAAAGCCAGAAACATGGATGAGAGAGAAACATCTATCAGCTGCCTCCTGCACACCCCCTACTGGGGATGTGCCCGCAGCCAACGTACATGCCCTTGACCGGAATGGAACCTGGGACCTTTCAGTCCACAGGCCGGCGCTCTATCCACTGAGCCAAACTGGTTTTGGCAAAAATCATAATTTTAAAGAAGATAAAGGTGTGTGTGTGCGTGTGTGTGTGTGTTTGTATTTCGATGTATATTGTGACCTACGCTAACCATCAGTTCAGATGTTCAGGGACGGGTTATGTCAGGCTCGTGGATGACCTATGTGTGTCAGGATTTAGAAACATAAAATGTACCGGAGAAGCGTCGCTTACACGCCTTTTGTGGTTCTGGTCCATAGTCACATAATGGCACAGGCCCTGACGTCAAACCTTCCATCCTGCTGGGAAATTCACAGCACTTTCCCGCCAAAGCAGATCCGGCCTGAAAAGACTCGTCCCGGGTGACAGTGAATGATAAAACCACAGCCTCGAAGGGGAAAGGTGCGAGGGGCACGCAGGTTGCCTGACCTCACCCATGTGCCACCTGGGAACTCGGGTGCGACCCACCATGTAGTGACTAGAATCAGAGGCCTTGTGCCGAGGCCTGAGAGTCATAAAGGGGGGGGGGGGACCCCAGCTTTCCCATTAGGCCCATCTGACTGAGAGGCTTGTTTGATCTAACCCATCACGGATCACAGATGAGTGACTTTTACGGCTGTCCCTTCCCTCCTGTCCCGGTGACCGAGATGCGCTTGCTAACGTTTGCGTTCTGCTCTTGCCTCGTGCCCCCCAGGTCTGATGATTCCCGTCTTCTGCGTGGTGGAGCAGCTGGACGGCTCTCTCGAATATGACAACCGGGAGGAACACGCCGAGTTCGTCCTGGTGCGGAAGGACGTGCTCTTCAGCCAGCTGGTGGAGACGGCGCTGCTGGCGCTGGGCTACTCGCACAGCTCCGCGGCCCAGGCCCAAGGTACCCGCCCCGTCTCTGTCCCCCGCCTGCGTCGGTCCCGATGTGAGGGAGAGCGTGTTCCCCGAGTCATTCTCCAAACAAGGGATGGAGGGGGATGGTCAAATTGAGCATCTTTCCCAAACAGTGAGCAGCAGAATGTTTTGTGCGGAGTCTTTTCTAAAAAAAAAAAAAATATTTTCATTCATTTCAGAGAGGAAGGGAGAGGAGCGAGAGAGAGAAGCATCAAAGATGAGAGAGAATCAAGGGTCGGTTGCCTCCGGCACGCCCCCCACTGGGGTTCTAGCTGCAACCCGGGCATGCACCCTGACCGGGAATCGAACCGTGACCTCCTGGTTCATAGGTCGATGCCCGTGCTTGGCAGGGGGGAGTCTTGTTTTCTGGTTGTGTTAGGAAAGATCAGACCATCTCCTCCAGAGTCACCCACATCACCTTCAAAGTGATGAGCCCGCCCTGCTTTGGGTTGTGTTTCATCGATGACTCTGGTGTTTTCTCTGAGTCCCCAGATGGGTATGTTTTTGAGCTGGCGTCGAGGTGTTTTGTTCCTAACGTGCCAAACTTTAGTACATGATTGAGAAGCGCTCGGTTTTAAAAATGTATTTACTGCACCTTCCGCACTTTGCAATTGGCTTTTAATTAAATAGAAAAAAAAATGGATGCATCTGACTTTGTGTCTTTGAATACTGCTCTGTGGTTTTGATGTAATCCATTCATTGAAAAAAAAAGGAAATCTCAGTGTCATTGTGATCAATCCCTCTTGCCTATTTAATTGAATACGGAAATCCCGTCAGTGTTTCAGGTGCGCTGTGCATTGTGCACCCGGGCTGCCGCTCTCCAGGGAGAGACCATTGTTCTTCCTGCCGAAGGCCCCGCAAAACCGCTCACAACACAAATGGCCCCCAAACCTTGAAGAAGAGAAAAAAAAATTTTTTTTGACTCCATGGCATGATTATCCTTGTTTTCCAGCTGAAGTGATTGAATTGCATAGTTTATGATAATAGTTACAGCTGGAGGAGAGAAACCTGTGACTTGGGGGTTTTGTTTTATTTCCCAATTTCCTCCGTATGTTCCTATACATCACCACTGTCCCACGTGTGTGGATGTGCCAAGGATCTTTGCTGTTTTGTGTATGAGTTCCTCTTCCAGAAATTCCTAAGGACTATCAATCTGAACATCTATGTATTCAGATAAGGAAACCAGGAGAGGGAAAGCTGCTTATACCAAGTAACAAATAGGCTGGCCAAGGACATGGGATTTCGATGATCGAGCTCTGGAGTCTGATTCTGTAAGCAGATCATCACCTTAAAAAAATGCTGTCGTGAAGTACCAGATTTTCCTGTGTATAAGACGACTTTTTAACCCAGGAAAATCTCAAAAAAAGTCGGGGGTCGTCTTATACGCCGGGTGTAAAAATACCGTAGCTTACAGTTATGATGGGCGTTGTTGTTAACTCCCAGGGACTTGCCCCGCACTTGCTCTCTCTCTATTGTTTGTTATCTTCCTCCTGTCATCAGTTCCAGTCGCCTTATACACCAGAAAATACGGTATCTGAATTTTATCTTAGTTCCACCAACAGTTCTGAAACCAGGGCGTCCAGAAACTGTGACTCTTGTGAGCCCAAATGCATCGGGAACCTCCCCTGGAGCGCTAGGGGGTACGGAGCCACCTACAAGCCCCTGGTGGCATCCGCTGTTTCCATAGCAACGCAGTAAAGGATGATCCCTCTTTTCTCCGAGGACTTTCCTTCCTGTGTGAAGGATTCCAGAGGTGATCTGGAGCAAATTCCATTCCATGCTCTGAAATAAAAGGACCGCCCCCCCCCGCCCCCCAATTTTCATGCCATTTTCGGGACGTTTCTCTCCGAACGTAAAGGTCATTGTATCCCCCCGCTCGCGTCCCGGCTGCCAGCTTCCTGCCTGACAGGCGATCCATCTCCGTTAGCGGGCTGCTCAGCGCGCCGTGAGCGCACGTGTGGAGCCGCGCCGCTAAGTGGCCCAGATCTGCTTCTTGGCACGGGCTCCGGGAGGGGGCGCAGGAAGTGGGCCCCGGGGAGCCACGCCGTTCCACTCAGTGATGCGGACTGAGGGGAGCCGGCACCCCCAAGTCAGGGCACTCGGAGGAAAGGCTGTCTCCGGTGGAGGGTGAAACAGTGGGCAAGTCAGAAGCCAAGATCCGCCTCCCCAAAGTTGGTGCAAACCCGGGTTTAAAAAACCCAAACTATTACACATTTCTTTTAATATTCTTTTAAGTTTTACAGGTAGTTGTACATATGTTTCTTCCCCCCCCCCCCCCCCAGCCTCCCCTACCCCCAGCACATGCCCTCACCTGCCCGCCCCCCAGTGTCTTGTATACACTGGTTGTGCTTATATGCATGTATACAAGCCCTTCGGTTGATCTCTTACAGCTCCCCCGTCCCCCCCCCCCTCCCCCCGCCTTCCCGCTGTAGCCTGACAGTCTATTCAATGCTTCTTTGCCTCTGTGTCTCTTTTCCCCCCCATTTCTTTTCTTTAAAAAATCTTCCATCTGCCTAATGGAAATAAGCATATAAGAACAGAAAAATGTTTGAGTCTCAGTTTCAATGTCCAACAGTTCTGAGTCCCAGTTTCTTTTTTTATTATTATTATATTCCCTCACTTTTATTTTTTAAATTGTTTTATTCTTTAAAGTATTACAAATAGTAGTACATATGTTTCCTTTTTTTCCCTCCCATTGACCTCCTCCCCAAGGCTCCCCCACCCCCCAGCACATGCCCTCACCTGCTCCCCCCCCCGCCGCCGCCCCCAGTCCCAGTTTCAATGTCAAACAGTTCCCCGTGTGTCCATGTCAGCACTGGTATCTGGATGGTGGACACATGGTGGCAATGCAGGTCCCACCCTCTCTGGTTTGGTCCTGGGCCGCCTGCAGCGACACACCGCTGCTGACTGCTAGCACGGCAAGGCGTCGTCCGCGTCCCCCATCTCTCTGGACTGTCTTGGCGGTTGGAACAGACCTGTCAGTTCCTCATTGTTGCAGGAATCCATATGGTCTTGGAGTAGTGTTCTGAACTACCCTGTTTTCCCGAAAATAAGACAGTGTCTTATATTAATTTTTGCTCCCAAAGATGCGCTAGATCTTATTTTCGGGGGGATGCCTTATATGACAGGGAGTAGGTCTTATTTTTGGGGGATGTCGGGGAAACAGGGTGTTAACGTTTGACACGTCGAACGGGCGCCGGGCCGGAGCCCCAGGTCACAGGGTGTGTGTTTTGGGGGTAAGCCCGGTCTCCCCGGCCCCGCACCGTGGTCTCACAGAGGGCGGCAGAGAGCGGGTGTGCGCTTTGTTTGAAATCGGCTGCCGGGTCTCTGCGGGGGGCACAGAGGAGAACTGAGAGCTGTCTGCTTCCAGGTGAAGGCAGGGGCGTCTGCTGTCACTGCCATCAGCAGGCCTGCCGGGGCTGCTCGTTGCCGTGGCACAAGCAGAGGGCATGGAGGGGCGGGTGGCCGCGGGGTCGGGCAGCGGAGCGGGAGGGAGCGGGAGAGGCAGCAGGACACGGCGTGGCTCCGGTTCCCGGGCCGGAGGTTCCATGGCTCCGGCTCTCTGGCTTGTTCTGTGTTGGTTCTGGGTGTGAGTGTCTCGGTAATTTCCCCCGGGGGTGGGGAGGCCCCGGCGGGTTACTGGCAGCCTTTCCCGAGCCCCCGCTCCTGCGGGCAGAGCTGCGCTGGGAGGGCGGGCTCCGGGCACCTGCTGTGGATGCGGGGCCGTGGAGCGCGATTTTCACGTGGCTGTGAGCAGAAGCGAGTTCCAGCGATGGGGGGCCCGGGGGGGACAGCATTCACGGTGCCTCTGAAAGACAAAATGTCCCCGCAGTGCCATCATTTTGGGGTGATGCTCAGGTCCCAGGGACAGGGGCCTGGACCTGTGCTCCCAGGGGTGTGGCACAATTTCTTCAATTTCTTTTTCTGGTTCTCAGGCTGTAGTCAGGCGTCTACATAGAGTCCCCGTCGGTGGAACTGTTGTTGGGGACAATAGAAGGAACCTGATAGAGGGTTTGATTTTTCTTTTTCCCATTTTTCTAGTTTTATTGATCTATTGAAGACTTCATTTTTATGTCGACACGATTACAGATGTCCCTTTGCCCACCGCCCCCTGCACCAGTACCCCCCCCCCCCGTCTGGGATAGGCAGTTTCTTTCTCGGAGGGGGCACTCCCTCCCGGAGGTTGTGTTAATACAGAACATTTACCTCTGGAGGATCATAGACGTTCCACTACAATGGAATTCGGAGACTTCCAGCTCCCACCCTGCCCCTTTTTCATAGTAACCGTCTTCATTTCAAACAGCAGTTGGTACCCGAGAGAGAGGCACAGGATGCCGTCATAAATCATGGGCACGGTGCTTCTCCCTTACCCAGCCCCGCCCTGCCCGCCCTGCCCGCACACGCCAGGAGCTGTGATTCTCAGACAGGAGCTCCAGGATGCACGAATCTGCTGCTTTGTATATGCAAAACGCTGAAGACGGCAGGCAGGCTCTTTGCTTTCCCAGGAGAGCTGGGCTGAGGTATGGGGAGCAGCAGGGACATTTTATAGGACACAGTAGTCGATGTGTCCTTGTCTCTCAACCAAAGTCTGTTGTCTCTTGGAAGAGGGGTATGGACCTAGGGGACTTCTATGCAGAACCCCCTATCTTCTTTCCCTACTTAAACTCACCACTCCATTTATTCTTCTCCCCGCCTCCCTGCCCTCCCCTGCTCTGCCCTCCCCTCCTCTCCTCTGCCCTCCTCTCCCCTACCCTGCCCTCCCTTCTCTTCTTTGCCCTCCCCTCCTATTCCCTCCTCTCCCCTCCTATGCCCTCCCCTCCCCTCCTATGCCCTTCCCTCCCCTGCCCTCCCCTCCTTTTCCCTGTCCTCCCCTCCTGTGCCCTCCCCTCCCCTCCTTTTCCTGTCCTCCCCTCCCCTTCTCCTCTTCCCTCCCCTCCTTCCCTTCTCTTCCTCTCTCCTCCCCTTCCCTCCCTCCTCCAGAGTAATGCAACTATCACTATAGTCTTAATTATATAAAATTTCACATATATGCATAGGAAAAAGGGGTCAGGAAATATATTATGTCAGCTGGGTGAATTAAGTGAGATTTTATTTTATTTTTTTTTTCTAATCAGAAAACAACATATAAATATGAAATTTTACTTCATGAATTCTTCTCTGAAAAAGTAGGAAGTTTCTACCTTATTTCCCCATTTTGATAATCAATTCACGCTGTCCCTGATATATCTGTAAATGTGAAAACTTGTACATGGTACAGATGCATTTCTCTTGTTTTATTCTGTTTAAGGTTTTAAAAAGTCAGTGGGTCATAAATAGGCCCCTATGATGTATAAACCAAGGCATTTCTTGGAGTCTTCGCAGTGCTAGGCAACACTAACTGAGCAATTACGATATGTCAGACAAGATTCTAGAGATTTACATTTACCAAGTGATTTAATTTTCACAGCGGCGCTTTTAAGGAAATTCTGTTTCCCATTCCACAGATGGGGAAACTTGAGGCGAACAAACGGGAAGTAACGTTCGCTGAGGTCCAGGACGACAGGGCGGAAGACCACATCCAGGGTCAGGGTCCCGCCCACAGGCTGTCCCGGACAGACACGACCCCTGGGAGTTTCGTTTCGTTTCTGTTTATTAGATAATGATAAATTACGCCCATCTTATTTCTGTGATGCCATACATAGAGGTAGTGTTTCAAGATGAGCAGCACACACCTCATCAGAAACCAGTAAGTGAATGAAAGAAACCAGCCTCGCAGAGTGAGTGTCTGCTGAAGGTTGCGTAGTGCGTGTTCAGGTCTTGCTTAGGAGGCCAGGCGGATTCCTGGTCTGAAAAGCGAGCATGGTGCTCAGTGACTCTGATCTTCAGAAGTAATCAGTTCAGCAGCAGTAAGTGCCTGCCTCGGGCTGGCCCCTTTCCTAGGTTCTGGGGTGAAAAGCTGGGAAAAAACCTTACGTGTGGCAGTTTGCTTTCACACGGAGAGTGTGGAGTGTGGGTTATGCGTTGGTTTTTGACCCTCTGAGCTCAGAAATAGCAAATGCTGAGGTTCGGAGAAGAGCAATACATGTCGAATTTGTTTATAATTTTGGTGCTAATTTATAATAAAATAAACACCCCTGCCCAGCGTGGCTCAGCTGGCTGGAGCGTCCCCCCATGTGCTGAAAGGCGGCAGGTTTGATTAAGGGTCAGGACACATACTAGGTTACAGGTTTGATCTCCCATCCGGGTGTGTGCGGGATGGAGGAAATCAATGCTTCTCTCTCACACTGATGTTCTCTCTCTCTCTCTCTCCCTCTCTCTCTCTCTCTCTCTCTCTCTCCCCTTCTCCCTCTCTCCCCTCTCTCCCTCTCTCCCCCCCTCTCTCCCTCTCCCTCTCTCTCCCTCTCCCTCTCCTCTCCCTCTCCCTCTCCCTCTCCCTTCCTCTCTTTGGAAGATCAATAAACAAAGACAAAACAAAGACAATAAGTATAATAAGACTTAAAACCAAAATAGTAAGGATATTTACATAAAAAAGGAATGGCTTAATTTTTAAATATTTATTATTTTATATAGTATTTATTAGTATACACTTTCCAGGGGAGCTTTGTACAACATTTTACTGGGAAGAGCTTTATAGAGAAGTTACTTACAGAGTGAATTGGCCATTAGAAATGAATACACTTTCGGTTTAGATTGTTCCCTGCTCGAAAAGCTGTTCCTAAATTAATTCTCTGAAACGTTTTATTACGGAAACAGGCAAAACATGCCAAGTAGAGAGGCTAGTGTGTTACATGCTCATGAACTCGTTATCTGGGATTCGCAATTAACCCTTTATGGTCGACCCTGCTTATTGCTGCCTCCAACCTTCCCTCACCTCTCCCCCACTGGGATATTTTAAAGCTCATTCTAGACCCCATATTTTAACGACAGCTATTTTACTAAGTATTTCTTGAACATAAAGCTTATATGTATGTATGTATGTATGTATGTATGTTTATCCTCACCCCTGGATGTTTTCATTTATTTTTTTTCTTTTTCTTTTTTTAGAGAGAAAGGATGGGAAAGGGATGGTGGAGGGAGGGTGGGAGGGAAGGAAGGATACATCGATGTGAAAGAGAAACATCCATCAGTTACCTCCTGTATTTGCCCCAGCCAGGGATCGAACCCACAACCTGGGTATATGTCCTGATCTGGAATCGAACCCACAACCTTTTTGGTGTTTGGTATGTCTCAAATAACAGAGCCACCTGGCCGGGCAAGATAAAGCTTATTTTGAAACAATAACCACAATACCAGCATGGTTCTTAGACACAAAGATAATTTTTAAAAATCTTGAGGTAGTCGGTCAAGATTCACACTTCTGCAGTTGTTCCATAAGCTTGTGTAAATGTTTGCCATGTCAGGAGCCATGCAGAGCTACGTGTTTACTGTGTTGACGTGTCTATTACGTCTTTGAATCTATGGGTCTCCCTTGCTCAGAAGAAGTTTTTTAAAACTTATGTTTGCTACGAATTAGTGCAAAATAGTTTTTGGTTTGCTAAACTTAATGGTGGTTCTCACCCTAGCAATACTGCAAATACCGTGGTCTCAAATAAGCAATCAGTGAGTTCAATCATAACGCCAGAACGCAGAAAACCTCTCTTTTTGGAGGGAGGATGGTGGACAGTCCTGCGTTGTCTGCAGCCTCGGCTTCCTGCTCCGAAAGGTGGACACCCCCCGCTGAAATGTTTAAAGCCATCTCTCGCCTGGCCTGGCTCCTTCGGTTTCTTTCTCTGGCCCGCTCTCTTTTTTTTCTGCTTTTCTTTCTTTAATTAAATGCTCATGTTTGGGGTATTCTGGGCAGTTTTCTCTTTATAAGGGCAATGTTGGAAAAAGGTGCATATTTAGAAAATTTAGGCCTTGGAGCAAACTTTTAACAAACAAGCTGCATTAAAAAAAAAAAAAATCCTGTGGCTCTCCAAAGAGAGCTAAAAAAGCTACCCCCAAATTGCTCTTAACCAGGTTTCAATGCACCTCATTAGGGCTGGACGGGCCAAAACGTGAACCGCTCGCTGGGCCAACACCAATCACTAACAAGCCCTGTACTCTCCCCCCTCCACTGCATACAATGCGATATTCATGTGTCTGTGTGAGCACATATGTTTGTTCATTCACACAGCAAACCCGAAGCGCTGCTTCTGCCAAGGGGGGAATAATGCTGATCTAACTTCCCCGTCTAATAGATACTTAAGAAAACACCTCATACAAATGTTTGTAGTCCTGGATTTCTTGTATTTGTTTTTATTCTTTAAAAAAAAAATACATGTTTTTATTGATTTCAGAGAGGAAGGGGGAGTGAGGGAGAGAGACAAACATCAGCGATGGGAGAGAATCGTAGATGGGCTGCCTTCTGCACGCCTCACACTGAGGCTCGAGCGCAAAACCCCGGCCTGTGCCCTGACCGGGAATCGAACCGTGACCTCCTGGTTCCGAGGTCGATGCTCCACCCCTGGGCCACGCTGGCCGGGCTGTTATATCTCACACACATCGATGGTAATTATGCCTCCGCGAAGGCCAGCTTACGGTACTGTTGTCTGTGTAACGTGGCAGAGGGAACGACCCCATCTGACTTGATATGTTGGATGCCTCGTGGTTGAGTAGGACGTATTTGATAAAAACTGCCAAGGCCAGTGTGTGTGTGTGTGTGTGTGTGTGTGTTGGGGGGCGTCAGGGGAGAAGAGGGGATGGAATGTCATCTCATTTTACCTCTGGCCTTGCGATTTCTACCTGCGCATTAAAAACAAAAAATCACACCATCAGAAATAATTCCTTTAAAAAATCTAGCTCCTTATTTCTGCCATGATGAGAGCAGCGGATAGCAATGTTTTCAGTTAGCTGTTCCATTGGGGCACATGGCCATGGTGGTAATTAGCTTCGGAGTATTTTGTAAACTGCTTAAAAATCCTTCTCAGAGTTCGGGCTTTCGTGCCTATGACCTTGAGGGGACTTACCATTCGAGTTCTGTGTTTTGTCATTCATGTAAAATGATCCAGGTCAAAGCGATGGACTTGCAGCGAGGTGCGGCTTTTATTTACTATGTCGACTATGTCCCATTGCAAATGGATGGCTGTGTAGAGTTCTGAGCAGGAGCCTGGCCACCTGAAACTGGCCAATATGCTCCAAAACAATGTATATTGTGATTATTTTTTTAAAAATCTCATTCCCTTCTAAACTGCCTTTCGTACTTTAAGTGCAGGCTAGTCCGTCAGAGGCCGCAGACCCGGTTCTGCCCGTGTTTTAAGATGTTGTAGCACAGAATCCCGTTCCAGGGACACGTGGTGAAAAGCGCATTCGTTAAAACACTTACACGTGCTCTGGTGGAGACTGGGGTCTCAGGGGGAGCCCCAGATGTGAAGCACTCCACTGGTCCGGCCCTCAGTGGTGGGTGCTGTCCCCCCACCTTCCAGCTCTAGAGAAAGTCTGTTTGGACGTTCATGACAGACAGTACAACAGTCCTGGCCATGGGGCATGTTGTAAACATTAAAATGCTTTTAAAAGCTCCCTGCTTAAAAAAAATAATGGACAAGAGCGCTGTCATCTCAGTCTTACAACCCGAGTCACTTCTTCGTGAAGCTCCACAGTGTAGTTCTGTTACCTTTTTATTGTGGTGTGCATTGTACATGGACACTTTGTTCGACTGCTCTCAGGTGTGGGGGTGTTGGCTTCTAAATTCCTGCGGGGGCTCACGGCCATCATCGTTCACTCCTGCGCCCGTCGGCGTGGGGCTGCTCCGTCTCCAGGGGCCGCCTTGTCTGCCTGTGGCACGGCCGAGCGGAGGTGGTGACGGAGGCGGTGACGGAGGCCGGGGGAGCCAGCCCTCGGCCGGTGGGTCACTCCTGGCCCCGCGGTTTGGCCTCTGAGGGGCCAGATGGTGTCTGGTTGCGGTGGCATCTGAAGGGCCAGGGAGAGAAGCAGCGTTTCGGGGTTCTGGGCGTCGCTTGGAGCGCGCTGAGGGTCTGAGTGTGCACCGTCTGCTTGCTCACAGAGGAGCTGGCCGCTTCGTTTGTGTCAGTGAGAAACACACACACAGGTTCCCCTCTGTCTGTCTGCTTCTCTGGAGTTCGGAGCAACTTGTTATGTCGCCCAGGACCGAGCAGCAAACCTGCCACCTGCTCTGCCCGCTGGGACTCAGGGCGGAAAGGGAGCTGTGGGCTGTGTGCAAACTGCAGCGCCCGGTGCCCCTGCTCTGGCCAGCGAGGCGGGGACACACACACACACACACACACACACATACACTCACCACACACACACACACACACAGAGCCACTGCTCCTCACACACCTGTCACACACACACACTAACATATACACAGTCACACACACACACTCACACACATACACACACTCACACACAGAGTCACACACAGTCACACTCACACACACACACTCACACACTCACACACAGCCACTGCTCCTAACACACACACACACTCATATACACTCACACACACACACACAGCCACTGCTCCTCACATACCTGTCACACACACATACTCACATATACACAGTCACACACACACACACACACTCACAGCCACTGCTCCTCACACACCTGTCACACACACATACTCACATATACACAGTCACACACACACACACACTCACAGCCACTGCTCCTCACACACCTGTCACACACACACATTCACACACATACACTCATACACACTCACTCATACACACTCACTCATACACACACACACACGCGCACACACACACACACGCACACACACACACATACACACACACATACACATACAACACACACATACACACTCACACACACATACACTCATACACACACACACACACACTCACACACGCACATTCACACACACTCACACACACATGCACACGCACACGCCTTCTGTCGGGGTTACCAATCAAAGGGTGAGAGGGGGAAGGCTCCAGCATCAAACCTCTGCCCCGGAAGACTGGGCTCCGCAAGGCCTAACGGGGAGTGTGCCCTGGAGCAAAAGCTCTGGCCCGTTCCACAACTCCTGATGGCGGATTTTGACTTGTTCGGTTTTTAATATGTGCTGCGGAGCCATCGTCATGGAGGACACGATTCTGAACGCCAGGTGTGGCTATTGTGATGATACCACTGTAATGCCCGGGGCGGGGGGGAGGGTTCTCAGGAAGGGGTCTGTGCAGACACTGTGCAGAAGAAGGTGCAGCAGGTGTGTTTGGAAAGAACGCACTTCAGTTCGCCTGTGGAGCGCCCCTGGAGGAGACGCGGCTGAGTTCTACTGTTCCCGTGTTCAGGAGCAGGAGACTGCAGAGGAGGGTTTAAAGACTGCCCCTTAATGCTCTGGCCCGTCACATATTCTATTTACTCGTGTAGCAACGTGTTTATGGAGTGCCTACTGTGTGCCAGGCCTTGTGCTAGGTGCTGGGGGCCCAGTGAAGGACCAAGTATATGATGCCGCTGTCCTCAGGGTCTGGCATTTGGAGGGGGGGCGGTGGGGGACATGAACTGTGAGTGTGGGGCACGAGGGAGGGGGGACCTGGGTATGGACACGTGGGAGGGGGGGCCTGGCATCATGTTAGGCAGATGCTGGCCCCGTTCTCTCCATCTTGTCCAAATTTGGGAGATTTAGGCTTCTGTACAGTAGCTGCTTAGCCAGGACGAAACGGAAGGTTTCAGACGGGTCTTGAGGATTGAAAACACATGACAGGCCCTTTTAGAAGGGTGAACCTCAGTGTTCAGAGAAGTTTCCCGACATGGCCTCACCGTGTTTGGGGTAGGGCAGATGTGACGTTGCCGGAATGAGCTCAGATGAAGCCGTGGTCTCGATTTTGAAGAGGACACTGACATTTTCACATGGCGGACAAGCTGTGGACGACGACTGGACTCGATCCATTAAGAACTAACGTTTATTTAGTGCTCCTTACGTGGCAGGCTCTGTTCTAGGTGCTTCACATTCGGTGCCCAGATCAACCCCCCGGAGGGGAAAAACTGATTGTCCACATCGGGGCAGGGAGGAGCGGAGACTCACCGACCCCGGGGGAGCAGCCTCCGACAGCGAGCGCCGGTCAGAGGCGGCTGCGGGCGGCGTGGTCTCGCCTGCGGATTCCGTCCGCCCTCCGGGCCGATAACAGCGGTATTTTATAGGCACGGCCAAAGGCTGACGTTTTGGAGTTGGTAGCAGGCCGTGTACTAGGATATGTTTAGACGGAGCGGGAGCTTGTTTTAAGTTTAACTCACTAAATTGAACTTGCTGTTTTGAGATGGCATTTTGTAAGAGCTTATTTTACTAGACCCCATTGTGACATATCTAATTCCTTATAAACAGCCATGTTAAAAAAATCTATTTCTAATAAAAGACAAATGGCTTTAGTTATAGAAAACTAAAAGTATTCACGAAAGTGGAAAGAAGACAGCCCCCCCGCCCCACCCTCCCGGCCAGCCCCCCAGAGAGAACGCAGGCAGCCTCAGCAGTCATGCTTTCCCAGTCTGTTTTCTTCACCGAATGCTTTCATGTGCAATTTACATATCCTCTATTGTCATTTTTTAATCCTACACAATAGTGAAGCTTAAGGGTTTCTTTTTTTTTTACGTACAACTTTTAAATATATTTTATTGATTTTTTTTTACAGAGAGGGAGAGAGAGAGAGAGAGAGTTAGAAACATCGATGAGAGAGAAACATCGATCAGCTGCCTCCTGCACATTCCCGACTGGGGATGTGCCCGCAGCCAAGGTACATGCCCTTGACCGGAATCGAACCTGGGACCCTTCAGTCTGCAGGCCGACGCTCCATCCACTGAGCCAAACTGGTTTCCGCTTTACATACAATTTTTATTGACTTCAGAGAGGAAGGGAGAGGGAGAGAGAGGGAGAGAGAGAAACATCGGTGATGAGAGAGAATCATGATCGGCTGCCTCCTGCACGCCCCGCACTGGGATGAGCCTGGAACCCGGGCCTGTGCCCTGACCGGGAATCGAACCGTGACCTCCTGGTTCCGAGGTCAACGCTTAACCACAGAGCCACGCCGGCCGGGCCAGCTTTTGGGGCTCAAGTCAAATGGGAAGCGTTCGCTGTCTGTCCAGAAAGGTCTGGTGGGATCAGTCCCCGAGGAGGTGAGTCCTGAGGCTGTGCCCCCCCCCCCCCCCCCTGCTGCACCCACCACCGGTGACTCCCTCCGGCGTTTGTGGGAGACTGTCGTGTTCCCCGTCTGCCTCACTGCAGGTGGAAGGCCAGCCACTGTCATCATCATTTCTAACTTGGCATCGGCCCGCTTTCTCTCTCCCTCGCCTTGCGGCGCAGAGCGAGGCTCTTGCCTGTGGGAGCCGAGGAGAGGGCCGCTGTGTCACGTGGGAAGCGGTCGCTAATTGGTTTCATGTTTCGTTTGTACCGTAGTTTTGCTCTCGCCCACAGTCTGGTCTTCCCCCTTTTTAAAGCACCCCCAGGGCGCGGTGCGGGGTGCGGGTGAGTCCCCGAGCCTCATCGCCCGGCCTGAGCGAGGACGTGGGGAGCTCACAGCTGATGGCAGGTGGTGTTTTCGCCTCCGGTGTCGGCTCTGTGCAGGGGTGGGGGTCTGAGGGAGCCCCTGGGGGAAGCTCTTCGGGAAGGTCTCTCAGTGTTTAAACTGACTGAGGACACCCGCTAACGGGCAGGGGATTTGTCAAGACAGGGCTCCCGGCCTGAAGGAGTAACGGGCCCTCATCCTGTTCGGGGGTTGGTTTGTACCTGACGGCGGGTCCCCTGGGCGTGGAGGGAGATGGGCCTCTCTCTCTCTCTGTCTCTCTGCTGCAGCTTAGGGTTCTAAGATGGACCCGTCGTTTGGCAGGTGTGAGCCGGACCTGCTGGAGTCCAGGTGTCGTTGCCGCTGTCCCTGCCCCCTTTCCCAGGCGTGTCCTGGGCCCCATTCCTCTCGTCTGCTTTCTGGGTGCCTTCTGAGTCCCTCCGCGCACGCGGAGGCCGGGCCCCCAGGCGGGGAGCTGCTTTTCCGTCTGCGATGATGTTGTGTCGTTTTCAATAACCGTGTGGGTGGGTTTCATGACAGACACAGCCACGACTGGTCCGGGTTCATGTGACCGCCTTGTCTGTTGAAACATGCTCATGTATGTCCCCAGACATAGCCATTTGTAATGAAAGAGGAGTTTAAATTATGAAACCAGTGATTCCTCAAGTATACAAAGTAGAGGTATCTTGTGTATATAAGTTAGAATGTATATACTTTTTTAAAAAGTATATTTTATTGATTTTTTTACAGAGGAAGGGAGAAGGATAGAGAGTCAGAAACATCGATGAGAGAGAAACATGGATCAGCTGCCTCTTGCACCCCCCCCCGCCCCCCGCTGGGGATGTGCCCCTGACCCGAATCCAACCCGGGACCCTTGAGTCCACAGGCCAACGCTCTGTCCACTGAGCCACACCGGTTAAGGCTCTTTCTTATGTAACATCTTCAGTTATAATTTGCTACTGTGTTTCTTTTATTTTTTTTAATATTTGTAGCCCCCCCGCCTCCCCGTGGATATTGAAATGTACCCAGTAGCAGTTTAAATGGATGCAATTAGGCTCAACAATTGCTTTTCTGCCCTACCCAGGGGGACTCCCCCATTGTGACTAAGGATAAGGTTATGAATTCGGTGTCGTCTCTAGGCGGGTATGGATTTTAACCAGGTAAACACACCCCACACCCCCCCCCCACTCTGATGAAATCAGGGGCCCGTCTCCCAGGGGACTGAGTGTCACTTTGCACTTAATAAGGGGTCTTGGTGCATTGCCGGAAGTTTGCTGAAGCCGCCCAGTCACCACCCAGGCAGGGACCCCGCGGCGGTGTGTTGGCCCCTCCCCCGCTGGAGTGCCCGCGCCAGTAGACAGCGCGGTTTCCGTGCGTGTTTGCTTGTTACAAACCAGAGAAGAGCGGCCCGTCGTTGTTGCCGGGCGCAGTGCCGGTGGGCACAGAGCCCCCCGGGCCGGGCGCTGCTCTGACCTGGCGCGGCCGTTGGCGCGTCCCGCTCGCAGGCCGTGTGTGGCGGGTGCCGTGACCCGCACTGTCCGGCGGAGACCGGGCACAGAGCGGTGCAGTGAGCTCCCCAAGGACACACAGCGAGGAGATGATGGAGGCAGGAGCCGATGTTCAAACCCAGGAACCCCGCTCCCCCGGGACTGCGGGCCGGGGTGCACAGGTGGCCCTAAGGGTCCGCTCTCCCGGGGTCCACTCTCGCGGGCGCGGCCGCTCCGGAATGAGCAGCTGAACCTGTCGGGGAGAAGGACGCTCTCCGGACACGGAAGGGGGGGTAGTGTTTAGAAACCCTCTCTTCAGACATTGGCTCTTTCCCGGAAGGCACGTGTCCCCACGCTGCCACAGTCCCGGCTTGTCCTGAGCTTGAAAGGGGCTCTGGGCGACGCGGGACCGGAATAGTTCTGGTGCAGCCCCGCGGACGCTGGGGAAGTGAGTGCTGGCCCGTGTGGGGGCGACTGGGGAGGGGTGGGTGGCTGGGGGCCTCGGTGGTGCTGGGCAGTGGCAGACGTGTCACCGAGTTTGCCGGGATCCCTCCCGGGCCCCCTGGGTGGCCCTCCTCAGCTGAGTGTGACAGGCGGGTGGGGGGGGGGGGCGGGGGAGAACAGGATAGAAAAGCAGATCCTTTCAGGCCACAGAGGGGCCGCCTCTAGAGCAGGACATGTTCTCAATGCTTTATGGAATATTTTCTTTCTTTTTTTAATAGACTTTTATTATATATATGTGTGTGTGTGTGTGTATATATATATATATATAATTGATTTTTTACAGAGAGGAAGGGAGAGGAATAGAAAGTCAGAAACATCGATGAGAGAGAAACATCGATCAGCTGACCCCTGTACACCCCCCACTAGGGATGTGCCCGCAGCCGCAGTGCATGCCCTTGACCAGAATCGAACCCGGGACCTTTCAGTCCGCAGGCTGATGCTCTATCCATTGAGCCAAACCAGTTTCGGCTGGAATGTTTTCTTCTTAAGCCCAATTTCCATCCTGGGCAGCAATGTGTTGGTTGAAATGATTATCCAGTTTAAACGTTAGAATTTATTAACCAAATCAGATCAAACATGTAGTATTGTCAACATTGTGAGGATGGAGAAGGAAACCAAGCTAAACTTTGGAAGTAGAGGTCACTGACAGATTCACAGTTGTACATTAGTATTTAAAAATATATATATTTGATTTCCAACATAACAAAAGTGGTTAAAAGCATGTGGATTTGCTGGTTCCTTTTCTCTAAGGCAGGGGTCGGCAAACTCATTAGCCGACAGAGCCAAACATCAACAGGACAACAATTGAAATTTCTTTGTGGAGCCAAATTTTTTAAACTTAAACTTCTTCTAATGCCACTTCTTCAAAATGGACTCACCCAGGCCGTGGTATTTTGTGGAAGAGCCACACTTCAGGGGCCAGAGAGCCGCATGTGTGACTAGAGAGCCGCAGTTTGCCGACCACGGGTCTAAGGCACTGCGGGAGTGGCTCTTGGTGAACAGTTGATGGTCTTGGCTTAGCTCATTCCTCAGATCAGCAGAGAGCTGTCTCTTGGGGCGTAATGGCTCGGTCTCCAATTCTGTGACTTCTAGAATTTTCTTCCCATTGAGGACAGGAGAGTAGAGTGCAGTGGTTGGGTGTTGTGGACTTAGGAGTCTGATGGCTGGGCTTTTAAAAAAAGTTATTGATTAATTTGAGAGAGAGAGAGAGAGAGTGAGAAGGGAGAGAGAGAGAAAAAAACACTGATGTGTTATTCCACTTGTTTAAGTATCCGCTGATGGACCCTGGTATGTGCCCTGAGCATCGGGGGTGGCCCACACCTTGGGGTAGAGGGGTGATGCTCTAACCAGCTGCACTGCCTGGCCAGCCTGACTGCTGGGCTTTTAGTCATGGGGCTACTGCTTTCCAGCGCTGTGCTCTCTGCCTCAGTTTCCCCAGCATGTAGTGGGGATAGCAATAACACCGTCATCCCAGGATTGTCAGAAAGATTAAATAAAACAAACCATATATAGTATATTATACAGGTAAAGGCTGGGTGTACCTTACTGTTATAATTACTGGTGTTATTACTTTCCAGTGCAGAAGCCAGCTATGTTAATTTCTTTTGTTTTCTGTAGCTTTCAATTTAAAAAAAAAAAGGCTCTTGTTCTGAAATACTGGCAGATGAGAATTGCCAGTATTGTTTCCTTAATCTCTTTAATTTCTTATGGAATAAGAAGAATAGATCCTCTGACAGTCATGTCTTTTGATCAACAAAATCCTATTCCATGGCCAAGGAAAGAGGCAAGCCCCCCTTTGTGGACAAAGTATTCTGCGATGCATTGCCTTTTCCCGTGCCCCTGAAGCAGATCATGCATGTTTCTATACTTTATGTATTTATAAAGTTACTACAAGGCCACTTCCCTCCCGCAGTACCGGGTTGAGTGTGTGTATTTTTAAAAGATGCCATCGTTTTTGTTAAGGACGAATGGGAAGGTTTGCCGCTGGCTTCGTCAGGTGACAACTCTATTTTGCATCGATCCCATCCTCTCCTCGGGTGGGTTCTCGATATCCAGTTACTTTCCTGCGAGCACGGCTGGACCACAGGAAGCCACCCGAGTCCGCCCCCCTTCTTTCTCAGCCGGGCTGAGCCTCGGCCCTCTTCCCTCCCATCCCTCCTCCGACAGAGAGTCGCTTCTCTCTTCTCTTCTTCTGACGGATCCCTCTGTCCAAGGGGGGGGGGAGGGGGCCCTGTGGAGTGGAAGGGATGCAAATGTGTTCCCTCGGGGGACGGGTTGCCAGGAGGTATTTGTGTCCCCGAAAATTTGAATGTAATGTCACCTTTGTATCCTGGCTCCTCCTTTTCCTCTCCTCCCGGAGCCTCTCACAGGAGAGCCTTTGCTTTGCTCACTTTTCCCTGGGCTCTGCGATCGTGGCCTACAAAAGGGTAGAATAGTACCATCGGTGGGACTAAAAAGTGGTCGATAAAGACGTGAGGGCATGGGGCAGTTTTCATTTATTCTGATGTGCCCACTTCTTTTCCTTCACCCTGCAGCCTTTTCCTTTCTCACTCCTCCTCCCCCTTCTCTTTGTAGTTGACATAGTTCTGTCTCCCCATCCCTGCCCTGGATTGAGCAACGTTCTATCCTTAAAATAAAGAAAATCAGGCCTGGATTACCTGCGGGAAAACATAGCTAGTACCTGTGTGGTCCCTCTGTGTTCTTGTGTGTTTGTTTTAATAGTAGAATTCCCAACTGAAAGCTAATAATACTCTGCGGGAAGTATAATTACGAAGGTAAATCAGTATCAAAAATTGCACGGTGTACCTCAGAGTCAAATATAATTATTAGTGGACAGCCTATTTGATAATTACCCATTCATAGATCTGTACATAAAGGCGTGTTTTTAAAATGGTGTATTTTTAAAATTTATTTCCCCACCAATGCTCATCCACGAGATCATAGGCCAAACAACCCGGGTTGGTGTAGAAAGAATGACGACACCTATATGGAAGACACTGAAGCCCACTGACATGGAAATAGAATGTTCCTTCTGCCAAATGTTAGAGTGTGACGGCTGCCAGGTCGCGGTGTCCACTCCCTTCTGGGTCCAGTTGTCCTATTTTTAACCTTCCCCAGGACTTACCCTGCCCAGGCCTGGCCATCTGACAGCCACCTCTGCGCTGTGGCCCTTCACAGTGCGGGGCATGGGGATGCACCATGTTGGCAGGAGGGGCTGGCGCAGGGAGTGTGCTGGGCCTGGAGGCTCCCTCAGAGGCCGTGGGGAGAAGGGTGAAGCATCATGTCAAGAAGAAGAGCTGGCCTGGCTGGCATGGCTCAGTGGTTGAGTGTCGACCTAGGAACCAGGAAGTTGTGGTTCGATTCCAGGTCAGGGCATATCCCGGGTTGTGGGCTTGATCCCAGTGTGGGGCACGCAGGAGGCAGCCGATCAATGATTCTCTCTCATCATTGACTAGAGACCTGGTGCACAGATTTGTGCATAGGTGGGGTCCAGCTGGCCCGCCCTGATGGGGGCCGATTGGGCCGGGCCAGCTGCGGGGAGGGGCTGCGGGAGGTTGGAGGGGGACTGATTGGGGCCCCAATCCAATCCAGCCAGTTGGCTGCTGCAGTGCAAGTCATAGTGACTGGTCATTCTGGTCATTCCAGTAGTTCACTTGGCTTTTTAAAAAAATATATATTTTATTGATTTTTTACAGAGAGGGAGAGGGATAGAAAGTCAGAAACATCGATGAGAGAGAAACATCTATCAGCTGCCTCCTGCACACCTCCTACTGGGGATGTGCCCACAACCAAGATACATGCCCTTGACCGAAATTGAATCTGGGACCTTTCAGTCCACAGGCTGACGCTCTATCCACTGAGCAAAATCAACTTTAACTCACTTGGTTTTATATATACACTAGAGACCCGTTGTAGGAAGATTCCTACAAGAATAGAGCTTCCTGCGGCCTGAGCAAAGCTCCCTCCTTTCTCTGCTGCCTCGCTCCTGTCTCCTCTGCCTTGCTTCCTTCCTTCTCCCCCGCCCGATTGCTTACTTCTCCACAGCTTTGCTCCCTTCTGTAGTGCTTGGCTTCCTTCTACATTGTATTCTGCATGCAGATATGCAAATTAACTGCCATCTTGGATGGGCTAATTTGCATACTCACTCTGATTGGCTTGTGGGTGTGGCTTGATTGGAGGTATGGCAATTTGCATATTACTCTTTTATTAGATATGATATATACACATATATATGTTTATATCTCTCCTTACTGCTCTGAAATGATTAAAAATATATTTTTAAAAAAGTAAGAAAGAAGAGCTGGACCAGTTCAGAGCAGTTCAAGCACCACAGATCTGGTCTCTGATCATGAAGGTTTGCAAGGCCACAGAGGATCCTGGATCCTGGGCATCCAGCAAACGCAATCTCTTAGGGGTGTGTGTATGTGAGGTATTCATTCATTTAATCAGAATTCTCATGAATGAAGTATTCATTCACCTTCCTATAAAATTAAGTAGCTTATTTATGGGATTTTAATGCAATTTTGATATCCGTCTGTGTTCTCTTATTAACTTTCACTCATTCATTTTTTTAACCAGCCCACGTCATTAGTATCAAATGCTTGTAAAGCAATATTATTTTTAATGATAGTATACATACCCTGTTTCCCCGAAAATAAGACAGTGTCTTATATTAATTTTTGCTTCCAAAGATGTGCTAGATCTTATTTTTGGAGGGATGCCTTATATGACAGCGAGTAGGTCTTATTTTCAGGGGATGTCTTACTTTCGGGGAAACAGGGTGGTAGCTGCTAAATTGAAACAGCACTACACAGCACTTTTCAGTGATGCAGATGGCCAGTGATTAGCACTCCTCTCAGAGATTTATGTCATATTGATGATTTAGTCTCCATTTCAGTTAGTGATATATGTTACCGTTGCTTTGTGTTAGCTCCCGTTGAGCAGTTACCTGTTTGAGACCTTGGCCAGCGGGCTGATGGCAGACTCAGAACTATTCTGTTCCTGGAGGTGGCATTCCCTTTGTGCCCTTGTAGCCATGGGGCACCTACCTGTCACAGGCCTGCTCTGCAGATGAGGGACAGCCTGGATTTTAATATGCAAATGCTACGGCTCACATTCCTGTTTGAGTTACTTTGTTTTTTAGGTTGTATTCAAATCGCACCTCCTCTCATCCTGTGGATTTTTCCTGCGTTTATTAGCCCCAGTGAATTGCATGCTCCCTCAGTATTGCGGTGCTGGGGGGAGGGGTGGCAGTTGGGTGGTGGCCCTACTTAATCAGAGGACTGCAGTCTGCCCTGTCACTGCTTCCTAGTCACAGCATCCTGTGTCCCCCTCCCCTGCCCCACACGCCGGGATCGCTTCTGGAGGGACGGTGTGTGCCCTGCACCGCAGTCATGCCCTGCTCCTCCTGGACTCGCGGTTTTATTTGGGGTCCCCTGGGAGACGAGTTCCTTCAGCAGAGGCCACGTGGTGCTGGATGGAGGGGCTGGTGCAGCCTGGGCTGTGACAGGCAGGGGAGGTGACAGGAGGCTAGGGGGAGTGCTTTGACACTGGAGTAACAGCCCATTATCACCTGCTCTGGTGTCAAAACAATACAGCAGCTGAGAGCTGCTCAGAGATCCTCTGTCACCCAGGCCCCCTGCACACCTCCTGTCGGTGGGACTCTCCCAGGGACCAGCGGGCGCACTGGGAGAGGGGACATGGTCTGTTTATCAGCTGCTGTGCGGCCGGCCCTGGCCATGGCTGGGGGTGAGGCTTGCCACCGCAGAAAGGCAGGGTCCCGCCCTCTGTGCCTCTCCTGGGCACACAGGCCAGCGTGCAGGGCACAGGGGAGCGGGCCGACGAAGTCGCCTTGAGTTCTCAAAAGAGGAAGACCTCTCATCCGCTCGGCGGGACCCATTCAGACCAGAGGGGGTGGCGGGGTGTGAGAGGGGCCTTGAGGAGGCGAGGACGGGCGGGCAGAGAGGGGGTGAGGCCGCCAGCGGGCGGGCGTTCTGTGTGGCTGTGTGCAGAGGGAGCTCGGGAGAACGCGCCCTGGACGCCAGGCTGAGGCGGGCATGGTTCACTGCGTGGCCTCCGGGGTGCGGCCTCTCCTGAGGGTTCGAGTCCCGGGAGGGGACACAGTGAGGCTGTGTCAGCGTCGATGTGAGGTTAGACGTTCGTCAGTGAAGACAGCAGTGACTACACACAGCAGGCGCTCTGAAGCCCTGGTGCAGACCCGAGGGCTTTTCTTTGTCTCCTGCCGGGCAACCCAGGCTCATCCAGGATTTGCCTGCCTCCTGGGTCCCCTCCTGGGGCGGCGAAGTGGCTGCCGGCCCCGCAGACCGTTAGGCGGGCCCAGGCAGGCCCAGCACCTCTTCTCACGAAGCTCTTTTTTTAAAAAAAAATATTTTTATTGATTTCAGAGAGGAAGGGAGACAGAGAGCGAGAAACATCAATGAGGATAGAGAATCACCGATCGGCTGCCTCCTGCAGGCACCACACTGGGGACCCAGCCCACAACCCGGGCCTGTGCCCTGGCTCAGAGCTGGGTGCTCCCCTACCGGGCCATACCGGCTGGGCCAGCTCCATGTCATTCTGGAAGGGACATCTTCCCCCGAGGCTTCCTCTTAGTCTCCGGTCTAGAGAGCCTGGGACATCAAGTGTCTTATGACAGAGGGCTGCTCAGAGAGAACCCCGATTCTTCAGGAGGGAAGAGGGAGAGGGAGCACGGCTGCACCCGCAGCGGAGCGGGCCGGCCCGCGTGTCAGGCTGGCGTGGGAAATCGGGAGACGGGGCCGGCCCTGCCAGCGAGAAGCCCCAAAGAGGCCCGATTCCGTGGTGGGCCGGCCGAGTGACAGCCGCGGGGCAATGCGGTGGGAAGCCGGGCTTTCGGTCGCGTTGTCCGCGTGAAGCGTGTCCGGGAGGCGCGCGTGCATCGCAGAAGCATGTCCGCGCCTCCCGTTTCTCCCGTGACTCGGGGGCCCTGGAGGCCTGGGGGCCACAGTCGAGGGGCGATTGCAGAGGTGCTGTGGAGGACTGTGTTCAGATTAGACACGGCGTCAGAAGAACCAGCCTACAGGTTCCGGGAAGACAGGAATTCTGTTTAAAACCGTTCTTCTTGTCATTTGAGGAACTCAGGGGCTAGCAAAGGCATTTCATGGATTAATTTTAAAAAGTATTTAAGAAGCAGCCGCACTGTAATCCTTGGGACTGGTGCAACTCTACTTGCATTTATATATATATATTTACTTTTTAAATATATTTTATTGATTTTTACAGAGAGGACGGGAGAGGGATAGAGAGTCAGAAACATCGATGAGAGAGAGACATCGATCAGCTGCCTCCTGCACGCCCCCCACTGGGGATGTGCCCGCAGCCAAGGTACATGCCCTTGACTGGAATTGAACCTGGGACCCTTCAGCCCACAGGCCGATGCTCTATCCCCTGAGCCAAACTGGTTTCGGCTCTACTTGTATTTAGTGACTGCAAAGGAAGTAGGAGATAATAGACTCACTTCAGAGCGCCTGCTCTAACGGGATTATTTATAATGTGGCAGTTTGTTACACGTGTTTTTTAGTTTTCATTCCGGATACATAGCTCAGTCACACTCTCCATGAGGTTCACAGTCCCATCCGGCTCCTCCTGGCACACAAGGCGAGGTGCAGTCTGTTTCTCACTGTGACTTGTCCCCGTCGGGAGGGGTTGCCTCTTTGGCGGTCTCTGATTTCTTCCGCCAGCTGCCAGGATAGGGCACGTGGACCTGGCTCCCATGTGGTCACGTGGTTTTCAGAACGGGGGAGATAGGGAGAAATACAGAATTTGGCCCGTCCCCTCAAGGGGGCTGTTGCCTGGCTGGGCAGAGAGGAGACAGAGAACAGCGCAGAAGACAAAGTAACGATGTTGCAGCGGGCGCCCCCTCCCTGCTGCTCATGTTGGCGGGCGGGCACCTGGGCGAGGTCTCCTTCGCCTGTCCAGGGCTGTCCTCTCTCCCTGCTCACTCGGCACTGACTCACCGGGGACCGTGCTTCATCTTTGTCCCCAGAGTTCTGGTATCTTCCATTTCTCCTTCCTCCACTGGCTCTTTCTGTTTGGTCTACAGAAATGCTGTCGAGACTAGCCGAAACTAAAACAGAAATTCTCAGTGTTTATTCCCTGATCCAGGCCCCCACCGTGCTTTGTTTTTTCCTGGTTTACGTGTATTCACCGCTGGCCGGGCCGCTCGGTTGAAGCAGTGTCGCTCGCCGGTGGGTGTCCGCGGGCCGCTGGCGGACATGAGGTCCGAAAGGTTGGCCACTGCTGCGTTAGAGCATCGTCCCAACACGCCAAGGTGCCATCCCGGGTCAGGGCACGTGCAAGAACCAGCCAGTGGCCGAAACCGGTTTGGCTCAGTGGATGGAGCGTCGGCCTGCGGACTGAAAGGTCCCGGGTTCCATTCCGGTCAAGGGCATGGACCTTGGCTGTGGGCACATCCCCAGAAAGGGGTGTGCAAGAGGCAGTTGATCGATGTTTCTCTCTCATCGATGTTTCTGACTTTCTATCTTTCTCCCTTCTTCTCTGTAAAAAAATCAATAAAATATATTTTAAAAAAAAAGAATCAACCAATGAATGCTTAAAGAAGTGGAACAGCAAATTGAGGCCTCTCTCGCTCTCTCTAAAAATTAATAAGTAAACTTTTTAAGATATATTTTTGTTTATTTCAGAGAAGAAGGGAGGGGGAGAGAGAATCACTGATGAGAGAATCAATGATGAGAGAGAATCCATTGGCTGTCTCCTGGATGCCCCCCACTGGGGGCCGAGCCCACAACCTGGGCACGTGCCCTTGACTGGAATCGAACCCGGGACCCTTCAGTCCACATGCTGACGCTCCATCCACTGAGCCAAACCAGGCAGGGCAATAAGTAAACCTTTTAAAAAATGTATTCTAAGTCTGCATCACTCCATCCTGACAGCGTAGCCCCCATCCATCTCCAATCGCCTCCTCTCTCTGAGATCAGCATCGTTTTCTCAGTGACCACGCGCAGGGCCCCACTGCACGGCTGAGTCTTCCCTGTCATCCCTCCAGCCACGGGACCGTTTGCATCTTCCACCTCACTCCCAGGAGCCTTTCTCTGCGCTCCTCCATGCAGTGTCTTCTTGCCTGGGTTCTGTCCTTAACGTGTCTGCTGAAGTGCTTGCCCCCTCCAGTCTTCCCCCACCCCTGCCCGTTCACCATCAGCCTTAGTGGGTTTTTTCTCTGTGCTCCCACACTACTAGTTTTTTAAAAAAATATATATTTTATTGAGTTTTTACAGAGAGGAAGTGAGAGGGATAGAAAGTCAGAAACATCAGTGAGAGAGAAACATCGATCACCTGCCTCCTGCACACCCCCTCCTGGGGATGTGCCCGCAGCCAAGGTACATGCCCTTGACCGGAATGGAACCTGGGACCTTTCAGTCCACAGGCCGGCGCTCTATCCACTGAGCCAAACTAGTTTAGGCCCACAGTACTAGTGTTGGTAACAGTTAACACAGTGGATTATAGTCTGTCTGTTTACTTATCCTACCTCCCCTCTCCCCGGTTAGTGAGTTATTCAGGCCAGGGGCGTGTCCTGTCTGCACTACTGCCGGCCATTTGTGCATAACGACTCCCATGGCTGCCGTACTGGCTTCGCAGCCAGGACAGGAGGCCATAGGCTGCCGCTGCCACCGGCTTGCTTTGTGATAGCAGATGAGTGTGTAAACCTCTTTGAACCTCCGTTTCTCTGTACATAAAAATAGCCCCTGTCCTCATAATGCCGAGAGAATAAAATGACATCCAGTGAAGTTCTTAGCACAGTGCCCAGAACACGGGAGGTCCTCAGATGAAAAAAGTATTGGTTTACAAATATAATGAGGAAATCATACTTCATCT
Source organism: Antrozous pallidus (assembly GCA_027563665.1). Lineage (NCBI taxonomy): Eukaryota > Metazoa > Chordata > Mammalia > Chiroptera > Vespertilionidae > Antrozous > Antrozous pallidus. The sequence continues at coordinate 8,537,072 of CM050508.1, read as the reverse complement.
TTCCCTTCTAGTTTGAATACAGAACTAAGCAAGGAAAATGAAGGATGGTTGTGTCATTCATCGATATTTGGATAATACATTTTATAAAAAAGTATATTTTATTGATTTTTTTTACGGAGAGGAAGGGAGAGGGATAGAGAGTTAGAAACATCGATGCCAGAGAAAAATCTATCAGCTGCCTCCTGCACACCCCCCACTGGGTATGTGCCCGCAACCAAGGTCCATGCCCTTGACCGGAATCGAACCTCGAACCCTTGAGTTCGCAGGCCAGTGCGCCAGCCACTGAGCCAAACTGGTCAGGACTGGATAATACATTTTACTCAATAAGTAATGTTTTAAGTGAGAATGACATGAGAGAAAGGCCATTTTTGTAGACCGAGAGGGCGCCTTGGAAGGAAATCTCAGGTGGCAGGGAAGCTGCGCCAGAGAATGGAAGGGGGTGTGTGTGGCCGAATGGAGCGAGGCATTCTGTGGGATTTGCCTGGATACTTAGTAACGTGGCCCAAATGAGATCTGTACCCTAGGAACAGGGAAACTACCCGAGATCAGTAAATGCCACTCATTAGCAATTGCTGCTTGGGCTGTGAAAAACACATTTGTGTTGGTTTCAGGAAGGAAAGGAGAGGCGGGAGAGAGAGAGAAACATCCATGATGAGAGAGAATCATTGATCGGCTGCCTCCACAGGCCCCTGTTGGGGATGGAGCCCCCAAACCCAGACATTGGCTCTGGCTGGAATCTAACTGTGACCCCCTGCTTCATAGGTCAGTGCCCTACCCCGACCCACACCGGCCGCGCTGAGCTTTTCAATTAGAAAAAAAGTCTCCAGGCGTTGAGATCGCTAATAGAGCTTTAGAAGTCCGAGGCGAAAGGCTTTTTATAGCTTTTATTTAAAAGAACTTTTTATTTTCGTGTTTGTTTTACCAGGCCGTAAGTGTACGTTTTGATCTACTGTAACACCTATTAACTGCTTAGTTATAGTAGGAAAATTCATCACAGGTTTTAACACGCGCTTTTATGGACGCCTTATGATGTCATTCCTGGGTAGGACGTCGCATTAAAGCCTAGAGTGACCACCCTGAGCAGCCGGTTAAAATAACGGAGCATTCATTCTCCTTGAACTGCAGCCCAAAGCTTCCCCCCCGGGAGAGTTGCAGCGCCGTGCGCGGGAAGGCCAGCATTTCGGAGTCTGACCTCGCTGCGGGAGCGGAGGTGGGTCGAGGTGACAGTCGCCAGCATTCTCCGCCCCGTTCTCGGGAAGATGCTGCGTTTACAGATTATACGGGGACGTGGCCTTCCTCCCTCCCCTGTGCTGATTGGCAGGTTATCCGCCCCGAGGAATGGTGATGGTGACGATGGTGAGGGCAGCTTACCTCAAATACCATGGAGATGAGAGCAGCCGCCCCAGGAACAATGGCCGGTTCTGCAATGCGGCGGGGACCTGCGGCACCTCTGGTCTCAGCTGCCTCCCTATCATTAAACTAATCTCAGCCCCGGGATTAGGCTGGGGCGGCCCAGAGTCCTTTCAGGTCAGAGTTCAAGGCGTCCCGGTTTCGTTTCAGGGGGCCAGGGAGAGAATGCTCTTGATATATTTTTGTGTGCAAAGGCTTTGTTCTCTAGTGTTTTGACAATCTCTCAAACAGCCTTCGCTGCTAAAGGAGCACACCCGGGGCAGGGCAGCCTGTGGCCTGTTTGCACAGCTTACTGATGCCTCTGGCCTGGGCAGGTCAGCAGCCCGCCGGCAGCCGCTTAGGCGGGCGCTGGCCGCGATCTTCACATGCTTGCGGCTGGCCCACAGAGCGTGTACCCCAAACAGTCAGCAATAGGGGGGGTGGCAGCGATGGAGACAGGGGAGGGGGGTGCAGGGGAGGGAGGGGGATGGCATGCTGGCAAACTCCCTCCCTCCCTCCCTCCCTCCCTCCCTCCCTCCCTCCCTGCCCCCCTCATTTTTGCACAGTTGTAATTAAATCCAGACTGAGCAGAAGTCTCATTCCACTGTGAGGACGAGCGAGGGGCTCTTTTGAAGTTGAATTTCTGGACGTTCCCCCCTGCGGGAGACAGGGCGTCTGCACTGTGACCAATCTCTGAAGACAAAACAGCGCTCAACAGCATGCACATTCCGGGCAAAATCCCGCCTCCCCCCCAAACTTGACATTTGTTGCAGGTGGTGTTATGACACCACGGCATAGACACGTCTCGTCTCGCTTTGGAAAGTCAGGTTTTTGCAAATGCAAAGCAGGCGCCGTTGTAGGGCACGGATTAATGTAGCCGCGATGAGTGTGTTCCTTCACCATCTTATCCGGGGAAGGAGCGAGTCCTCCGGGAGGTGCATGCGCCGTGCCGTGTCTCATAGCCGGCGAGCGCTCTGTAAGATGCGGGAAGTCTGCACGTGATCTCCGCTTCCCAACTATTCTTTCAATTCGTGCCTCTCGCGTGTCCATGAGTCGAATGGACACCCGCTCCCCTGCAGTGCTACAGAGGTCGCCCTTGAGGGACAGGCTGTGAAGGACATCGGGAATGACTGTGGGGATTACAGCCGCGTCGTAAAAACGTAACCAGAGGTCGTCGCTTTCTGCTCCCCACCGTCGTCAGCAATCTCCATGAGTTCTTGGGGAGCATTTAGCCCGCACTTGGCTTCTTCCAGGGTGGGGGGCTCATTTCTCGGTGAGGCTGAGGATGTCTGTCCCCAGCAGGTCTAGTTTTACCATTCGCAAGGACAGTAAAGGAATTAGTCTTCAGACCGTGTATTCGGAAGAGCACTCAGGTTATCTGGAAGGTAAGGACCGTGTTTTCTGCAAGACTTTTTGGAGACTAACCAACCACAGAAGGCCATTTGCGCCTTTGGTCCCTGTCCATCCTTTTACTGTCTGTCTTTTCCTTGTATCTGGATGCTCTTGGCTGTTCATGGCCCCCCGAGACTAACTCATCTCACTACCTCCTCACATGTGATCTTCACTCTCTAAATGCAGTGATTATTTTTAGCAGATATTCACAATACTGGCTCGTATGATCTTATCTTATAATCAAGGTTGGGTTCTTTGTTTTCCCTCCACATGAATTTAGGTAACTAAGAACTTATAGATGTACTAGAGGTTCAGTGCATGGATTCGCACACGGCTGGGATCCCTCGGTCTGGCCTGTGGCTCTCTGACATCCCCCCACGGGGCTTGGATTGCAAGAGGGCACAGTTTAGACCAAGGGACCCCACTGGTGCACAATTTGGGTTGGGGAGGGCTCCAGGGCATGTTCACCCTGTCTCGCCCAGTCCTGATTGGCCAGACCCCAGCAGCAAGGTAACCTACTGGTTGGAGCGCCTGCGCTCTGGTGGTCAGTGCACATCATAGCGACTGGTCGAACAGTAGAACGGTCACTTAGGCTTTTATATAGAGAGATGACTTTAATGTATTCATTCTTGTTAAATTTAATTTTATTTTGTTTAGACAAATGTTAACAGCCCACTGAGATAATTTTGAATCTAAATTATGTTATCAATTACATTGGCTTTGTGAACTCCATAGATTCTATAAGCATCTTCATCCAAATCAATGGCAGAATGTTGACTGGGCAGAGAGAATGCTGGGTAACAGCCTGGAACCCCACCTGGAAGACTGACCACTTGCTTGGGGACGAGTTATTACTCGGCAAGGCACAGCATCCCTGTCTGCCAGGCATCCTGATGGTTTTCTCAAACATTTCTGCCTTTCCTGCGCCCTGGGTCAGAGGACATGACTTTAGTTGGGTGGTACGCATTTTTTTGCTTTTAATATTTTGAATCTTGAGCTAAAATTGGGCTTGTTATGGAATTCTTTTTTTTCTTCATGAATACACACACACACACACACACACACACACGGTGGGGCAAAAGTAGTTGCTCATATGGAAGATAATGCAATAATTAATAAGCAATAATGCAAGAATAAACGGTGTGTTTCATGTACTCACAACTATAAACCTACTTTTGCCCTACCGTGTGTGCGTGTGTGTGTGTGTGTGTGTGTGTGTGTGTGTGTATTTTACCATCACGTGTCACTTCTACACATTTCTGAAGGCCCTGGGATGTGAATTCCTGGGCCAGGAGACTCCCACTCACTCACCACAGCCTGATGTTCTTTCGTTGCTTCCTTAGCTTTGAGGGCTTTCTTAGCTATTCTAGCGTTTCCGGTTTGAAGCTTCATTTGCTTTAGCTGATGACATGGAGATAGGTGGGCAGTTGGGTAGTTGGCCTTTCATCAGGTTATCTTTTTAACAGGATATCATTGCCCTTACACAGGTGTCCTGTCTGTCCCTAGATCATCATTTGGTCCCTGACTTCTTTTAAAAACATGGTTGGAATGGAACTGTGACCCCTCTGTTCAATAAGATTCTCAGGGATCCCTGCTATTTCTCTGCTCCACCTGCCACAATTTTTATGAAATCCTAAAGATGTAAGTTCATGGGAGAACTTTGTCAGCCACCAGGAGGCTTTTCCTATGGTGTGCAGATCCTGGCCTTGTTCCGTAAGAGGGCATCTGACCTTCATCTCCATATATTTTTTTAAATGTATTTTATTGATTTTTTACAGAGAGGAAGGGAGAGGGATAGAGAGTCAGAAACATCGATGAGAGAGAGACATCGATCAGCTGCCTCCTGCACACCTCCTACTGGGAATGTGCCCGCAACCAAGGGACATGCCCTTAACAAGAATCGAACCCGGGACCTTTCAGTCCGCAGGCTGACGCTCTATCCACTGAGCCAAACCTGTTTCGGTGAAACCTCAGTTCTTGAAGGGGGAGGAGGATAGAGGGGCGGTCCAGCATCAGCTGAAGGCGTTGGCGTTTCCCCGGGTTTCTCACAAAGAACCGCACATTGTGAAAGCTGAACATGTTATTAGCATACAGAGCCTGGGATTTCGTGGGCTTAGGGAAAAATAGGTGAGGATTGTGGAAACCTAATCACGAAAATAAAGGGTTTCGCTGTGTTTACACGCTCACCTCCTACCTCGGCGTTAGGTGTGTTCATGTTGAAGACACTGTGGCTTTATAAGCAGCCTGCAGAGGATAAGGCCTGGTGCTCACCACTGAGCCGGTCTGTCTAAGGAAGCATTCCCGAATTTCTGGAATTCCTAAGTAAGAATGGATTTGAGAGCGTCGGACCCTGAGAGCTTTTTCTTCTTCATTTTTGCCTTTTTAAGAATAACTAGAAATAAGCATGTGGAGTTTGATTTCTTTACCATGAATAGTTGTACTAAAATATTTCTAGGCCATGTTCTAAGTTTGCAGCTATATGTGTGAATGTTCAGAGAAGACTTTTGAGGAAATTCCTCTTCTTTCTCCTGGAAAAAAAATGCTGATGGTACAGTATTCTCCCCCCAAATGTGGATCCCCTCTTCCCACCCCCATCCCTAATTCATACTACTTTCCCTCCGGCCTTCCTTCACTCCCCTCAGGGGGACACACCCTATGCTAGTACCCTTCCCCCAGGCCTGGCTGGTGTTGGAGTGCTCACAAAAGTGCAGATCCCTGACCTAGTGCATCGGGTCCTTGGGTGGCAGACCCCAGAATCTTCGCTTCCATACATTCTTTTTAAAAAATATATATATTTTATTGATTTTTTACAGAGAGGAAGGAAGAGGGATAGAAAGTCAGAAACATCAATGAGAGAGAAACATTGATCAGCTGCCTCTTGTACTCCCTCCACTGGGGATGTGCCCGCAACCAACGTACATGCCCTCGACCGGAATCGAACCTGGGACCCTTGAGTCCACAGGCCGACGCTCTGTCCGCTGAGCCAAACCGGTTTCGGCCACACATTGTTTATGGGTGCGGGTCTCAGTGCCGTTCTGAGAACCCCTGTCCGGTCCCATTGTCACTGGTGTGCTGTGTCACATGAACCCATCATTGAGCCTGTGTCCTCTGCCCTGTTCTGTGGTTGGAGAACACGCTGCCGCCAGGCCAGCACAGACTGTCGCCATGTCAGTGGGAGTCGGGGGACATGATTTTATGGGCTCACACCTACCTCTCAGCCAAAGACATCTCAGATTTGTTGGGCGCCTGCGCTGGTACAGGAATACGGGCTCATTTGAACCGGGACAACCCTGGTTCTGGGTACATTGTGTGGTATTACACTTGCCAGCTCCCCTCCAGCCCATGCATTCATAATTACTCAACTGTTTCCATGCATTGAGTCATCGCCGAAAAGCCGCTCCTTTGTAGAAGCTCATTAAGATTTCAGCTGCTAACAGATTTTATTTTCCAGCTCCAGCTTCTATGATATTAAGATATGGAGATTTGGGCTTCTGGGAGGGGTTATTTACACACTGAAAGCTCTGAGCTCTGGGCGCATCACCGTTATTTTCAGGGCAGAGCCAGCAGGAGAGGGACAAGGTCCGCGCAGCATTTAATGGATGAAACAGAATACTGTGGGGGCCAGGAGGAAAGAATGCCAAGTGACTTGAAAAGAATTATTTGTCTGGAATTTGCATGATTTTATTTAAAATGTCATTTACTTTAAAGCAATGGTTTTTTTTTTTTATGTACATGTTATTTATTTAGGGGGCCTGAAATGACTCAGGCAGCATTAAACCCATCTTTACAGTGTTCATATTTTTACAGTGAATATTCCTTCTTTTATGCTAAGTATACACGGTAAATGGATAATCCCCGGGTTAAAGGACATATTTTTTTCTTTTGTGGTTGTACCCAAAATTATACCGAGCCACTCTATATCCTGTATTGCCCTATCTGATGGAATTTTACAACTTTCTTTTACGTCTTGTGCACTGTTTTAATGAAGGTAAGCAAGCATTGACTGAGAGTTGTTGGTTATGTCAATTGGCACTGCCACTTACATTTCGTCTGCTATCTGTCAACATGGAAATCGTGCCTTTGGCAGCCGGGAAGGGCGGGGGGAGCCCGGGGAGCTATCTTTGGGGATGGCTTTTGTGTGAAAGTTCTTACTCCTCTTCCCTCCCCCCCCCCCCCCAGTATATTTTATTGATTTTTTACAGAGAGGAAGGGAGAGGGATAGAAAGCCAGAAACATGGATGAGAGAGAAACATCAACCAGCTGCCTCCTGCACACTCACTACTGGGGATGTGCCTGCAACCAAGGTACATGCCCTTGACCGGCTGCAGGCCGATGCTCTATCCACTGAGCCAAACCGGTTTTGGCTCTTACTCTGGCCCTGAGAGCCCGTTGTGTCAGCATCGCGTTCATGGAGTAGGCATTGGCCCTGGCCCAGTTTGGCAGGCAGTCCTCTGTGGTATGTGGGACGGGGAAGTCTTCCTCACCCGGCTCAGCATTCCAGGGGATTCTCTCCCTCCCTCTGCCTCCCCTGGCATCCACCAGGGGACATTGACAAGCTGCTGATTGGTCCTTGGTGTCCCTCTGATCCCTGCTCTTCCTCTGGCCAAGTGAGAAGGAACCCCTGGGTGGACAGAGACTGTCTTCTGATCCCTGTGTCTCCCTGGGGGTCTGTACCCTGCCCTCCCAGAAGGCAGCTGGTAGACACCAGCTTAATAAACGGTGAAGAATAGGAGATTCCTGCCAACTGATTCCGTGGAATTAACTTGTTGGTGTTCCTGTCCAGTCACTTGGGATTCCACAGCTTTCTTGGTTCATCTTCTTTTAGGCAAAGGTGTAACCGTTTGCATTTCTAGCTAACGGTTTCTGGATGGAAGGGTTTCTCATCTGGAAATGGTCAGGAATTGATCAAAGAATGGAGATTTCTGAATGCAGGTCGCTTCCTTGTGGTTGGCTTTGCTTAATGTTTTGCAAGGAAGGCACAACAATTTTACAGAAATAAATGTGCCCCTTGTAGAAAATACAAAGCAGTGGGAGAGAGAAAGTGAAATTTCGCTGTGGCATCACCTGTGGCCCAAGATATTTCTTGTCTTAAAAAATTTACTGACAACGTCTTTTCCTCATCTCCCATAATCTCCTTTTCCTTCTCTCCTCATAGGCAATGGACGTATAACGTTTTAAAGCTTAATATAACAAACATTTTCCAGAGCATTCATTTTTAGTGACTTCTAATGGTTGATAGTACGAGTATACCATCCTTTATTTAACCTTACCAATTGTTTTGGACATTTAGGCTGTTGTTGTTGTTTTTTTTTTTACTTTTATAGACAGCTCTTTTATAAATATCTCTGTATTTGTATATCATTCTATATTTGTGGTTAATTGAGGCTATGGCCAATACTTTTTAAAATTTTGGATATATTCCCAGTTGACTAATTCATTATTTCTTTTTACTGATATCTAAGATGTTACAGTGACAAAGTTCAGATTTTAAGTTTAACTTGCAGTTTTCTTGTTATTACAATTATTCTGGAATTAGAAAATACCTGTTTCATTAGAATTTTAGCTGAATGTCCTGATAATGAGTCAGACAGAAAGTTCACCCTGAAATCACAAGATGGCTACTCCTGAGGATCCTAAAACACAGCAGTCATCTAAAACCCATAGCATCGATCCTCTAAATATTTTCTTATGGAATATGCCATGTTTACACGCAAATATCAACAATATGTCTATTTAACACACACACACACACACACACATACCAAAACCATATCCTTCTACTGCCTACTCTGCTTAGAAAATAGAACATTCCCAACACATTTGAAACTCCTTTATGCTTTCCTCTTGTGGGGTTTTCCCCCCCCAAAGAGCTCGGTGGTGCGGCATTGAGGAAGATTTGGAAATACCTCATTGTTCCCGTTTCCCCTGCTTGCTTCCCCCTGTTCAGTCTGCATGCAGTCCCTTCCACTCTGACTCCTTGACCAGCCTGCAGAATGGCCTCTCCGCCCCTCATGTCTGACCCACCTGAGCGCAGACCCCCTGTGGCCAGAGCGATGGTTTACCTACATGCACCCAACAGCGCCGCTCCTCTGCCTGAACCTGGCCCGGTTTTCTGTTTAGTTTGGAGGAAAATCCACATGCTCTCCATCACCTGCCGAGCTGTCTCATCTGTCCCGGTCCTCATCCTCCCCCCTCACCCCATTCCTGCCCCGGCCACAACGGTCTTGCCGCCTCCACGTTTCTCAGTCTGGGCCAGGCCTCCCCTCTTCGTGAGCAGCAGACATTCTTTCCCCCAATTTGGCTCATCACGCCGTCCCCTGGGCCATTTTCCCCGGCCACCTGATCGTTCCTGCTGATAGATCCTATCAGTTTTGTGGCTAGCGTCTGTTACATGTTTATTGATGGTTGGCTCATAGGTTAGACCCGGTGGCTCTGAATGTCGGGAGTGTAGGCGCCAGGCCTATCTGGATCATCACCTGGACTTCCAGTGCTTCCGCAAACGTCGAAACGAATGGATGAGTGGGGAAAAAAAGCATTAGGAAGAGAATAGTAATATTCCAACTTTTTTATATTCAAGAGCAATTTATGGTCTTCTGGGTCCAACAAAAAATACAGCTGTATCAGACCTACGTTCCCCCTCTGACCCGTCTCTCTGTTACTTTTAATTCTGCCTGACCCAGTTATGAAATGTGACCAAGTCAGATTGAATAGTCCATTAGGGATTTATTATCTCTAGGCTTATCTCAGGTATTTAAAAGAGGAAGGTTTAGGCAGCATGACACAGCAGAAGGGATCTTGATATAGTGGAAAGAATGTGGGCTTTGGGGTCATAAAAACCAGAGTTTAAAGAGTAGTTCTGTTGTCTGCTAACTGTGTAATCTCGGGCAACGACTTAACCTTTTTGTCCCCTGATGCTCTCATCTGCAAAAATGTGGTAAAATCTATCTCATAGGTTTGTTGTGGAGATCAAAGGGGAATATATATATAAAATCCTAACACAGCGCTTGCCACAAAATCGGCATTGAAATTATATCGTTATCTTTATTATTAGAAGCCATGCGCCTATAGTAAATTGCTTAATCTTTTTTGCTGCTCTTAATCTGTAAGATGAGGATGTGTTTTTACTAACAGGAATAATTTGAGGATTAAGTTACATAATGTAATTTCTGGGTGTTATAAATTATTACACACTTTCACAATCAATCTGCACCTAATTGTTATACGTGATAGAACCATACGAAGGGAACTGATGGAGGATGCCCGCAGCTACACTCCCTGGCTCGTCGCTGACCGATAAATGAGTGAGGGAGGCTAATAAACATGACAGCAGGAAAGAATTGAGATCAAGTTACTTTGGGGCAGTTTGGAGCCTTTAGATGCCATCGATTCGTTCAGTACCTGTTCCTCGGGTACCGAGTCTGTGCTGGGGGCGCAGCTCAGCGCTGGGGCTGCCAGGAGGACGGAGAAGAAGCTGTCCTGAGAGCCGGAGAGGTCAGTGGGAGAGGGCACTGCGCGTGGGAGGTGCGGTCATTGGCCTCAGGAATAAATACTGGTGCAGCGAGATGCATTTTATCGGGGAAAACAGGAAAAGTGCCGATTTCTGGGAAGTGGTGTGTGCATTGGAGCCAGAAGGCCAAGCTGGAGTTGCCCACGGGGTGGGAGGTGGGGTGATGGGGGCGGGTATGAACTCTGAGGTGGGAAATCTGCCTGCAGCCTCTGCCAGCAAGCGTCTGTGGCCTGGGCGAGTGACCCCGCCGGGCGAGTGACCCCGGTTGGGCCCAGAGAAGCGGGTCAGCGCGTTCTTCCGCGATCTCCTGGGGCTTCGTCCTCTTCTCGGTACACGGGAGATTACAGAACCCGCCGCCCATAGTGCTTCAGCTTCGCTGGCCAAACACGCCTTTCTGTTCCTTTCTCCTTCTTAACCTGGCCCGATCTTATCTGTATCTGTGTCTCGAAGGGTTCAAAGTTTGCATTCATCGGCACTTCAGACTCGGTTTGCGGGAGCCCTTACTCAGCTCCTTAGCAGCGTCCCCCTCTCTCACTGGCCGGCAAAATAACGTCCCCCTTTTCTCAAATTCCAAACCAGAAACGAATCATGTTAAGCTCTTTGTCGTGATGTTTACTCTCTCTCTCTCTTTTTTTAGATAATATATTTTATTGATTTTTTACAGAGAGGAAGGGAGATAGAAAGTTAGAAACATCGATGAGAGAGAGAGAAACACCCATCAGCTGCCTCCTGCACCCCCCCTCCCCCCCACTGGGAATGTGCCTGTAACCAAGGTCCATGCCCTTGACCGGAATCGAACCCGGGACCTTTCAGTCCGCAGGCCGACGCTCTACCCACTGAGCCACACCGGGTTCGTCCATGTTTCCTCTTTTTAACAGCAACAGCACAGCATTGGTTAGCCGTTTCCCCTTGCCGGGAGCCCGCATTCCTGGGACCGCACTGAATGCCCTCAGCAGCCCTGGCGGGGAGGCCGCTGTGATCTGGTCGCGGGGCCGGGGGAGTGTGGGAGGGGATGGAGAGGCACTGAGGACAGGTGGCTTGGCCTCCTGACTCCCATCCAGTACTTGTCACGTCCTGCGGCGCATGCCTTCCAGCTTCACTGTCTTCAGATTCCGGTTTTCTTTCCGGGCCTGCCCGCCTCCATCCTTCCGCGTTCCTCCTCTCTCTGGACCACAGCCGTCCAGGCTCCGTTTCCGGTGGCCGTCTGTGCAGCAGTCTCTGCCGACGGAGGCGCCAGGGGTTGGGGAGGCCCGGCCTGCCGGGAGCCGACACGGCAGGTCTCTCTGGATGCTCTGCACTGACTCGCCGGCCGGTGGAGCAGCCTCAAGCCCCCCTTCGGTTCTCTTAAACCCACGGGCGCTCCCGATTTCTTGGCCCTAATTCACCTTCTGGCCGAGGTATGGGATGTGCTTAAGGTCTGGCTTCTTCGAGGTGAAACCATGTTATGTGTGACACCCTGTGCTCCCCAGCACCCGCGGAATCAGCACCCCCGTTTGTCCGGTGTTCCCATCCGCTGTCCTGAGACTGGCGCGTCTCTGTGGCCGCCTGGAAACGTGACCTCTGCCTGTCCTCCTTTCCACGTGTTGTGATTCCGACTCGACCCCCTTTTCTTTTTTGCCGAGTCGTTTGCGGACTCACCCAGGCTTGAGTCGAATGACTTCGATGATCAATTCCTAGGTTCTAAAGAGTTCTGTCACTTTAAATTATTCCGTGAGCAGCATCAGCCGGTATGGAGATGATAAGGGTGACCCCTGAAATAACATTTTTCTCTGGGAGACAGGTCATCGCGTACAAGTAGTTACTGGTCTGGGGGTCTCTGCGAGCTGCAGCCTGCTTTCCAAATTTGGGGTGTACTCTGTCTTCCAAGTACCACAAAAACACTCCGGTCGGATGAGAACTGGGTGAAATGGGAGCGGAGAGGTGGTGAGGATCCGTTAAGAGATGTAACGCCGCGTTTTCTCGTTTGTGGTCTCTCTCCGCCCGCTCGTTCCCCGTCATCCCGTTCGCCTGGCTTCGGTCAGCGGTCGTCCTGGAAGGTGGTTTGCGCAGAAAGAGGGACAGCAAGAGGCCGGAAGGGAAACGTATGCACAGCCGCCTCCTCGGCCCCCTCTGAGATGTCATGTATGCTCGGCTTCAAAAACCCGTTTAAAAATAGAGTCGGTGAGGGCGGCTGCAATCTGCTTCCCTTCATGCAGATTAGGGGTGGCCTCGGGCCCCCGCCAGTGGCTCCTGTGGCCTCGCGTGGGGTCTGGTCAGTGTGAACCCGGGTCTTCTTCCCCATGAAACTGGGCGTGCGTTTGCTGGGAAGGAGTTGGCGGCAGAGGTGATGTGTTCACAGGCAGCCCCGGGGCAGGTCACCCTGGGGCGGTTTGTCAGTGTGGCGGACACACACCAGCTGGGCCTTCGTGATGTCCTCTGCTCTCAGGCGGCTTCTCCCCCGGGGACTTTGGGGTTTCCAGAATCTACGGGCCGCTTTGAAAGGTCATTTCCCTCGGCATCCCAAGTGCAACTGCTGTTGGTCTTTTTTTGTCAAACACATCGATAGGCCCTACGTTTGCAAGAGCAAATCCCTTGAGTTGTCCAGAATGAATGTTTGAATAAGGATACCCACCCTGGGCAATTTTAACTGCAACAGTTACTTTGAATGCCCTGGGGTGAAGCATTAATTACTGTATTTTCCCGCGTATAAGACCACTGGAACTGAGGATGAGAGGAGGAAGATAACAAACAATGGAGAGAGAGCAAGTGCTGGCAAGTCCCTGGCGAGTTAGCAACGCCCATCATAACTGCAGGCTATGGTATTTTTACACCCGGCGTATAAGACAACCCCTGACTTTTTGACTTTTGAGAAGATTTTCCTGGGTTAAAAAGTCGTTTTATATGCCAGAAAATATGGTATCTTCCAAAAAGATAACGGAGACAGCAGATATGGAAACCCCAAGCATCTCTTATGACTCCATCAGACCAGGTTTTAGGAAAACATTTTGGTATTAATAATTGCCCCTTATGGGAAAAGAGTAAATATATGGACCCAGCAGGGTCTGTGTGTTCAGGAGACAAAATGGGGCCCCTTTTTCCAGGTTTGGGTGCATAAACAGTTATAGTCTTCGACCAGCTCATCTTGAAAATGGCTGGCTGTCTAATATGAGCCATATCTCACGTGAAGTCCTTTCATAACCCAAATTACTTCCTGCCCCTGGGGGAGCCAGAGCATTAAACAATTAATATAGTCTACGTCATCGTGAATAGAGCAGAGAGAGAAGTTTCTGTGTGACAAATATCATAGTTCGTCCTTTACCTGGGTTTGCTTCATGTGGATGAATAAGGCTCATAATAAACCCTATTCTGACTTATTATGAGCATTATGTAGATGCACCACCCAACCCAATATTGTATGTCATCAAATAATTAGGTAACAGGGGCAAGAATCGAAAAGCTCTTGCTTCTTACTTATTTTACTTGGCAAAATACAAACAAAATGCTGAAAGCATAAGCTCCAGGGACGTGACTGGGAAAGACATTTGCAGTCAATTTTGGACTCAGTTCTTAGAACATAGTCATGTTTCAGTATTTTTCAAGCATTCTTTCGGGGCCTTCGCTAGGTGTCAGACACTGTGCTGGGACACTAAGATAATAGTTTCTGATTGATCACAACTAATTTTGAGATGCTTTAAGTATTCGAAGAACCACGCATTGATACATAAATGTCCATGGACACTTTAAAAAATGTTTTTTAAAAATTGAATATTGGAGAGAGAGGAAGAGAGAGGGATAGCGAGATAGCAACATCGATGAGATAGGAGCATCCTCGGTCAGCGGCCTCCTGCACGCCCCACACTGGGAGCCCAGCCCGCAGCCCGGACATGTGCCTCGATCGGGAATCGAACCTGCGACCTCTTGGTTCCTGGGTCAGTGCTCAGCCACTGAGCAACATCAGCTGGGCTCCGTGGGTATTTTAACATCAATAAGTTTAACTTCCTGTGAATCCGACGGAAACGTATCACTTCACCATTTAAAATTAGTAACTTATTCTTTGTTTCTGGTGTGAACTATTTTTACTGTGATATTAGATAATTCAGTTAACTGTTTTCTTCTAGTGTAGTAGCATAGCAATACCATGAGAAGCATCAAAGTAACGCCCAGTTTCTTGATGGATCATTAGAAAGTGAATATGATGCTGCACATGCTGATAAGGGAGTCTGAGAGGAAAAGTTGGGCCTATTAGGGCACACGCAGCTCATCCTATGGAATCCTCCTATATAATAAAGAGGTAATATGCAAATTGACCCACACACCATAACAAGATGGCGGTGTGCACAGCTGGGTTGGGGCAGTGAGGGTGGGGTCCGTGGCCAGTCCACATGACTTCTGCTGGGGTTCCTATGGCCCCATAGGGGTCCAGGGGGCCGCTTCGCGTGGCTTCTGCTAGGGTTTCCGTGATCCTTATGTGTGCCGAGGGGCAGGGCTCAGTGACTGCTGTGCATGCCCGGAGGTGCATTGGGACGGGACTCAAGGACTCTGGGGTAGGGGGGGGTTCCGTGGTGCAGGGGATGTGGCGGGGGAGGTCCCGGGTCTCGGGAGATTTCATGCATGGGTCACTAGTCATTCTATAAAAGACACGAAGAAAGGCACACTAGTTTCTAGTTGTAGTGACTATTTCCTGCACAACGCCCACATATTGTAGAATATATATGTTCAAGCAACAAATAACAAAAAGGGAAACAAACTGATCTTCTTTCTCCCATTGGACTTCGTGGCCAGAGACCCAGATCAGCTTTGAGATCTGTCTCTTGTCCTCTCTTTAGAGGTGGAGAGTTGATGGGGGCTTGACATTAGAATCAAAATAAAATACCACTCAAGTTATTATATTTTTATTGATTTCAGGAAGACAGGGTTGGGGGAGATAGAAACATCAATGATGAGAGAGAATCATTGATCAGCTCCCTCCTGCACGCCCCCTCCTGGGGGTTGAGCCCACAACCCGGGCCTGTGCCCGTGACAGGAATCGAACCAGGGACTCTTCAGACTACAGGCCGACGCCCTGGCCACTGAGCCAAACTGGCCAGGACGAGTTATTTTAAGAATGATTGCATTAAAAATAAAGCCGCCTGATGTCATAGCCTCAGGTTCCTTTCCAGCCTGTTTTCTAATGGGACACAAGGGAAGCGTCCAGTATTAGCTCGCTTATCGCTCCTGCCTTCTCATCTTCCCGCCAGGCTTTATCGTTGAAAGCACGGATGAAAGGAAGTCTCACTTATGTTTCCAGGGTCTTATATGTTCATGATTCCTAGGGAATTCCTTAGTATTTATAATCAGATAATTTTGAGATTTCAGTACCTTGATCTTAATCTTCAGCATCAGACTTCCTGAATGAATTAGGTTTATTTACATATGTGGGTTACATTAGGGACTTTATTTGGTTATATACAAATACATCTTTAAGGACAGGAAACTACTTATTTGGGAAGGCATATAAAATCGTGTGTCTTCTGTTTGGTGTGATGGAAATGCAGAATTGGCCTGTGCGCATCTTACCTGTTTCAATAGCTGCATCACCCTGCGGCATTAACATGGAAGAATCCCAGCGTGAGTCCCTTCGCTCTAAGGATGGGGATGGGAAGCGTCGTGAACTCGGTTGCCTTCGCCCAGGTAGTGGCCCGCGGGGTTGTCTGCGGGCGGCAGCTGTGGCTCTTCCAGTGAGAAGTGCAGTTGGCAGAATGGTGCTCAGTTAATGAAATCCTGATTGAACCCTGTTTCCTCTTGTGGTTGATGCAAAAGCCATTGTTTTCTTCACCAACTGGCAGACCTGCAGTGACCCTGAATTTGGAGTTGTTTGCTTTACTTGGAAAGTTTAAAAATGAGCTCTCCCTGAGAAGCAAAATGCTGGGTTCTTGCCTTTCCCTCCCTCCCTCCCTCTCTCTCTCATAGAAAAGTAGAATATTTAATGAGAGAAATCAATTTACCAATTCCATGTTGAGTTTATTTGCACCGTTCTGAAGGCTTAAGTGTTTTTAAAGTGACAGTAATCAGAACCTCCACAGCTGGGCCCAGAGCATTCAGAGAAGACTTTGTGTGAGAACGTAGGGCGTCCAGGGGCAGGTGATGCCGGCACTCTGGGTGGCCTGGTTTCATGAGAAGATTGGGTGTGAGGGTTTCATCTCTTCAGACCTAGAGTTCTCTGTGCCTTCAGCAGTGTCTGGAATATGTCTGTGCTGGATGTCCAGGGTGCCAAGATGTGGGAGCTCAGTTTTCCACTTACTGGGGGGTAGCAGGAGGCTGGGGACAGAGTCTGGGGAGGGAGCATCAAGTGAACCTGGAACGTGAGCCAGTGCTGCCCATGGACCAAGACAGAGTGGCCTTCTCTTGCTTCCCTCCTCTTCCCAACCTCCTTCCTTCCCTCCTTCCTTCTCTCCTTCCTTCAATCCCTCCCTCCTTCCCTCCTTCCTTCCCTCCTTCCTTCCATCCCTCCCTCCCCTCCTTCCTTCCTTCCTTCCTTCCTTCCTTCCTTCCTTCCTTCCTTCCCTCCCTCCCTCCCTCCCTTTCTCCCTCCCTCCTTCCTTCCCTTCTTCCCTCCCTCCCTCACTTCCCCCTCTCTCCCTTCTTCCCTCCCTCCCTCCCATTCTCCTGCTCTCCCTCCCTTTCTCCCTCCCTCCCTCCCTCCCTTCTTCCCTCCTTTATTCCCTCCCTCCCTTCCTTCCTTCCTTCTTCCCTCTCTCCCTCCCTCCTTCCATCCCTCTCTCCCTCCCTCCTTCCATCCCTCCCTTCCTCCCTTCCTCCCTCCCCATCCCTCCCTCCCTCTCCATCCCTCCCTCCCTCCCTCCCGTGCCTCTACCATCTGCCAGGCACTGTGCTCCTGTACACTTGGATCTAGCGGGGACTGGACACCGTAAGCATGGCCGCCGCAGGAGGCTCTGGGATGCGCTGCCACAGGGAGCAGGTGGGGAAATGACTTGGCGCTGCCTCCCAGGTCTATTTCGTTTGTTCATTCATTTTGCTCTTTGATTCCACATGTAAGTGAACTCATATGGTATGTGTCCTTTTCGGTCTGACTGATTTCACTTGGCACAGTACCCTCTCGATCCATCCAGTCTTTTTATGGCCTAGTAATGTTCCATTGCATAGATGCACCAGCTCCTTTTTTATCCATCCTCTAGTGACGGGCACTTGGCTGTTGTAGATGACACTGCAGTGAACATTGCTTTTGCTTTTCAGTGCCCGTTTGTGGAAGGGAAGTAGGGGTCCAGGAGGTTGAGTTGCTCTAAGCACAGAGCGACAGCATCCGAGACCAGAGCTGGGCATCATGACCCTTGGCTGCTGCTGCTGCTGCTGCTTCCACGTGCTTTGCTGTGATGGGGCCATCGCGTGCCCACGGTACCCGAGGCATCCGCATGTCAGGGGCTGTGACGAGGTTGTATAAACAGTGAAACGGACTTGACCTGCCCTCTGGCAGTTTGTAGTCTGGATAAGGGAGAGAGTTTCTAAGTTGACGTGTACACAGGAAGCCTTTTCCCCTGGCCTTCACCTTTCAGCTCAGATCAAATCCCGAAAACAGAAAGAAATGTAACTCAGCGATGTCATCTCCGAACCCCACTTCCTTCTCACATGCCCTGTCCCTCTCCTTTCTCCTCGCTCATCCTACTGGACTGTGATGAGGCTATCAGCTGGTCAGTTGGAAAACGGGGATCTGGCTCCTGCCCTTCTTTTGAGGAAACCGAGTGGATTGATCTCCATGCCCGGGGTTCCCATTGTTACCAGGCCCCCACAGGCAGCGCTTCCCCACCTGGCCCACCTCAGCTTCTCCTGGGACCTACCTTTTCAGCTGTGGTTTCTGAAGCTGGGGTGGGAGTGGGGGTGGGGCAGAGCATGGCCGCAGACCTGACCAGGGATGAGCGTGGAACGCAATCACTCCATGTGACAGCTCTCAGCAGCTCAGCCCTTACTGAAAGGGAGGTTCCTGGGGATGGGGAGAAGAATTAATTGCTGGCCTTGTTCTACCCTATACAGATCAGCCCTAACTTCTCAGCAACCAAGGATAGATAGGCACCTTTTCAGGAGTAATTGCTAAGTGTCACAGTTCAGTTGCCCATTGGTTCTATATGGCTTTTTCCTGACATGGCTGAATATTTTAGCCTACTTAAATAGACCATTGTCAGTATTATTAAACAGTTATGAATGGCTACAGATCTACCTTAGATTCAAGCCAAGAAATATTTGCTAACAGAGAGCCCCACCTATGTACTGGGCGTCTTAATTATAGCCATTAAAGTGGTAAGGTAGGGGAGATCAACCAAAGGAGTTGTATGCATGCAAATAAGCAAAACCCATGGACACAGACACCAGAGGGGTGAGGGCATGAGCGCGGTGTGGGGGTGGGAAGGAATGGGGGACAAGACACATATGTAATACCTTAATCAGTAAAGAAAATTAAAACAAAACAAGACAAACCAAAAATGGTAGTACCCTATTTAAAGGTTGAGTTTGCTGCCTTGAATATAACATTTTCCAAAAATGGAAATTAAAAAAAAACACTCTTAAAATTATTTTGAATGTAAAACATCTGATATGAAGATGTGCTGCAAGTGAAAATTATTAAAATGCTCTTCGAGGAGTCCGACAATATCACATCGCATAAACAAAAAGCCAACGAAACTCTGAGCCAAAAGCAGTTACTATTTTGTAACAGTTACAGCCGTATTTGCTCCCATGCCTCATAGTTTCTTAACAAATTACTGTGAAATCAGGTTAGTGGAAACATGAGTAAAAATGTACAGCATGGGTAAGCCTCCTTTTCCCCTTCATACTGTATGGCAGCATTTTCTTTGAGATCAGCTTGCCAGCGTAATGTGGCCCTTGAGGTCACATGTTGCAGAACCTTCAGTGGCAGGAAGCGGAAGATGCGTGTGGGGCAGTTCTGGGATGTGGGAGCACGCAGGTGGTGGGTGTTGGGCCCGGGATCAGCACCTGGAAGGCTAGGTCCTCCCCGCCCGTCTGCAGAGAATGCAGGGCACTCATTAGGATGGGAGCCGTGTGTGGCGACTGTATTTTTAGTCACTGGATACTGCCTACCCCAGAGGATGCAGAAATGCGGGCTAGAACGGCATCTGCTAGGATGTGGCAAAGTCTGTTAAAGAGTCTACTTTCCCCCTGTGTCTTGGATAACTGAAGATATTTTAGGGGGACAAAATCTCTTCTAGAGGGAAATCTCTTCATGCAAATGTCTTTCTGAATAGACAGGAGGAAAAGAGAAGTTTGTGTGACCTGCCAAAACTGATCTTTGAATTCCAGACCCTTTCAGATAATGATTAAACTATTAAACGGAGGACAATAACACAATATGTACCAGATGAAATCGTTTTTAACCCGTGACCGGAGCCTCGAACGGATCCCAAATACTTTCTCGTTACCCTTTTCTCTCTCGTTTGTCCCGTGCCCCCATGTCATGGTTTTCTATGGCACTCTTACGAAATGAATAGCTAAACAGCAACCATATTTTTTTCATATCCTGACCAATATTTTGGCTGTTTTTCAGAAGAATCGGAATTTTCAAAATTAAATAAAGGTTTCTAAAATGCCAACTTCAGAAAGTTTTATTTAATTTGTGGAATAATTTTGTGTTTTTTTTTCCAATAGGGTCTTTATTAATTTAGTCTAGTTACTTAGTGCTTATATTAAATAATCTAATAAAAGTCAGGGTTATAACATAACGTTTCCCAAATGTGAAGCTGCATCTATTACATGAGACAAAAATCTTTTTGCTGCAAAATGTAAAAACCGTGTATAGAATTACAAGGCACCGAATCGTACTGTATATATAGCTTTTTTAAGTAGAACATTTCTGTAGCGTAAGGGAGTAGTCAACTCTAAAAGATTGACAGATAGCTGTCTATCCCCAGAGTTTATCAAAAACTCTCTTAACTTCATATTTCAGTGTTTTACTACTAATCATATTTCCGAGGATAATTGTCCCTGAAAGATACAGAAATGATTTAATATAAAAATTGGGATTCTTAAAGAGTCAAAAACTACCTTGTTTGTTTTGTCAGGAATCCCCAAGTCGCTGCAGACAGAGGAGCCGACTGGTGGTGGGACATAGTGCACCCTCTGAGTGTACGTTGATTTTGAACATAATTTATCTAACAGTATAGCCTCGACATTTATTTGGAATCATTGAATTATTTATTTGTGCCCGGTGGTTTCCTTTTGTGTGGTCACAAATACAGGCTGAAGTGTATTCCAGGTTCCCAGACAGTGTGTGGAGGGGTTTCATCAACTCGGGGAGGTGATAATGGCCCTTGAATAATGTAAAATGCCGGCAGAATGCTTTTTCGTTTGCCATGTCCTTTTGCCCAACGCGAGACACGCGAGATACAGACTTTAAACCAAAGCAGAAGGTGAAGGGGAGCCGTTGAAAGTTGTGTCTGGCTGAGCTAGGCATGAGAGGGAAATGTGTGCACTTCAAGAATCACTTTTATCGGCATTTTCTCTCTTTCCTCATTGAAAAGTCTTTCCCGCCACGGGTTTAACAATAATAACTACAATTTATGACTTTGTGTTGCTGCCATTTGCTGATGCATCACAGTCACCACGGGTCAGAACCAAGCTGGGCCATTATGCACTGCCGAGGAGGGATTTCCCACGAACTGACTGATGGATAAATAGACCTGCCGCGTGATTTAATAGGACGGACAGGGTTTCATTTCTTTACCAAAGCGGAGCTGAACCACAGAGAAGTATACGCTGCCGCATAGGGCCACAGCCACGCTGAACGGGGTGGACAGAGGCAGTCGATGTCAGCTCTTCTGTTTTCACAAGGGGCCTCGGCACCCGTGGGTGTGGAAATGAGACCAGGCTTCGTTACTCTGAGGCTGGCTTTTTTATTGATACTCCTTTTATTAATCCTTTTCAGGAAGTAATGAGACATATAAAGCCCAGCCTTTGGATATTAAAGCGAATGTGTCATTTTCAAAGTGAGTTTTCACTTTGCTTTGATTTAATCCCTGGAATGAAAGAGCATTATTCACTGAATTGCATGATCAGAATACTGCTCATCTCTTGTCGGGCTCCCGTATCTGTGTCACAGTTTGCTGGATTTCATTCTACAGTAAACCCAACAGACACCTGTTTGATCAGCGTCTATCTACATGCCACTGCAAACGGGGGGAGTCATTTCTGTGCACTTCACAAGGCATCGGATGCAGGCCCTCATGAAGGACATGTTTCTCATATGAGAACAGGGGAGAAAAGCTGTCATTTGGGTTTGTTTTAGGAGTGGTGGCGCTTCACTATGTGTTTAGAGATAGTAAACTCTACTCAGTGGTGTCGGGAGAGCGTGTTACTGGCTTATCTCTGTGTCTTTGCAATTTGTGCTGTAGACACGAAAGAAAACCTTGGTGAATGAATGAAGGAATGATGACTGCTTCATCCAGACCTTTCTGATGCCCTGTTGATCATGTTGCATTAGACATGTAGTTTTATTTAAATCTCAGACGTGGTCATCTCTCTAACATGCTAAACATTGATGAACTACCATGTGTGTGATCATCACTTGTTTTTGCATAATTTGAGGTAAATGACAGTAATAATGAATGATGCATCTACTGAGAAGAGAATTTGATTTCTCTGAGAGACATTATAAACTAAAAAATAAACGAAAACATGAGCACACACACCAACTTGATGTTTCTCTCCGACTGTGACAGAATGCTGCACCGAGAGAGCGAAAACCGGTTCCTGTAATTGCATCCTTTTAATTTCAGACAAAGACTGCCTCCAGTCCCAACCTGATTTTATGGCACTGATGGGGAATTTACCTACAATTGCATTTTGTTATTTGGTCTAAAGCTCTCTGCACAGAGAGCGGATGGGTCCTCTGTATCGCAGTGAACAATTTGTCTGGGTATAAACAACTTTATATAGAGCTCCATTCAGTAATGCCAGCGTTTGTATGAATTTCAGCCCCCAAATAAAGGCTCATGATTTGTGACTCAGAGACCTTGAAGCTGCATCTGTCCTAGGCAGGCCTTTTCTCAACACCGGGCCTTTTCAAAATGTTTGCCGATGAAAAATGCGTTAGATGTAGGAATGATGGCTTTGGAGACAATGTTTATTTGTGAAATGGCTCTGCCGTGGGAGACCGTGTTTTCCCGAGGAGTTCCAGGTCCAGTTGGCTCTTCTGGGCTCATCCCTTCTTTCCTCATTGGTCTCATCTGCTTGGTTTAACCTTGAACCTCAGACCCTGCCTGGGAGGTGAGGGTGGGTGCGCATGGCCCAGCCTTCCCAGGGCCCATCCTGTGCCTGGCCATTGGCCTGTGAGCGGAGCCAAGTGGGAAGGGTGTTGCTGGCCCTGTAGGGAGGAAACCTGTCAGATGAGGCCCAGGTCTCACCCTGACTGTACCCTGTTGATGTCCTTAAATAGTGGCTCTTCTTGCGACCTTCAGCAGCCAGCTTCCGGTTAGAATGCCGACGCTTTGCTCTTCTCCTGAGAGTGAACGAATGGGTTAAAAAAACACCTTGCAAACTGTAAGGTAACACCAGGGGTTAGTGTGACAAAGCTGTTCTCTCCTAAGATACCCAAACCGACCAGGAATATTTATTGTGCGGCCGTGCAGGGGCAGGGGAAGGATGACTCGAGGCTGGGGTGATCTGGGTTAGAATTACCCTCGGGGCAGAATTGGAAGAACGTGTCTGATTTCTAGCAGTGAATATTGGGGGGTAATACTCCAGGCAGAATTAGGGGGTGGTAGGTATTCTGAGAAGAAACAGGAATTGGCAGCTTATGAGCACCCCCCCTCCCGCCCCCCGTGTGCCTGGCTGGGCTCGAGGTGTGGTGTGTGTGTGTGTGTGTGTGCGTCTGTGTGAACACAATACTGTCTGATTTCATCATCATTCGTTTTTCTCCTCTTCCAGATTGGGGTTTCAAAACCTGTTTACACAGTGTGAGCCCCGCGCATGTATCTGTGCAGTGACAGTGGAGCCATTTTTATTGAGGTTTTCCCAAGGCTGTGAGCCAGTCTCTGCAGGGGATCCTTTCTTCTGCCTCCTCTGCCAGTGGGGGGTAGCATTTCCTGGGGTTGGTCTCCCTCCATAGAGAGAGCGGGGAGAGGCTGTCATTAGACACACCTGTCTATATCACTGCAGCGCTTCCTCTCTCCCCTCAAAGTGCGTCCTCTATCAACCCATCAGCCCTTCCTCTCTCCCCTCAAAGTGCGTCCTCTATCAACCCATCAGCGCTTTCTCTCTCCCCTCAAACTGCGTCCTCTATCAACCCATCAGCCCTTCCTCTCTCCCCTCAAAGTGCGTCCTCTATCAACCCATCAGCCCTTCCTCTCTCCCCTCAAACTGCGTCCTCTATCAACCCATCAGCCCTTCCTCTCTCCCCTCAAAGTGCGTCCTCTATCAACGCATCAGCGCTTTCTCTCTTCCCTCAAAATGCGTCCCTCTTCCAGTCCATCTTCATTCCAGTGTAGGTTCATTTTCCTAAATTACACCAACCCCACCCAGACTTTGGAGGGTCCCTTTCCCCTGATGTTGACTGAGCACTTGTTGTGTGCCAGCCCCCATCCTAAACCCTAATTCTCATGTGAAGCCTCCTGGCAGCCCTGAAGGGTAGACGTTAGGATCCCACTTTACAGAGGAGGGAAACCGAGACTCAGTGAGATGCACAGCCTGTTCAGAGCCTCACAGCTGAAAGCAGACGAGGCGGGACCTGCACGCACCTCTGACTCCCAGCTCTGCTCCTGACACCTGACCATGCAGTGTGCCGCTGAGCTGGGCATTCAAGGCCTGGCGGGCCCGGAACCACACTCCCTCCCATTCTTCTCTTCCGATGTGCCTCACACACCAGCCACCGTGATGTAGAGGAGACTGAGGAGAGCAAGCCCATGCTAATGGGAGGGAATCTGGGCTCTGTTCCTTCAAAGCACCCATTTCCCCATCAAAGTGTTGAAACTAGATCCCTCGGGGTGAAGGTCTGATGGAGGAGCTGGAGGCATTCTCAGGACACTTGGTGGGGAAGAGGGTGTGGAGGTGCTATTAGAGGAGGGAGATCCTAATCTACTTGGGTAAAGGGAAGGAGGCCTTGAGGAGTAAGGCTGGAGGCAGGAAGAGGGTGGGGGTAGAGGAGGGACCTGATTGCTGTCCAGTCCTCCCCTGTGACTTACAATAGTGAGGCCCTCTACAGGCACATGACCAGTTTAAAGAGGGAAAGGGAATGAAGACGTAAAAATATCCGGGAGTTAATATTTTTAAAAAAATAAATGGACTCTATCTTCTTTGGAAGAAGCATTGGAAGTGTCTGAACAACGACTGTGAACGGCTGTTGGGGTGGGTTACATCCGGCCCCGTGCCGAAGGCTTTCCGTCTGTTCTGCGTGAGAATCCGGCGAGGGCCGTGCTTCGATTGTTCCATTTCACAGGTGGGAAGGTTGAGGCGTGGAGACATTCAGCAGCTTGCTGAGTCTAAACAGTTAGCAGGCGGGGGAGCCCGGATGTGAACGGAGGCAATGTGGCTTGGCAGCTTGTGCGCGTAGTCATGGTGCTAGCCTGCCTCCCCATCTGATGGCTGAACTTGTCCTGCAGAGTTCAGGGGACAGCCCTAGAGGAGACGCCTCTGTTAAGAAGTGTTCATGCTTCTTAAAAAGAAGATAGAGTCCATGTATTTAAAAAAAATACTGACTCAAGGATATGTTTACGTCTTCATTCCCTTTCCCTTTTTAATCTGGTCATGTGCCTGTAAAGGCCTCATTATTATAAGTCACAGAGGGGAACTGGGCTTACGTAAAATCCTAATTTGACCTCCTCAATGAATACTTGAACTCCTAGTCCAAATCCCAGTTTTGTCTATTTTATATCAGAGAAGGAAGACCGTGCCTAAGGAATGCATTTCAGAGGGTTGCGGCGGTCTGATCGCCTCGCACCGTCGGGGGGACGGCCTCCTGGACAAGGCTATCAGGGCAGACCTCCCTCCTGCAGAGTCTGGGGCACAGTTGAGCAAAGGACAGGCTCCCAGGACCGGGGGGCTAGTGAGCAGGGCGCACACGCTACTCCCCGTCGCCTGGAAATAGCTCCTCCGTCAGCCCCTCTCGTCTAAGGCAGACCAGCCTGCGGCAGCTGCTCTCTGCAGAGGCACCGCGTGTTGAGAGGACACCTGTGTGGCTGATTCCAGCCCAAACAAGTCTCCTCTGGCTCCCAAAGCGGGGAGAGGATTCACCCCAGAGGCTGCTATTTCCAGTAGAGTGCTTTGTCTATCATTCCCTCCCCTGCACTTTTTTTTACATATAATTTACATACAATAACATGTATGCATATTGTTGGGCCTTCTGAAATTTGACAACTTTTATACCCATGCAACCACCAACCCAAACAAGAGAATTCTCTTATGTCCCTTCCCAGTCAATGGCCCCTGTCACCCAGGCCACCGCTTTCTGAGGTTGAGCTCTTTGATTAGTCTTGCCTGTTTTGCATGTTATGTAAATGAAATCATACAGAAACAGGGTGTTGTTTCTGGCTGCATTGTGGTTTATTCTTTTTTTAAAAAAAATATATATGTTTTTATTGATTTCAGAGGGGCGGGGAGAGAGAGAGAGAGAGAGAGAGAGAGAGAGAGAGAGAGAGAGAGAGAGAGAGAAATATATCCATGGTGAGAGAGAACCATGGATCAGCTCCCTCCTGCATGCCCCACTCTGGGGATGGAGTCTGCACCCCGGGCCTGTGCCCTGACCTGGAATCGAACCCTGACCTCCTGTTTCATAGGTCGATGCTCAAGCCCTGAGCCAGCCGGCTGGGCCTGGTTTACTCTTAGAGTGGAACACTCCCCAGTAAAAAGGAGTGGTCAAGGACACACCCTACAGCACAGATGCATCTCCTCTGGGGGTGCCCACTGAACTCTACGGGATTGCGTCCGCCTCGGCGGAACCAAACTGACCCACAGAATCAGCTTCTGCCACTTGCCTCTCATTGGGCACGGTGGCCAGCTTCGTGCTCACCCCCTCACCCCTCTGACGTTTCGCGTCTTTAGACCATGGCCAACTTACACTCAACGATCATGACTTTTAAAGGCATTTAAGACGGCGGAGTGATTCCTTTTTCGGAGGAAATTCGTTAGGCGTGTGACATGGTGTCCTAGTGTTTTCACGTGTCAGAGGGCGGGGAGGAAGCAAGGAGGCAGCCCCTCGGGGGTGGCTGTCCGCGGGCCCGGATGCGCATTTCGTGGCCCCTGTGTGCTGCGTGCTGTGCACTTTTCATTGTCACGAGAGGGAATGCGAGCACCCCGATCCCCACAAGAAAACAGCTTTTCTTGGCAAGGGGAACGTGCCTGGAGGAGCCAGCCCTGAGACATACGGCGCCATGAATGGGAGCTGTGTTCCTCTGCTGGAACCCAGTCCAGGCACTATTTATACTGCAGCATATTCAGCACCAGATTGTTCGAGCTTCATACTGAAACACGGCATCCTTTTAATATTTGTGTTCTGTCTGCCCCTGCTTTCAAGCGTGTTGTCGGGCACTGCGCGCTCCGTGGCTTCCGCTCGGACAGGCCGCGGCTGACCAGGCGGTGCAGGGCCCGTGACTGCGGCTTCACCGCCGAGCTGCCGAGCGCTGTTGGTGAGCCGTTCAGACCTCCACGTGCCTCTGCAGGTGTCCTCTCTCTCTGATGATAAAAAAAAAGTATTTTTTTTTTTTGGAAGAATAGCGTAGTTGGACTTACCTGTATTGTCAAAACTAAAAATGCTATGTTACTTCAGTCACTAATACAGAGAAAGAGAGAGAGAGAGAGAGAGAGAGAGAGAGAATTTTTAATGGTCTGGGGCCATTTGATTTTTTATAGCATACCCAATAAAATTGTCATCGCTCTGGGTTTGTGACATGAGTTTCTCTTTGGTTTTCCTCTTTATTTTTTTAAAATATATTTTATTGATTTTTCACAGAGAGGAAGGGGGATGGAGAGAGAGTCAGAAACATCGATGAGAGAGAAACACGATCAGCTGCCTTCTGCACACGCCCCACTGGGGATGTGCCTGCAGCCAAGGTCCATGCCCTTGACCAGAATCGAGCCCGGGTCCCTTCAGTCCCCAGGCCAATGCTCTGTCCACTGAGCCAGACCGGTTTGGGCTAGCTCTCCTCTTTAGTGTGATGTGTGCCCAGAGAAGATGGGTCCGGCTTGAGAAGAAGTGAGCATTTTCGGGACATGCTGCCGGAGCTGTCCCGTGAACCCCCCAGGGACAAGGGCGTCCCGAATGTCGCTGCTCTGCTTGACCAGGACTTTATTCTCTCCCCGTTGTCACGTGTGTGCCGCTGTCGTGCGAACCCTCAGGGAAAGGGGACCACTGTCGCTCTAGAAAGAGCCGAAGAGCCGCTGGCCGGCTCAGGGGTTGAGTGTCAGCTATGAACCAGGAGGTCACGGCTCCATTCCCGGTCAGGGCACGTGTCTGGGTGGCAGGCTCCATCCCCAGTAGGGGGCGTGCAGGAGGCAGCCGCTCAGTGATTCTCTCCCATCAGTGATGTTTCTCTCTCTCCCTCTCCCTCCCTCTCTGAAATCAGTAAGAATATATTTTTAAAAACAATAAAAACATAAAATAAAAAGAGCTGAGGAATGAGAAAAGGAGGAAGTTGAAGGCATGTCTGCTGATTTCCTTCTGTGGCCGGTCCCTGTGCCGTGGGCCAACTCCCCTTCTGCCGGGGGCCGCGCAGCCTGGACATGACCTCCAATGCTCCATCGGCCCCGAACCCGGGGCTCCCACCGCAGCCAGGATTCAGTGACGGCCCACACGCAGGAATCTGCTCGTCCGATCCCAAACCAGGTCTCCTCTGTACTGGAGGCTCGCTCACTCTTCCCCTTCCTTTCCGGGTCTGGGAAACCAGCCGTCTGGTGTATTTAGCATCCGTCTCACGTGAGAGTGTGAATGGAGACTTTGGGGCAAGGAGATGTCCTTATGGTTTTCGGAGTAATTTGAGAAACAGGAAAACGTGAACGCACCGATTGTCCTCGAATGAACCGCAGCCCTTTCTTCTCCTCTGCCGCGGAACCCCCCCCCCCCCCCCCCCCAACCCCCGTCGGCTGGGACGGCGCGGGTGACGGCCCCGGGTTGTAAAGTCTCCCCGCTGGAGCCGGGGCTGTTGACTGTGGCGGGACCCTCTTCCCCGTGGACAGACGGCGGGCAGGTTTAGTAAATGGCAGACAGGTGTTGACGGTGTTTCTCTTCCCTGCGCAGGCATAATCAAGCTGGGGAGGTGGAACCCGCTGCCCCTCAGCTACGTGACCGATGCCCCCGACGCCACGGTGGCCGACATGCTGCAGGACGTCTACCACGTCGTGACGCTCAAGATCCAGCTGCAGAGGTGGGTCTGCACTTTAAAAAAATATATATATATTCTATTGATTCTTTACAGAGAGGAAGGGAGAGGGATAGACAGTCAGAAACATCCATGAGAGAGAAACATCCATCAGCTGCCTCTTGCACACCCCCCGCTGGGGATGTGCCTGCAACCAAGGTCCATGCCCTTGACCGGAATGGAACCCGGGACCTTTCAGTCTGCAGGCCGACGCTCTATCCACTGAGCCACACCTGCTTCGGCATGGGTCTGCAGTTGGCCCTCCGTATCCCGTCCTTCAAGGAGTCCCCTGGAGCCCAGCCCGTCTGTCTGTGCTACTGTCTAGACCAGTGGTTGGCAAACTCATGAGTCACCAGAGCAGCAGACCATGGCTGGTGAGCCGCAGTTTGCTGACCACTGGTCTAGACATTGGGAGACACGGGGGCGGGGGAGGGAGTGAGCAGGCGAGGCGGGCCTTCCCCAGGCATCTTTATGGCCACATTCCAGCCGAGGAGGGCTGTTTTCAGAAGCAGTGGAGCGGTACCGGGGGGAGGGAAGCTGACAAATCATTACCGATCTGCGGCCCATCGGGGGCGCTTCCCCCTCCACCTCCCCTCCCACCCCCCCACTCTCACCGTCTTCCTGGTGAAGGCTCAGCACGAAGGGTCGGGAGATGAAGCACACCGAGGGCTCAGGTTTGTGTGCTGAGGGATGAGCGTTCTGCCGTGGGAGAGACTTGTTAAAAAGACGCCGAGCCGAAACCGGTGTGGCTCAGTGGATAGAGCGTTGGCCTGCGGACTGAAGGGTCCTGGGTTCCATTCCGGTCAAGGGCATGTACCGTGGCTGCGGGCACATCCCCAGTGGGGGGTGTACAAGAGGCAGCTGATGGATGTTTCTCTCTCATCGATGTTTCTGACTCTCTATCCCTCTCCCTTCCTCTCTGTGAAAAATCAATATGTATTTTAAAAGGACACCAACACTGGGCGCCTCTTCTCCTCTTTTTGTCTCCCTTGGGCTGCAGAGGTTCTGGGAGTGGTTTCTGTCTCCCCCCCCCCCCCCCCCGCCCCAGAATCCAGAACAGATGGAGCCTCTTTCAGAGACTCCAGAGGCTCTCTCAGAGCCAGCCCCTGTGCACGCCTGCGAGTCCCGTGCTTGCCCCAGCGTCCTGTAGGGTGAAGGTCTGGAACTTGCTGCTTTCGGGTGATTGGTGCTTCGACAGGAGCACAGGTGCTTTGGTGTCTTCCCTTCAAAGCTCTGTGTCCCTGCGGAGAGCCGCATCTCCGCATTGTGGAGGGGGCAGTGAAGGCTTGGCTTTAAATGTCCAGTCTGAGGGTGTGTTGGTGGACATTTACCTTTGGGAGCCCCAATCATTCCATGTGTATTGTGGAAGTTCATACTCCCACTAGAGGCCCAGTGCATGAAATTCGTGCATAGGGGCAAGGGGTATCCCTCAGCCCAGCCTGCATCCTATCCAATTTGGGACACCTCAAGGTTGGACATCCTTCTCACAGTCCAGGACTGCTGGCTTCAAATTACTCGCCTGCCTGCCTGCTTCCTTGATTGCCCCTAACTGCTTCTGCCTGCCAGCCTGATCACCCCCTAACCACTACCCTGCCAATTGATGTCTAACTGCTCCTCTGCCAGCCTGTTTGCCCCCAACTTCCCTTCTCTGCCAGCTGATCACCACTAACTGCCCTCCCCTGCAGGCTTGATCGCCCTCAACTGCCCTCCCTTGCAGGCCTGGTCCCTCCAAACTACCCTCCCCTGCTGGCCTGATGGCCCACAAGTGCCCTCCCTTGCAGGCCTGGAACCCCCCAACTGCCCTCCCCGGCTGACCATCTTGTGGTGGCCATCTTGTATCCACATGGGGGCAGGATCTTTGATCACATGGGGGCAGCCCTCTTGTGTGTTGGAGTGACGGTCAATCTGTATATTACTCTTTTATTAGATAGGATGGCCACACCATTTCCTTCAGCCAATTAGGGAAATCTTACTTTTGAAAATTAGCGATTTTTCATATCCGAAGGGTATGGGCCACGGCTGGGCTGTCAGGGTCCTAGAGAAGCAATTTTCTCTCCCCTTCCCTATTTGGGGACCACACCTGGTTACGTTCTTTAGCAGTTTTACCTTTTTAAAAAATATATATTTTTATTGGTTTCCAAGAGGAAGGGAGAGGGAGGGAGACACAGAGACATCAACGATGAGAGAATAATTGACTGGCTGCCTCCAGCATGCCCTCTACTGAGGATCCAGCCTGCACCCCAGGCATGTGCCCTGACCAAGGATCGAACCATGACCTCCTGATTCATAGGTCGACACCTAACCACTGAGCCACGCAGGCCGGGCCTTTAGCAGTGTTTCTAGTGCTGCCTGGGGCCGGGCGGGACCCGACCCTCTGCAGTCAGGCCCTCATTAAGGTTTGCCTGTTCCTTCTCGCTGTGTTTTTCAGTTGCTCGAAGTTGGAAGACCTGCCCGCGGAGCAGTGGAACCATGCCACCGTCCGCAATGCCTTAAAGGAACTGCTCAAAGAGATGAACCAGAGCACACTAGCCAAAGAATGCCCTCTCTCCCAGGTCAGTATCCCGGGGCAGGCGGGGGGTGGGGTTCCTGGCGGTCCGAGGAATGGGGACCGCCACAACGGGCCATCCTGCAGGAGGGCATGCCTGCCCCCACAGCTGAGTCGCCCTGTATTTTGGGTGGAAAGCTGTGGAGATTATGGTGCTTTCTGTTGTGGCATGGGAAATACCAGTTACTGAAAGCTTTGATGTAATGGGAGTGCATTAAAACCTTCTCCATTTACAATCTGTACCTTTCCGTTTGTATTCTAGAAGGTAGGCAGCAGTGTCTCCGTGTCATAGATCAGGAAACACAGGGAGACGCACTCTGCCTGCCTGAGCGTGCTCGGCTGGGGAAGGGATAGGCTGAGCTGCACCTGCCCAAGCTCAGGTTCCAGTCACCGCCTCGCCTGCTCAGTGGGATGAGTTAGCCATGCTCGACCCACTTTTATCTGTATTAATAAAAGGATAATATGCTAATTAGACCATGAGACATTCCAGATGTCCTTCCAGTCAAAGCCATGGTGGTGGGGCCGAGGCAGAGGCGGCTATGGGTGATCAGGCCAGGAGGGGAGGGCAGTTGGGGGTGATCAGGCTGGCAGGGGGGTGCAGTTGGTGTCAAGCAGGCCAGCAGACAGAGTGGTTAGGGGAGATCAAGCAGGCAGGCAGGTGAGCAGTTAGGAGCCAGTAGTCCCAGATTGTGAGGGGGTTGTCCGACTGCCAGTTTAGGCCCGATCCCACAGGGGTCCCAGATTAGAGAGGATGCAGGCCAGGCTAAGGGACACATACCCCTCTACCCCTCTCCCCCGTGCACGAATTTCATGCACTGGGCCACTAGTTTATTCATATTTACTTATGTCTAGCAGAGAGAGGTGATCTTTGCATCGTACACATTTGTTGGGATTTTGTAGTGACTTCGCCTGGTGGAAGTGCGCTGGGAGAAAAAGTGATGCTGCATTTTTAGTGACCTGGTCATAGACCCAAACCAGTCACCAAAACAAGAGACTGAGAGGATCCAAGGGGGAAGCAGCAGGGAAAAGGGCTGCCTGTCCATTTGTGTCCGTGGGCAAGGCCCCACTGTTTGGAACGACGAGATAACATGTTGATGGCTAGAGGCAGTGGCTTAGAACCGCAGTGACGTGAACGCAGGTTGACATTAGTTAAAGCCACTCCTGGAAATCTACTTCCTGGTCTTAGTTGCTGCATTTGATGTAAGACAACAGGTTACTTACCTGTCTGTGAAGTTCATGGGAAGGTGATGCGAACCGTAGTCCCGGAGCCGTGTTCTCGGATGATGGAGACTTGTGGGTGGGGGGGTGGGGGGGAAGCAGGGAGCCTGCTGGGTAAGAGCATGCCTTCTGAGGCAGATGGATCTGCATTCATGTCTTTACAGCCTCTGTGATGTCACCTTTACGAGCCTGTTTCTTTGTATGTAAAATCAGGTTAAAAATAGTGCTGAGTCATAGAGCGAGGAGGGAGTGAGATAAATGTCCTCAATGTTTGGCCTGCTACCTGGTGTGCAGTGGGATTCTAGGAACAGTAGTACCAGCGGTGATGACGGAGACAGATTGTTGGTGTGAACAATTTTTGTGGGTGTCTTGGGGTGTGTTTTAGAATTTGACCTTCTGAGACAAATCATACTCTTCATGCTTTTTCTCCCCAAATATCTGGGAGGCATGCATCTGAGTAGTAGGCAGCTGGCCGCAGTCACGGGCCCTGCACCGCCTGGTCAGCCGCGGCCTGTCCGAGCGGAAGCCACAGAGCGCGCAGTGCCCGACATCGCGCTTGAAAGCAGGGGCAGACAGAACACAAATATTAAAAGGATGCCGTGTTTCAGTATGAAGCTCGAACAATCTGGTGCTGAATATGCTGCAGTATAAATAGTGCCTCTGTGGACTAATGAGTTTGCCGACCATTGTAGGATGACCAAAGGGAGTGGCTAAAAAGACCCTGTTGACTGAAAATGGCATTGAAAGAAGTCTGTGAATGAATGTACCTTCCAGTGTCCCTCTGCCTGTCTCCACCCCCAGCCATGCTCTCTATGACTCTAGATATGCTTTACATGATCCTATCTAATAAAAGAGTAATATGCAAATTGACCATACCACCGAACAAGCTATGCCCACAAGCCAATCAGAAGCAAATAAACCCTAACTAAGATGGCTGTGGCCACTGAGAGCAGGAGGGAGGCTTGGGTTTTCCTGGCAACGGAGGAAGCCAAGCTTTACACCTGACATTGCCAGCCTAGGCCTCCACTCAGTGCTACAAAGTTTCAATTATATAAGATATATCCCAACAGAAATGGCAGCAGCTATGGAGCTGGAGATAGCAGAGGCTAGGGTTGCCTGGGCAATGGAGGAAGCCAAGCTTCTGCAGCCCTAGCACCTAGGCCTCCACTCTAGGCTACAAAGTTTCAATTATAGAATTTAAATAAACCCAAATAGAAATGGCTGTCACCATAGAGCGAGCAGAAGGCTTGGCTCTGTTCCAGGCTACAAAGTTTCAATTGTAGAACATAAATAAGTCCCAGATACCAGGGCCTCCACTTGGGTTGCTGGGAGGCATGGCCCACCTGCAAACCACCACAATCCGCTTGCCCAGGCTGCCCCATGCCCCAAGAGAACCCCCACCCTGATCCAGGACACTCTTTAGGGCAAACCAGCTGGCCCCCACCCATGCACCAGGCCTATATCCTATCTAATAAAAGTAATTTGCAGATTGACCATCACTTAAACACATAAGAGGGCTGCCCCCATGTGGTCAAAGATCCTGCCCCCACATGGACACAAGATGGCTACCACAAGATGGCCATCAAGGGAGGGCTATTGGGAGGGACCTGGCCTGCAAAGGAGAGTAGTTGTGGGGATCAGGCCAGCTGGGGAGGGCTATTGGGAGGGACCAGGCCTGCAAGGGAGGGCAGTTGGGAGCGATAAAGCCTACAGGGGAGAGCAGTTAGGGGTGACTAGGCTGGCAGAGGAGGGAAATTTGGGGCAAACAGACTGGCATGGGAGCAGTTAGACATCAATCAGGTTTGCAAGGAGAGTGGTTAGGGGGTGATCAGGCTGGTAGACAGAAGTGGTTAGGGGCAAGCAAGCATTTTGGAGCCAGCAGTCCTGGATTGTGAGAATGATGTCTGCCTGCCCGTTTAGGCTCGATCCTACTGGGATTGGATCTAAACGAGCAGTGGGACATCCCTCAAGGGGTCCCAAATTGGAGAGGGTGCAGGCTGAGCTGAGGGACACCTCCTGCTCCCCCTCATGCACAAATTTCATGCACCGGGCCTCTAGCGTATGTGTGTGTGTGTGTGTGTGTGTGTGTGTGTGTGTGTGTGTGTGTGTCTGCGTGCGCGTGTATGTATTTATTTATTTATTTACTTATTTGGTGGTAAAATACATATAACATGAAGTTTATTATTTAAACCATTTTTAAGTTTACTATTCAGTGTCATTAATTACTTTCACAGTGTTGTGCCACCATCACTTCTGCCTATTGCCCCACTCTTCATCACCCCAAAGAGGAAGTCTGTGTCCATGAAGTTATAATTTCCCATCCCCTCTCCTCCACAGCCCTTGTCCCCTCTTCTAGTTCCCGTCTCTGTGAATGTGCTTGTTTTGGCACCTCATAAAAGCAACATCATTGAATATAATTGTCCTTTTGTGTTGGCTTATTTCAAGCATGTAGATATGTTTGCAAAGCTCTGTCCCATGTCCCTAGTTGAAGTTTTACTGTCAAGTATTTGTGGACCAGAATGACTGACCGCAGTTACTGAGCTGCGAACACCTGACTAGATTC
Organism: Antrozous pallidus; assembly: GCA_027563665.1. Taxonomy (NCBI): domain Eukaryota; kingdom Metazoa; phylum Chordata; class Mammalia; order Chiroptera; family Vespertilionidae; genus Antrozous; species Antrozous pallidus. Next base: position 8,502,132 of record CM050508.1, on the reverse strand, counting down.
CCAGTATGATGGTGGAATAGCATTGCTGGTCTTCTTTAGAAGTAGGCTGTAAGATAATTATTTCTGCCGAAACTGGTTTGGCTCAGTGGATAGAGCATCAGGCTGTGGACTGAAGGGTCCCAGGTTCGATTCCTGTCAAGGACGTATATCTTGGTTTTGGGCTCATCCTCAGTAGGGGGTGTGCAGGAGGCAGCTGATCTATGTTTCTCTCTCATCGATGTTTCTAACTTTCTGTCCCTCTCCCTTCTTCTCTGTAAAAAGTCAATAAAATATATTTTAAAAATAATTATTATTTCTGTTACCCCTACCAAGCGTGGTCCCTTTGAAGGTCATGGAAGGACTAACTTAAATGTACCATATGCCAACATAATTGGGCAGTGAAATCAGGCAGCCAGCTGGGTCAGGAGAAGAAAACCAGTCAGTCCTGTCTCATCTCCAGACGAGCAGATGACAACTGCTGGGCCGGTGTTGTGCTAACCAGTTGTCCAGTTGTCTGTCTCATTGGATCTTAAATTCGTGTATGAAGTGGGGATGCACCCTGTCTTGTAGTAACCAGCTTTCAATTGTTGTTTTTATGCAAAGTTGTTTGAGTTCGAGGCCCAGCCTCATGAACTCACGCTGACGGAAGCTCTGACAGTTTGAAAGAACGCCTGAGTGGGTGGTGGAGGCGACCATGTGAAGTGATTGCATGAAGGGGAGAGAGCTGATATCCATCGACCCCCGCATCTTGTGTTAGCATTTTTCCACGCATCATCTCCCCAAATCCTTACGCCCTTCCGAGGCAGGTGTCCACGCCCCAGGTCCCCAGAGGAGGGGCCACCATTTGATAAGCAAGCCTCTCCGTGGCTCTTTCCGAGGGAAGCTCTCACATGGAGGCTTCTTACACCCCGAAGCCCGGAGGAAGAGGTTCTTTCAGTGCGGATGGTTTTCCCACTCAGATCGCAAGCTCAGAAAGGGCAGGGAAGCGATGGTGGGAGGTTGCTGAATGACATGAAATGAATTTTTTATGACCAAGTAACTCCTCCACACCAGGTTTTTTCTTTACCTTACTTAATTGAAGTATCCTTATAATTTCACTAAAGGCCCGGTGCATGAAATTTGTGCACTGGGGAGGGGTCCCTCAGCCTGGCCTGCACCCTCTCAATCTGGGACCCCTCGGACATCCCTCTCGCAATCTGGGACCACTAATTCCTAACTGCTCACCTGCCTGACTGCCTAATTGCCCCAACCACTCTGCCTGCCTGCCTGATTGCCCCAACCACTCTGCCTGCCTGCCTGATCACCCCTAACTGCCTCTGCCTTTGCCCCCGCCACTGTGGCTTCTTCCAGAATGACGTCCGGAAGGTCATTTGGCTGTCCAGTCTAATTAGCATATTACACTCTTATCATTATAGGTGTTCAGTATGTTATTTAGCATATCACAGAGCAGCATGAAGAAGCCGGAAATGAGTAACGAATGCACATATGTTTATTGCCTGCATCATGCTTTGTCCTCCAGGTTAGCGTGGGCAAAGAGGTCAGGGATGCCGGCTTCTCCCTTATTCTGACACTCTTCTTGCTAAACAGGACATTTGCACTGGCAGAATATCTAATCATCCACTTTGCTTTTAAAATGTTCTTTTTTAGAGCAACTGTTTTATGTGTCTGCAGGTTTGCTCCTCTTACTGTAATGTTCCTGTTCAAACAAAGCTCATCCAGCCACAGGGAAGGCAGTGAAGAATAGACGATTCGTGTATCTTCCTCTTTTGGGGGAAGGAGAGGGGATATTCAGATCATCTTAATTCATGGTTAATGTTTTGCTTTTCCTTTTAAGTTTGATTCCCTAGTTTTCTCTGTCTTTAAACTTAATCCGCTCATAAAAGGGGCCTGAGTTACACCATTGTTTTACTTTCCATCACCTTGTTTCTTGCTTTGTCTAAAGAATTGATTGTAGTGTCCACTGTTGAGCGTGTGCTGGCAGATGGAGGTGATGGGGAATACATCCTTCCTTTCATTGATTAGCTTCCTTCTTAAGAGACCCATGATGCAGTGGGATCTGGTAGTGGTGTCTCTTTGCGGGGCTCCCATTGCTTTGTGACTTTGGACAAGATGCCACATTCTGAGCTTCGCGTCCTCAATTTGAAAATTAGAACCTCAGTTCTGATCACAGGTGACATCTGTTCTCCGGCTAGGGGAAAAAACACCCGGATGTGGTTAATCTTTGTCTGAGGAACCTACAACAAACTTTTTTCAGATAAGGCCATCTACATAGCCCTCATAAGTACCATTAGTTTTATATGCTTCTGCAATTTGGCGTAAATAATTCAAATAAGCTAGTAAACTTTGGAGTAGCTAATTCTGGTATATTTCGAATTCTCAAATACCTCCTTTTATAAAAACAACAAAAACAAAACCCAAAACTTGCAAATACTAGTGGCAAATGATGTGTCAGAGTGACTGCAAATGAGGACACTTTCCTTGTAAGCCCCATTGACAGTCTTCATATTTATAACCTCACGATTAATTACAGAGAGGTCTGGAGCTTCCGGAACGTTTCTGTAGTTGGCAGGACGTGGTAGGCCTTCGTACTTATTTTCACACGTGATACTTTCCCAGAAAATAGCTGTGCGGGGTCACGGTCCGTGTGACGTTATGGCTGTGACTAAGTGTCCGAAGGGGCTGCCTTGACTTCCTGTTGTATGTGTGGCCTCCCCATTCTCTCTTGTAGCCTGCACCACGCACCACGCACCACGCACCACGCCCCACGCACCACGCACCACGCACCACGCACCACGCACCACGCACCACGAAATGAGCTCCGCCCTAGCCAGTTTGGCTCAGTGGGTAGAGCATCGGCCTGCGGACTGAAGGGTCCCAGGTTTGATTCTGGTCAAGGGCTCATGTTGGGTTGTGGGCTCAGTCCCCGGTCTGGGGCGTGCAGGAGGCAGCCAATCAATGATTCTCTCTCATCATGGATGTTTCTATCTCCGTCTCCATCCTCTCTGCAATCAATAAAAGTATATTTTAGAAAGAAGAAGAAGTGAGCTCAGTATAGGCAGTCGCTTTAACATAACCCTCCATAGAGCACAGTCCTTTGTTTGGCCAACACGTACAGCACACTCACTTTCTGACGGGTCAGCGTTGCCTGGTGTTGACACGGACACAGGGTTTGGTCGCATTCTGGATTGGAAAAGATCCCGCTCGTTTATCGGGAAGCAGTGGGGACCCTGAAAGTTCCGTGGTTGCTCGAGAATGACTGGGAAACACAAAAGAGCAGCGCAAACTGCAGAATTATATACGTCTTGCAAAAAGCAGCAAATGGAAATCAGGTCTTTTTGGCAGGGGAGGAGGTGGGAGAGATTTTGATCGTTACTCATTCCACACTGCAGCTACCGTATCTCATCAGGTCTAACGTGCTGCCGATGGTAAGAGGCGCCCCTGTTTCGGGGACATTAAAGTATCTAAAACCTGTGGCTGGAGAATGGGGAGATGTGACAAGTCCAGATTCCTGGGCAGGGCCCTCTGGAGAGGCTGCTTTCTTGTAAAGGCCCAGGTGCTGTGTCTGCCTTACTCTCCCTCCCCCCAGGCCCCCTCTTCCCCTGCAGTGTTGTCTATAATGAGTTAAGTTTTGATTTTTTTAAAAGCAAGTTGACATTAGCATAAAGTTGACCTTGTAGTATGTGTCCAGAATATTCTAGTGAGACCTAGTAATTCAGACTCGGGCTATGAGAATGTAACAGTCTAATGTAGGGTTAGGGCAGTGGTTGGCAAATGCGGCTCTTTGGCCCCTAGAGTGTGGCCCTTCCACAAAAAACCACGGCCTGGGCGAGTCTGTTTTGAAGAAGTGGCGTTAGAAGTTTAAGTTTAAACAATGCGGCTCTCCAAAGAAATTTCAATCGTTGTCCTGTTGGTATTTGGCTCTGTGGACTCATGAGTTTGCCGACCGCTGGGTGAGGACATGTTCACGTTTGAAACTGAAATAATAAGGCATAACGTGACCTTGCATCTGAAACATCCCCAAGATGTACCTCCTCCGTCTTTCAAGCTCTCCGGGGAATTATACAAACTTCTGTCAGTAAAAATTCTCCGTGTCACCTCTGTGTCAAGGCCTGTCGAGAGTCAGTAGGAGTAAAATTTGCCGCCAAGTGGAAGAGATCTTTCCAGTGACTAACTAGTCCCATTAGCTAGGAGCCTCTCTCTACTTACGACCCACAGTTTCCGTGGCTCATTCCGAGCTTCCCCCGCTTCTGTTGCGCTCCGCGATCAGTGAAGGTGAAACCCAACGTGTCGTGCTCGGGGGACGGGGACGGGTCTGGCTGAGTCTCGGGAGCCACCTCCTTTTTAATGGCGTGTGACCGCGCCTCCAGCAGAGGACCGGGGGACAGAGCCACAGAGACCCAGATGTCCATCTCCTCGCCATCGGGGTGGACACGGGCGTTGGGCTGTGTCGCCGAGGTGCCTGTGGAGGAAGACGGAGCAGGAAGGCAGGGACCCGTGGACATGGGGTCGGTGTGGGGCCAGCCGGTCAGGGTTGTGGCCCGTCTTAGGGCCGGGAGTTGAGGAGGAGCGAGCGGGCAGGGCCTCAGTCCCTCTCCCCCTCAGTCTCTCTGTTGCACCCGGACAGGGAGCGCCGTCTGAAAGGCATTTTTCGGGGAGGTGGGCGCGGGGCTCCGAGCTCACCTGTGCTCTGGATGTGGCGTCACTTTGCAGCGGAAGGCTTAGCGCCGATTCCTGCGTGGCTGTGCCGCCGGAGCCTTTAGTGGGGCCGGGAATGGGGGGGGGGGGCGGGGGACGGCATCCCCCAGACGCCTCCAGAGACGGCCGTCCCCAGCCAGCAGGGTGGCGGGTGCCTCGACTGCTAGGCGGCTTTCCCCTAAAATCTTCCGTTATGATGACATTTCACTTTGGCATTTTAAAATCGCATCGCTGTCCCTTTTCATCTGCGACATCCCGGTGACTCAGCTGTCCCACGTCAGCATGGTGGCAGACGTGAGGGAGGAAGACAAAACCGAGGCAGATGCAGGCGCTTCATCCCAGGTCTGGGTATCGCAGGCCAGGACGGAGAAGACAGCTCAGCCAGAGGACACGGACCCAGCTGGGACTAGACTCCTTTCTCCCCCTTTTTAAAAACAATATATTTTGTTGATTTTTTATAGAGAGGAAGGGAGAGGGATAGAGGGTTAGAAACATCGATGAGAGAGAAACATCGACCAGCTGCCTCCTGCACACCCCCCACTGGGGATGTGCCCGCAACCAAGGTACCTGCCCTTGACCGGGATCGAACCTGAGGCCTTTCAGTCCGCAGGCCGATGCTCTATCCACTGAGCCACACCGGTTAGGGCCCCCCTGTGTTAATAGTACACACAGCAGGCCCCCCTCGGGAAGATCCGGGTCCCATGGACCCTCCAGGGCAGCGTGCGAGGCCTAAAGCCCCCGGCCCTCTGAGCTCCGAGGCTGCGCTCAGATTCGGAGACTGAGAGTTCTCCTCACCCTTTCCCCCCGGGAGAGCAGACCTGTCACTGAGCGGTCAGATGGGGGAGGATGGCCATCTGCTCTGCAGCAAGGGCCAGAGGGGTTTCTGGGAATTGACTTAGGGCCCCTCCCCCACCAGGCTGCACACCCAGGGGACAGAGGGGACCTGTGGGCGCAGAGGCTGGGCGGGGGCGGCTGTGCAGGAAGCTGCTGGCACTGGGTCCCGCTGGTGAAGAACGTGCCATCCCCTTGGTGTATCGCCCTTCTCTGAGGCTCGGCTACTCCATAGAAATGCCCCGAGACGCCCTAAGATTTCACTCCGCTGCTTTGTATTGGGGGCCCTGTTTTAGAGAAAGATGAGTCCCAGGCAGGATATAACATCTTTGGCTCTCCTGAATTGTTTATGTCTGTTTGGGTTCTTTTTAATCTATTTTATTGATTGTTTACAGAGCGGAAGGGAGAGGGATAGAGAGTCAGAAACATCAATGAGAGAGAAACATCGATCAGCTGCCTCTTGCACACCACCCACTGGGGATGTGCCCGCAGCCAAGGCACATGCCCTTGACCGGAATTGAACCCGGGACCTTTCAGTCCGCAGGCCGACGCTCTATCCGCTGAGCCACACCGGTTTCGGCATGTCCATTTGCTTTTAGACAGAATTTGCAGCAATAAAATCTACCTACAAAACACACGCACGTCCTGTCACGCTCACTGAGATGTGCGTGAACATGTGCCAGCAGCGCTGGCGCAGACATAGTCTAGCCCCAGAAACACGGCCGTGGAGAAGTCCGGTGTGTGACCATCCTCTCCATTCTCCAGTGGCAAATCGGTCACGTCCCCTTCCGTGCCTGCCACGGTCACGAGGGGGGCGGGGGGCGCTCAGGAGGGTTTAGCGTGGGTTCATTTCGGTTGAGACCAACCTCACGTGTTAGGCTCGGCTCCCCTGGCTCCAGAACGGCACCGTTAATTTTTACATCGGGTGCGTTTTCATGCCAGTGCTAATGACACGTTCCTATAAATTATATTAATTTAGCTTCTTTCCCTAAACGTTGTTCTGCAGCGGGCAGCACGGATGTTCCCTGGCTCTTGGCTCGGGGCGGCCGCCGTGGGCGGAGAGGGAACAGAGCCGCGGAGAGGCATTGCCGGTGACGGGGGCTGCGGCTGCGGGTCCCCCCTGGTGCTCTGGCTCCTGACTCACAGCTCTTCTCTGCCCGGCCATCTGCCGGGCGTGGCCTGCCCGCCGTCTCTGACACTGTCCCTTAGACTTTGACACGTGTTAGTTAAAGGGATAGTACATTTAGGTAATCAGACCTTTTTTTTTTTTTTTTTTCGGTTGATAGATTTTTAGTAATTTTGGAGAGGGAGAGAGACAGAAACATGAATGATGAGAGAATCATTGACCGGCTGCCTCCTCACATCCCCTATTGGGGATCGAGTCCACACACAGGCCTGTGCCCTTGACGGAATCGAAACCGGGACCCGTCAGTCCGCAGGCCAACACTTTATCCACTGAGCCACACCAGCTAGGGCTCGGTAATCATATTTCGTGTTTAATAGTTTAATTTGCAGGAGGGTGAGTCCTTCCAGGTTAAAAGACAAAGGACATGGGTGTGGGCCATCGTGTGCCCCTAAAAGGAAGTACTCCCGTGTATGAAAAATAACTGTGTTTTCTTTCTTTCGTTACAGAGTATGATTTCATCCATTGTAAATAGCACATATTATGCCAACGTGTCAGCAACCAAGTGCCAGGAGTTTGGGCGATGGTATAAGAAGTACAAGAAGATTAAAGGTAAACTTTTTATTTTTGAAGCCCATTTCCAGTTTCTTAGGCTAATGAGTTATTGAGTCTTTGGAATTTATGCTAATTTTAGGTATACTTTAAAAATAATATTTTATGTCATTTTTAATAAAGACAATATTTTTAATATTCACATGGAGAGATTCAAATTGACTTCCTTAAAACTAAGAAGGTATTAGAACTAAAAGTAAAGTTCTTTTTTTGTTGTTGTCCTGCTTTGTTAATACTCATCCAAGGATACCTTTTTTTCATTGGTTTTTAGACAGAGTGGAAGGGAGGGGGAGAGACAGAGAAACATTGATGTGAGAGAGACACATCAGTTGGTTGTCTCCCGTCTGCGCCCCCATCGGGACCTGCGACCGAGGAGGTACATGCCCTTGGCCAGAATCGAACTCAGGACCCTTCAGTTCACAGGCCAATGGTCTATCCACTGAGCCAAACACACTAGGGCTAAAGTAAGATTCTTAGCATAATATATGAAGTTTATCGTATTCATAAGAGATGCTTGTGAAGGTTGAGATCTTTCAAAATGTCTTGAAATGGTTTATCTCACATAGGCATCCTTATTTAAAAGCTAATCAATGAATCATTTCCACTTATGTAATACTGGAAGTTTAAAAGCAGTCATTCTAGGTCAGTAGTCCTCAACCTTTGTAATGCCGAGACCCTTTAACACACTTTCCCATGTTTCGGTGATCCCCAGCCATAAAATTATTTATGTTGCTACTTCATAACTGTAATTTTGCTACTGTTATGAATCGTAATGTAAATATCTGTATTTTCCGATGGTCTTAAGCTCGACAGCAGCAGTTCTCAACTGTGGGTCGCCCAAGACCGTCGGAAAGCACAGATATTTGCATTAGGATTCATATCAGTAGCAAAGTCACAGTTATGAAGTAGCAACGCAAATAATTCTGTGGTTGGGGGGTCACCACAACATGAGGTACTGTGTGAAAGGGTCGCGGCCTTACAAAGGTTGAGAACCACTGCTCTAAATTGAATCAGCACTTATAGTTTAAGCAGCAATTACATATTAGAAGGATTGTTGTGGTCCCAGGAATCTTGGAGTCAGAAATGGAGTTTTACTGTTGTGTGTATTCAGACAATTCTAGAGCTGTGGTTAAAGCAAAGGGACTGTGTTCAAATCATTGTCTTCCATTGGCCAGCTGAGTGAGGTCGATCAAATTTTTTAACCTCATTAAAACTCAGTTTCCTTATCTGAACATTGCAATGGTAAAAGTTTCTAAGTTGCTGGCTGTGTATCCAGTCCTTTAAATATATTTGTGATACTTGGCCTTTGCACATAAGTCAGAGTTGAGAAAATTATGTTGTTCTCACCCCAGTTCAAATGCTGCTCCATTCGAATGCTGAGGGCCCCTGAGGGCACTGGGGAAATTTTGGTAACATCATAGGTTGATGTTTGCAGCTATTTCAGTCCATATTTTTGGACTGAAATTATAGTTATGATATCATCCATCACGTTTCATTGTGGGCTCTCATAGCCTTGTTGTCCGTTCACTGCCCCCCTGAGGGCCAGTGGCCTGGTCGGTGGGCAGTGGGTAACAGGACAGGATGGACTTCCTGGTTTGACTACATCAGGCTCCTCACCGGGTTCAGAGTGTGGAAGGGGCGCTTGCTGGTTGCTGACTTTTGGGGAGTTCATTTACAAGGTTGCCTTTGGAGGACATGAACTTCGTAGGTCTTGGTGGCACATTTCTGATCACAGGGGAGTGAGAGCACTTTCTGCTAAATACACAACAATAAAAATGTGGAACTCCCGAAAGAAACTAAGTCCACTGACGAAGGAGTTCAGATCTCTGTTTTTCCAACATATTCTCAAAGTCTTAGGCCCCTCTAGATTCTGGCTCGGGCACCTGCTGTAGAAATATTATTAGTGTGAACTCTTGTCCAGGACACGCTAAACAACTCCTGGTCACAAGACAGGATTGTATGGTTCAGAAGCGTTTCTTCTCGGTAAGGGTTGTCTCCAAGTTTCCCTTTTGACATGAGATGGTTCCAGCACTTGAACACACCCTCTTTGGTTAAAACTCCAAAGAATCACGCAGCTCCAAGGTCACTTGTGAAATCCCGTCGGCTCGCTGTTACGAGAGAAAGGAAGAGCGAGCGTGTCCTCCTTCAGTCATCTGGAGTGCCATCCCAGCCTCGGAGAGGTGGGAACCCTTCAGTCCATGTTTCAGCACGGCCCCTCGGAGTGTGCGCCGGTGCCTCTGTGCACACACCTGAACCCTTACCGGCTTCTGCTTTCCCGCTCCTTCCCTCAGAAACCCAGCCTTATGTGTTCTTGTCTTTCTTCTCTCGATAGTAAATGCACAGTTAAACTTTTTAAGTGCCGTAAAAGCAGGCTGAGACCTTGATTTCAATC
>CM050508.1:8380000-8490000 GCA_027563665.1 Antrozous pallidus | reverse complement strand
GCACATTCTGTTTACCTTTTTCCTTTAATTTCAAAGACAATCATGGTTGACACAGACATATGTGAGTTAACATTAGTGTTAATGCATGGTGGATGGGGAGACAGCGTGTGTGCTGGTTTTAAGGTCCAGAACCAGGCGCCTGTATCTCACGAAGAGATGAAGCGGATGAGTAGGAGGGGTAGGAGGTTGGGTTAGACAGCATTTTTTTAAATTGCTGTTCATCACATACTATGATTGCTTCTGGCCTACATTTTTACAGTATAGAGCAGTGGGCTCCAAAATATAGGAAAAGGAGTGTGCATGTTGTGTAAGAGGACAAAAAGGGGGCGATATTAACAATCGTTTAATGTTGAGTAATGCCAATATTAGGGCCTTGTGTTGGATACAAGGATAGTCCACCAGGACCTAAAGCTGTTCATGCTATCACTTTATTTTCAAGAATTCTTAGGATTATGTAGGATTTACTTTGTCAGTTTTTCTTTCATATGTTCTGTAGATAGATTTCATTTAATATTTTGGTTAATCCTCACCTGAGGACATTTTTCCATTGATTGTTAGAGAGAGTGAAAGGGAGGGGGAGAGACAGAGAAACATCGATTGGTGGCCTCCCACATCGGCCCTGAAAAGGGCCAGGGATTGAGTTTACAACTGATTCCTTGACCAGAATCGAACCCAGGACCCTTCAGTCCTCAGGCCAGTGCTCTATCCTCTGAGCCAAACTAGCTAGGGCTGCTCTATACATTTTAATACAAAACTTATATTTAACCTAATTCTTCTTTTGTGTTACTTACTTTTAGGCAAAAACTTTCCCCACCATTTTTATGAAACAAGTGGAATTTGAGGGCCATACCATTAGCAGTGGTACTCTGATGGAAGTCTACTTGTGCAGGGGATTTTCTATAAGAATGAGAGAGCGACAACAAGGAAGGGTTCTGGTATTTTAAATATTTCCTAATTAAAAATTAACAAGTTAAAAATAATTTTATATCCAAAGTGTTTTGCACCTGGCACCAAACGCCAAGTGAACTGTTGTCTTTGGTGAGGTCGAGCTCAAGTATGTAATATGTCACCGAATTAAGGGGTCATCGCAAGTTCACATGGATACTGGTGCATATCATGAGATTACTTGTGTCATAAAATAATACCACTAGAATGCAGGGGCCTAACCAAACCCCGTAGTTTGTTCAAAAAGCAAAATTACCCTCATCACTTTTCTTCTTCTCAGTCATTGCTCAAGAACCCCCTGATTGCTAGTTGTCTTAATTTTATTTGTTTATTTGAGTGTTTTTTTTTTTTTTGCAAAATATTAAAAAGCTGGGAGAAACGAGGATGTTAAAAATCAGTGTTCCTTCCCCAAGCCTGGTTTATTCTAGTAATCAGTATTTTATCTGACCCTGTCTGATCTAGTCTTGCAAGATCAAACGTCCAGGCCAGCACGCAGACAGTAAACAAAGCCGGGGAAGGGTTTCAGTAAACACAAAGATTAGATGTTGAATGGAAATTAAACTCCTTGAACTAGTCCTCTGTACTAAAGTGGTTAAGTGGGTTGTGATTAAAAGAAATAAGTAATTATGATCATTATAGCTGAAATGATATAATGTTACCACATTTAAAGCACCTCTTGTACCCCAAAATGATTGTGTCATTTACAAAGTGGTGCCTCCAAGTTGCATAGAGGAATCAGTGTCCTCTGACCTGGCTCCGTGAGGCGGCCTCGCTCAGCCGTGGTGGGGTCGGTGGTCAGGACAATGCCTTTAATCAGCGGCCGGGACTTCTGCCCCTGCTGGTGCTGGGCTCTCTGGAGGTACAAGTCACTTACTGTTGTCTACCTCATTCTTCCTCCCAGTTAGGAAAGAAACTTGCTTTTGGCTTTGGGTCTAAATCAAGGTGTTTGGCGAGGAAGTTTCTGCATCCTCTGCTTATACTGTACCTTGCTTCAAGTAATGACAACATTAGGTCCTTGAGTTTTATATCAACACAAGAGGCCCGATGCACGAAGCTTCATGCAAGAATGGGCCTTCCTTCCCCTGGCTGCCAGCACTGCTTTTGCTTCGGCTGGAGTCTCCTTTCTGCCTTCCCACACTGCCCAGAGACTCAGAGCTGCTGGGGGGTGCGAAACGCCTGCATCGTCACCATGGCAATGCAAGCATCCCACCCCACCCTGGCCACTTGGCATCTGCATATGCAGATTAACCCACCATCTTTGTTGGGTGGATTTGCATACTCACTCCTGATTGGCTGGTGGGTGTTGGGAAGGTATGGTCAATTTGCATCTTTCTCTTTGATTAGTGTAGATTGGATTCCTGGAAAATAGAAGCATCACTTTCACAATCAACCAGTTTTTATCTTACTGGTTTTCCAACACTTGGAAGAGCTTGCACATTTTCATTGTGACAATTCCTGATGAGCACAAGCAACTGCTCACCAGTCCCCTTGCCCTTCCTGGCCTCCCTACCAGAAGCTTCTTGGGAGAGTCAGCACATGGAAGAATGGCACACAGAGAATGTTTTAGACCCTACGCTCAGGTATGGACTTATTCCTTACTCATTCCAGCTGCACAGGTAGCTGCTTCTTTAGCCTGAATATGTTTATTCAAAAATGTTTAAGAAGTAAAACAACTGTTTGTCAACAAGTAGTTTGTAGATGAAAAGAAATAGACTGCTACCTGCTTATATTTTTACTTTTTATAAGCCATTTAAAATACATGCTTAAAAAGGATAGAAAATCTGCTTTCCTAGCTTCCTCCTTCCTTCCATCCATCCATCCATCCATCCATCTAACAATCCATTATATATACTTACTATTTGAAAAGAGTGTAAGATACAAGGCCTGGTTTTAAAAACTCAGTGTTCTATATGAAATAATCACTATAGAATGTAGACTTTTTGTCACATATTTTGTCATTTAAAAATAAATGTGAGCATCTGCTTTATATACCTGGCAGGATCCATTGTGGAACAGTTCTCTTTAATTCTTAGCATTTATTAGTACTTCAGCATGCTTTCGATTTCCCATAGTTTCAGATTTCCATGTGTCCTGCCCAGAACCAAAATAAAAAACTCAGAAACAAAGATATATCTGGTGGCGACTGCTGAAGATCTACAGAGTTGTGAAAAGAGAATTTTTGTGGATAGACCAGAAAATGTCCAGCTTATTTAAAATCTGGCATGATTATAGTGATGTCCTCTAATGTGGGGGGAACCAGTTGGTTAAAATCAGAGAATTTTCTTGGTTTTCTTGATCAATTACATAAAAATTATTTGTTTTTCTTCAGACAGCCTACCAGGTTGAAAGCTAAAAAAACACTTAAGTTTGCAAGGCGCTCGAAGCTCTTAAGTACAAGTGCTGTGCAGGATGCTGGGATGTCATGACAATTGCCTGTAGTAGACAGTTTAACCAGCTGTCTCTCTGACGGGTGATGGGCCATCATTTTAACTTTCATAAGACTTTGAGGGTATCTGATCTTGGGGTCCTGAACTCCCAAGAGCATGAGCATTAATCTGGAATCATCTTGTACCAGGGAGGCTATGAGTGCTAACGATGGGCCTTTCAATGGTCACCTTTCTACGTCCTGTTCCCCGGTAGCCTCCATTCTTGAATAACCCCCACTAGACTAGTTCCCTTCAAAAACATCTGGTGACTCATCCATTTTGTGATTTCCTCAGAGCCCTATGAGGGTAGGACCTTGAACACTGTAGGTACTTAGTAAATAGTAATAGAATTAAATTATGTAGATGAGCTTATTTGAACATATATGCACTTAGAACAGTTTTATTTTTGCACATACTATATCATAGCTGATCTTATTTATTATCTGATTTTTCAGTTGAGAGAAAATAGAAAATACCTGGTTGTTTAAGTCATTTTACAAATGTCCTTTGCAAATTAGTCATCAGTTAGAATCAGTCTCTTTCCACTAATTGGTTGTTGAGCTGAAGATTTAGTAATAGTCAATTCCACTGAGAGACACCTTTATTGAGTAAAAATTAGGGAGCATTTATATAGCCTGAGAAAAACATACCTTAAAGGTTTTCCTAGCTAGTTTAATGACTATTTTCCTTAAACAATGGCCTAAGACATTTAAGTTCGATAAAATCAGAGTAAAAAAGGATGAATCATGGGTGATTTCCTTGATCGGTTTTTCTTTAATAGGTTTGAACTAAAAAATTAATACGCGTAGAAAGCTAACTGGCACAGGTAGAATGCTCTGAACAATGACGCTAAGTTTCTGAAATGTGTTTTTCTCTCTCACGTGTGAATTTGCCCCTGAAACAATAGTTTCAGGTTAAAAGAAGAAAAATAAAGACGTTATTACGTAGAAGTAGCTTTCTCCTATACGTAAAGTTATGGGAAGACCTGAAGTGACCAATGATTAGACAAGCTACGATAAAGCACTGTTTGAAACCAAGGCACGGCAGTGCCCAGGTGCAGTATGGGTAAAGGTGGATGGATAGCGCTCACTTTTTCCATGGAACATAACAGGGTCCTATGAGCTTTTACTGACAAGAACCAGAAGTGTCCAGATTCAAGTTGTTTTATGTTAGACATGCATGTTTTTTTGTGGATCTTAATATGACGGAAAAAGGAAGTTGATAATAAGGGGAAAATACACCTAAGACCAGTCATAGAGAATTATCAGTGCCGGCTGGCCCACCTCACTTATGGGGCTTGGAAGCATTTTCCTTCCAAGCCTCGTTTTATTAGGAGTTAACAAGTTGGCTCTGAATGGCTTGCTCTAGGCAGAGATTTGCAAGCAAGTTCTCAAGACAGATTCTCTTGAATAAATGTAGAGAAGAAATCTTTAGGTGCTGTGCTCCTAAAAGACTTCACTTTTTTTTTTTCTTTTTTGCCCTCAGCCCTTTCAGATGCCTAATATTTTCTTTAATTATATTTAGTGAGCTCTCTGGTAATAGTTCTCCCCGCCCCACCCAGTGCTGTGGGATTTCTATCTGTTATATATGGGATATTAGTTTTAGCTCTTTGAAATCATGCCTGTCTGTGTTTGTGTTAACAGAAATTGGTTTTCATGTAACAAATTGCCTCTGTACCTGCCGTCATTGACTGGGCGAGATTAAATTAGAAGTGTTTCCTGTGATGGGATGTAATGGGTATTGGCAGATGGGGTGCTATTCTGGGTTTTGGGGAAATCAGTGTTATATTTACCCTTTGAAAATAATTTAACTCGGTGATAGATTTTGGGTGAACAGTAGGGCTGTTTATCATCAGTGTGTGGTCCGGTTCACACAGAGGGTCAACATAAATGTGAAATTGTCATTTTTGTGGGTCAGACTATTGCCTATCAGCCATTCCATATAGTTCAATCCTATGTGAGTTTCTTGTGATTGCCCGAGATTCCCGGGTTCTTACCCTTCCCGGGGTTCTTCAGGCTGTAAATGTGCATATCCATTTTACTTTCTGTTGGCTCTGCGGTTCTAATAAGCACTTCACACTTACAGCCTGTATGAGGAATACTTGCTAACGGTCTGCATTGTGCTAGTCACGCCTTTCATCCGTCCGCTGGAGTCCACGTTGATCACACTCGCTTTGGGACAAAACTTTTTTGGCCGTAAGAAAAAGAAAAGAAAGAGGGATTCATGAAAATAAATATAATGAGTGTGAATTTGTGTTAGATGACTGGCATGAATTGATAATAAAAAACAAGATAGGGATCCAAAGGAGTTATGTTTTATTAAAGAGAAAAGCCTTTTAAATCAGAGGCAGATGTTGCATCTGTGTCTACTAAACGGTTCAATTGTCAGATACAAATCCATACGAGGCGTTTTTTTTTTTTTTTTATAAAGCTGATATTATGCAATACTATATCTCCGGGAGCTGACATCATTCCCAGCACATAACGGTTGGTTAGTAAACATTTATCATATGCATTAAAACAATAAACAAAAGTGAGTGACCTTGTTTGATGGGTTAGCTAAATCAGTGACTTCATCACTTTTTAGAACTGACCGGCTGCTTCCGTCTGTCACCTCTGTTGAGCCCTCAGCACTCAGTTAACTCATCCATACATGATGTCAGCTAGGCGTGTACATGCCACATGCATGCATGCGCGCACGCATATACAAACAGGAAGCAGGACTTACCCGTAGAAAAGTTGACTAGTCCTGACTCAAACCCTCACATTAATGGTCCTCACACGCCCCACGTTGGCAGTTTAGCATCATCAGCGGAAAGGGCGCTGAGGTCCTGAAGACACGGGGTTGAATTCTGATTCTTCCTTTGATAAGTGTGTGACGTTACTTTCTCCGAGCCTCTTCTTCACTAAAGCGGGCATCACCATAGCCATCAGGTCTCTGTCACACAACTGTTGTGAGGACTGGTTGACAATAATGTGGAAAGGGCTTAGCCCAGTGCCCGACGTTACCTGCAGTGCCCGCATGTTTTAAAAGCCGCTTATTAGCATGCTCTGACAGTTTCAGCACTTAGCGTAAGAACACTTTTTTCTAAGGGAAATCCATTACAAAGTACTTGTGAAACGTTTAGGCTCTAAGAATTTGACTTTCAGTTATTCAGAGAAAGAGAAAAGGAGTAGTTTTCCCTGGCCTTGTGCTTTGTTTATTATGCTTATGAAACTAGAGCCAGCCCGAATCCTTGGACTCTTCCTGGATATTTATCTACATTTGGACAGGGATTTGACCTTGCACAAGTTATCTGACTTCACGGTATGAGGTAGGATCACTGTGGACACCCAGGCTTGGGGGCTCATGATGGGGGAGCAAAGATCTCGGGATGGGAGTTTGGAAATCCAGGGCAGTGTGTGTCACGTATCTTTTCTCTGTGCTCAGGTTTGGATATCCATTTGAAATGATCATTTTCATTGGCAACTTTTCTACCAGGAGTGCCAAAGGCAAGCCCATATCTTACCTTGCCGAATTACTTCTAGAGAACTTTCTTTTTTTTTTTTTTTACCTATCAATAATAACTTTATTTTATTTATTTATTTATTTTTATTTTTTTTAATTGTTCAGTTTATTAATTAAATTGTTTCCCCTTTTTTATCCCCCTATATCTTCCCTCCACCCTGTACCTATCCCACCCTCCGCCCTCACCTCCCCCTCCCCCAATGTCCTCTCCCATTGTTGCAAGATTTTTGTCCAATCTCTTGCTGTACTTCCAACAATACTTTTCTCCCCAAGAATTGTCAGTCCATTCCCTCTCTATGTCCATGTTTCTGTTATAGTCACCAGTTTATCTTGTTCATCAGCCTATCAGTTTACTTGATTTTTATGTTTATTTGTTGATAGATGTGTATTTGTTGTTCATAATTTATATTTTTACCTTTTTCTTCTTCCTCATCTTAAAGAATATCTTTCAGCATTTCATATAATACTGGTTTGGTGGTGATGAACTCCTTTAGTTTTTTCTTATCTGCGAAGCACTTTATCTGATCCTCAATTCTGAATGATAGCTTTGCTGGATAGAGTAATCTTGGTTGTAGATTCTTGCTCTTCATTATTTTGAATATTTCTTGCCACTCGCGTCTGGCCTGCATCGTTTCTGTTGAGAAATCCGCTGACAATCGTATGGGTGCTCCCCTGTAGGTAACCAACTGTTTTTCTCTTGCTGCTTTTAATATTCTCTCTTTATCTTTTGCTCTTGGCATTTTAATTATGATATGTCTTGGTGTGGTCCTCTTTAGATTCCTATATTTTGGGGTTCTGTGTACTTCTTGGGCTTTTAAGTCAGTTTCTTTCACCAGGTGGGGAAAGTTTTCAGTCACTATTTCTTCAAGTAGGTTTTCATTAACTTGCTCTCTCTCTTTTTCTGGCACCCCAATAATTCGGATGTTGGCTTGCTTGAGGTTGTCCCAGAGGCCCCTTACGCTATCTTCAATTATCTGAATTCTTTTTGTTTCATGCTTTTCCAGCTGAGTGGATTTTGGTTCTTTGTATTTCAAATCTTTGACTTGGTTCTTGTGGCCCTCTGGACTGCTTTTAGGACTTTGTGTAATATTTTTTATTTCAGTCTGTGTATGCTTGATTTCTAGTTGGTCCTTTTTTTTATCTGTGAGGGTCTGGTTCGTATCCTCAGAGGTCTTGTTAATTTCCCTGAGGGTCTCATTCATTTCTTTGTAAGTAGCATTCATCTCCTTGTAAGTCTCATTCATTTGCTGGTTGGTCTTGTTTATTTCCTGGTAATTCTCATTAAGTTGATCGGCCTTTGCTAGGAGCCTCTTGAAAAGCCTTATAACCGTGGTTTTGAACTCTATGTCTTGTCGTCTTTTCTCCTCCATTTCTTTCACACCTGATTTCTTTCCATGTCTCTGCATGGTGGCTGCTTTATGTGGTGGCTATCCTCAAAGGGACAGTGGCTCAGTCTCCCCAGTTACCTGAGGTGGGTACTCTTACTGCAATCCTTTATGGGTTGTATTCAGTGTTTTTGAATTTAAACCCAGCTTTTTGTTGTTAGCCCTAGGCGGGTTTGACCTCCAGGCCAATTGTCTGTGAAGCTCAGCTGTGCTCAGGTTGGATGGGCGGAGTCTCCGGGCCAAGCAGACAGCGTTAGCTCCGCCCTATGCGGCCCCAGGGGCTCTGTGCCGGAGGCAATGGCTGCCAGCACCTCTGAGAGAGAGCCGCTGTGGAGCTCCACCGGCTGCCGGGGAATTCAGACTGTCCCCAAATGACTTTGCATGCGAAATGTCTCACCCAGGGTCTTAAAACAAAGCAGACTGATGGTTTTCTGAATGAGAGACAAGTCGCGGAGCGCTCTCTGCGCCGTCACGCAGCCGAGCTGTTCGCGCAAGAGCTGCCTTCTCCACAAGCCGGCAGACCCGGCAGCACCCGAGCTTCGGCGTGCCCTCCCACTGTCCAGTTTTCACCCCGTGTGATAGTGGGTTCTCTGGACTTCGCCCAGAGCTGGAGAATCTGTCCAGCGGGACGCCCCTGTCTCCCCGTTCGAGAAAACTGGCCGGTTTCCAGCCGCCCGCCCTCTCCGCGGCGCGCACTCCAAACCTCTCTCTGCGCGCGAATCTTTCAACGCTGTTCGCCGCCGCTCCTCTGGGTCACAGTGTCTTATCTTTACTTTTATTTGTGGAATTTTCACTCGGCGAGCATTCTGGTGATTCTGGAAGGTGTTTGTTCCTTCGTTAAGTTGTAGTATTAAAATTGCTGATTATGACGGCAAGATAGGTGTTTCATCTTTGCCGCCATCTTAGTTCCTGTCTAGAGAACTTTCTAAAACTAAGAATCAACTCCTCCTTCCTTCCTTCCTTCCTTCCTTCCTTCCTTCCTTCCTTCCTTCCTCCCTCCCTCCCTCCCTCCCTCCCCCCCCCTCCTCTCCCCTCCCCTCCCCTCCCCTCCTCTCTTTCCCTCCCTCCCTCCCCTTTTCCCTCCCTGCCTTCCCTCTTTCCCTCCCTCCCTCCCTCCTCTTATATTCTTCCATTCAGGATTTTAGGATATAATGTGTAGGGATACTCGAGTATTTTTATAGCACTCACTCATGCTAGTGAATGCCTTTGCATGAGCATCTTAATGGTTTAAGGAAAAGTCCATAGATCAGAAATTCTAGAAATTTCTCGGTGCGAAACCTTTTACTCAGTTCATTGCTTTTTCACTTACTATAATTATGGACAGACCCCAGGGGTTATTTTCCAAAAGAACTGTGTTAAAGTTTGCATTGAAATACTAGGTTCATTGTTCTGGACAAATGATTAGTTTTTTACGCAGTACTGGTAGATAAACTTGCAAGAGCAATACTACAACTACCACTATTATTACTACATAAGCCACTCATATTCTTGCTGCTGCATGGAGTTTCACAAAGAGAGATGTCTTAGCAGAATCCTAACTTTTTACCAGAATAAAACAACAACAACAACAACAACAAAAGAGAAGCAAGTGTTCTGAGAGAGGGAACTGTTTACAAATCCCTTCAGGGCTCTTTAAGATGCTAGTAGGTAAGTAACCTGGAAGCTTGATTCAAACCCAGTTTACAGGTAATCCTCCTCATGTTACAGGCAATCCTCCAAACACTCAACAGTTATAACTCAGGCCTTAAAGGTCCCTGTTTGCTCTTTCCACCTGTCCAATGACATCTTGCTCTGATTGGCAGGCACCTGTGCCTATCAGATGCTGCTCATAAATGCTCAGGTAATACATTTTGGTCCACTTAGTCCCTGGAATGTGTGTTTTTTAAATATATATATATTTAAAGTTAGAACATATTGATATTTATTCATTCTCTGGAAGATAAAAACAAACCACTAAGCACTTGCCTTTTTAAAAGTACCGTGGGACACTTTCCTCTCTTCCTTTGGTCCATATAAATATAGCTAGAGGCCTGGTGCATGAAATTTGTGCATGGGGGAGGACGGGGAGAGGGAGTGTCCCTCAGCTCAGCCTGCATCATCTCCAATCTGGGACCCCTCAAGGGATGTGTGACTGCCTGTTTAGGCCTGATCCTACCAGCAGTCGGACATCCTTCTCACAATCCAGGACTGCTGGCTCCCAACTGCTTGCCTACCTGCCTGCCTCCCTGATTGCCCCTAAACACTTCTGCCTGCCAGCCTGATCACCCCCTAACCACTACCCTGCCAGCCTGATTGATGTCTATCTGCTTTCCTGCCAGCCTGTTTGCCCCCAACTTCCCTCCTCTGCTGGCCTGGTCACCCCTAACTGCCCTCCCCTGCAGGCTTGATCACTCCCAACTGCCCTCCCTTGCAGGCCTGGTCCCTCCCAACGGCCCTCCCCTGCTGACCATCTTGTGGTAGCCATCTTGTGTCCACATTGGGGGCAGGATCTTTGTCCACACGGGGGCAACCCTCTTGTGTATTGGAGTGATGGTCAATCTGTGTATTACTCTCTTATTAGATAGGATAGGTGCACAGGCACACCTCAGAGACGCTGTGGGCTCAGTCCCAGACACCGCAATAAAGTGAGCATCACAGTCAAGCAAGTCACATGCTTTTTTTCCCCCAGTGCCTACAGAAGTTATACTGACACTCTACTGTAGTTTACCAAGTGTGCAACAGCATTATGTCTCAAAAAATATATGTCTTTAAAAATATTTTATTGTTAAAATTTGTTCACCATCCTCTGAGCCTTCAGCAAGATCTTTTTCTGGGGGGGTCTTGCCTTGATGCTGGTGGCTACAGATTGATCGCAGATCACCACAGCAAATACAGTAATACTGAGACAGTTTAAAATGTTGTGCGAATGACCAGCATGTGATGCGAAGTAAGCAAGTCCTGGTGGAAACATGAAGCTGATAGACTCCCTTGTCACGGGGCGCCGCACAGCTTCAGTTTGTAGAACAGTGCAAGGAAGCCAGGCGCAATAAAGCGAGGTATGCCCATGGATTTAAAGCACATTCCATTTCTTGTGTTTCCCCATTTGTAAGTTTATAATATTTTTTGACACTTAAAGCTGCGTTTGTATAACGTTCCTGTGACTTTAATGTCAAGAGTTGTGTGATTAAGTCATTTTATTTTCCATCAGTTCTTCTGTCTCCTGATTGGTAGGTCAGAGTATGAACTCGGAAGCCTCATCGGCAGCAATGGAATAGCCACGTATTCCTGCACTTACTATGAAGCATGCGATTCTATATTGATAATGAATTCTTTCAAACCGTAGGGCCGCGTCTTTAAGCTTGGTATGATGTAACGTGGCATAATTACTTGAAACCAAAGAAAAGATTGCAATTCTTTAGGTGCCCTTTAGGAAATATCAGGCATTGGCCAGAACGTCCTCATCAGGAAATGTTGCCATGAGAAGGCTAATCTGTTGGTCGTATTTATACAGATAGGTTTCTGAAGTTTACAATGGCACTTTAGCAGAAAGCCTTTCGATAGATACTGATCATGTCAATTTTACAATTCTGAGATAATAATAAGCATCTGGCATAATCTCTAAAGATAGTAAGTAAAAGCCAAGGCAATGGAGACATTGATCCTCCAACTTCAGTATACATAAAAAGTCGATGTGGGATCTTAGTGCGCATAGCACATTAAGAGATTCTGATTCTGGGCCCATGAATTTATGTTCCCAACAGTCTTTTGGGTGAGATGCATATTAATGGTTGAAGGACCACATTTTGAGTATTTCTGAAACAACAGATAACGGAAATATACAATGCACATTCATTCATCTCATTCTACACACACACACACACACGCACACGCACACGCACACGCACACGCACACGCACACGACAAGATGAATGTAACAGTAATGGTAAACATTGCATAGTGCCAGGTATTGTTCTAAGTGCCACCAAATATTAGCTCATTTAATCCACACAATAATCATTCATCATAGGCCCGGTTCTTAGCCCACAATAAATGTATCGGGAAACTAAGCCCAGGGGAGTGAAGTAACCTGCCCAAGGTTACACATCCACCAAGTGGCAGAGCTGAGATTTAAATCCCAGCAGTCTGGCTTAGGAGTCGCTACTTATAATCATCATATCATTTCCCAACAGATGAAAAGATATTTCGCCCTAACCGGTTTGGCTCAGTGGATAGAGCGACGGCCTGTGGACTGAAGGGTCCCAGGTTCAATTCAGGTCAAGGGCATGTATCAGGGTTCCAGGTTCGATTCTGGTCAAGGGCATGTACCTTGGTTGCGGGCACATCCCAGTGCAGGGTGTGCAAGAGGAAGCTGATCGATGTTTCTGTCTATCTCTCTCCCTTTCTCTTTGTAAAAAAAAAAAAAATCAATAAAATATATTTTTTTTAAAAAAGAAGATATTTCCCCAGAATTGCAATAAAGAAATTACCAAAAAGTGTCAGATAAGAAAATAAGACAAGTGAGGTGTGTGCATGTATATAGTATTGAAAATGTTGCAACCACCTTATATCTATATCTATATCTATATAGATATAATATAGCTATAGCTATATCTATATATCTATGTCTATATCTATATCTAATCAGGGATTTGCAGTAATTAAAAGAAATACTTGGCTTCCTGAATGTACTGTAAAATTGCTTGAAGTAACATGATATTTTTGAACCAAATATCTTCTGATTATAATGAGGATAAATCTCTCGGGAGGAGAGAAGCCTTCTGAGGCACGAACAGCCTGCCATCACCCCAAATCCTGGGCATTTAAAGGGTAATGGTCAGAAGGTGGTCTTGGTTAGAACATCAACCTATGAACTTGGGAAGACTCTGGGGTCCTAGAGCATTGGATTTTTAGGCATTAGGTGCGTGGGGATGAGTGGGGGTGATGATTTCCCCCACTTCGTTCTTGGGAATAAAGAACTTGGCTTTTATTGGTAGAGCTGCCAGGGAAAAACACCGACTAAGAGCCTGTGCTTGACCAACCGTTGGACAGGCTCCTAGCCCTCTCCTAGGCCCATCTGTGCACTTCCTGGCAAATTCCAATTTTAGCAATAACCCTGCTCAGCTTAACCAGAATCCCCTCCTCCTGGTATCTGATCACCCTCGGTATCTCATCCTCCACAGTCCCCCAGGTGCTGTCTGATTACCTGGCCTGTCTTCAGCAAAGAATCTGGTTAGGTTGGTTGAGCCAGAATCCCCCTTACTTCTGCCAGTCCCTCTTGGTAATTTTCTGTCCACTGACCCTCACCGTCCTCTTTGGCTTGAATTCCCACTGGCCCCTGCTGTATGTGGATTTGGGGCCAAACTCTCTGCCCTCCGTGCAGCTTAGTTGTAGGGTCCCCTCTGTCCGTTGCAGCGGTCCTGATAAGGTCTGCCTTACCATTCGACAGGTGCTGACAGATACTTTTATCTTTAACAACATCGGGGGTGTCTTGAGTTTTATAGGCACAGATTTAAGACTCGCTATCCGTGGGCAGCATCTGGTTTTCAGAAAAAAAAATTAAAAATATTTTTTAAAATTGATTTTCAGAGACAGGAAAGGAGAGGGAGGAGGAAGAGAGAGAAACATCACTCCTGCATGCCCCATACTGGGGATCGAGCCAGCAACCTGGACTCAAACTGTGACCTCTTGGTGCACCTGTGGACACTCAGCCCCTGAGCCACTGGCTGGGCCTAGAAATATTTCATTCGGCTTTTATTATATTTTGAACATGGAATTGGTTGCCAACACTTAAAAAATTAGGAGTGATCATGTGAAAATCCAGATTTTTAAAAATTTTCTTGGAAAAAAAATCTGAAGAGATGACAATACGAGGAAGACAGAACTGGCTGATGCAGGAGGGGGGCTGAAACAGCAGAGATCTGAAATACACAATGTGCATTCATTCCAGCTTTTCCTCGCTCCAGTTCGTGCCTCTGCAGCTGGCATTGCTGGCTGCTCTCTGCCTGAAGTGCTTGCAATTCGCTCCGTATGGTTCACCACTAAGTAGTTAGTACTTCGTGGCGGTACCACATGTTTCTAAGGATACTTCTATAGTCACTGCTCTTAACTATATATATATATATATATATATATATATATATATATATACACACACACACACGCACACACACACACACACACACATATATATATATATATATATATGATCTGCAAACTCATAAGGAAAGTGAGAATTTTTATGCATCATCTTCAAGGAATATGGTTGACATTATTCTGATTCTTTTTACACCAACTCATACAGGCTTCATAGAACTCTAAGGTTCATGCTTAATTGTGTGCATGCTCTGCCTAGATCTGCGAATGGAGTGTTTTTTTTTTTTTTGTTGTTAATTGATGATGTCATTTAAATATATCTCAAGAAAGTAACTCACTGGAATGTAATTAAGTCATTGAAAACTGAAAATGCTAAAATTTTGGAAAATTAGCATTTGGTCAAAGAATGCATGCTGAGAGAGTATGGGTCTGTTTTTTAAGCAGAACAAGAAACGGATAAAACTCTGGTTCAAGTACCTGGAAACATAATTTAACATTTGACTTTGTTTCTACTTCGGCTGAATTAAAAAGCAAATAAACAAATGAAAGTGAATAAAATGTCTATGGAGGCCAAGTATTTCTGCCTCTAAAGTATGACTTGACTCTGGAAGGATCTATGGCCTCCACTTCTCTTTTCAAGAAGGAAATCATAATAGAGGTTTTTGTTTTACGCATACTGTGTTAGATCACCTTACTCAAAGACTCGTAGTTATTTGCTTGGTTTGGTTTGAAGACCGCATGCCTTACAGTTTAATTAATACAGTGATTGGAAAGCGTTTGCCTATAAGAGCATAAGATTAAAATAATGCGTTTACCTTGAACCTTACAAGGAAAAGGGGAATGCACACTAAATGAATTACATGGAAAGGATTAAGTTAAAAATTGAACACTTACAGAAGTTTGAGGTGAACTTTTGACTTATTTGGGGTTCATAGGAAAGTTAGGTGATCATTCAGTGTTCTTAAAAAAAAAAAAACAGGAAAAAATGCTGTAAATGTCTGAATACAATGTGAACCCAAGATAGGAATATTTATCTATTTTCCCAATAAAAAGTTTTGAATATATGAAACCTCTAGACATCCAGATGAAACGGTCAGATGTCTGCTTACCTTTTTTATGTATTACTTTACCTCCTCATGTATTTTAAAATCACATATTACATAACGTTGCTAATTTAAGTTCCTTAATTAATCATTATAATTCTTCACCGGTGATCAGTCACTAGCATCTTCCATTAAAGGGAAGACAAACTCATCGCTGTGTTTGGCGTCGTCTCCCCTGGTTTTGCAGCACAGCTCACTTCTGCCTAAACTTTTTTGAGGCTCAGTACTTTTTAAGAGTTTTCGAATTTTTTTGTTGATTTCAAAAAGGAAGGGAGAGGGAGAGAGAGAGAGAGGGAGACATCACTGATGAGAGAGAATCACTGATGGGAGAGAATCACTGATGAGAGAATCACTGATCAGCGGCCTCCTACATGCCTCACCGTGGGGACCGAGCCGGGCTTATGCCTTGCCGGGGACTTGAACCATGATGTCCTGGTTCATAGGTCAATGCTCACCGGCTGAGCCACGCCGGCTGCGCAGCACTTAGTGCTTTTTGGGATTCAGATATGACTCAGTCACTGTAGGCTGTATGCCAAATTACACCACGTAACAGCGGCACCAAACGGGACCTTTGACGGTTGTTTCCGCTAGGTGAGTGCTTTTGACCTCCGGCACGGAGCCCCCGCAGTAGTGTTCTTTACAATGACCTGATTAGGCTTTTGCCAATCAGACCCCACGTTTGCAACTTTACGAGATAATTATTAAATATGTTTGGAATTTTTGTTTAAGAAACAACACATTTGGCAGATTTTATCTATCGACATTTAAAGCTAGTAATGATGGGAGAGGTTTGGGAGCCTAATGGGCTTTCTCCAAGCAGACCTCTGTTGTACATAATACAGTAATACAGAGATTTAGGTAAGGATTTGACTGTGAGGTGACTCACTCACTCTTGAGAGATAGTCAAAGGGGAAGAAAAAAACATCTGCCTCATGTTTGAGCATATATGATTCCTCTCCCTTTCAAGGTTGGTCCTTTAAGTTTCAGTGAAGTGTAATGGAATGTAAAAAAGTGGGTAACCCAGAGAGGGCGAGCATCTTATTTGCGGGCAAGTCAAGGTGGCGTTATTAATTTTGTGAGGTTGCTTATCCTTCTGTATTTTACCATCCTTAAAATATCAATTTCCTCAAGAGACATTTCTATAGCAAAGGTAGCGAGTGAGTAGACTAAAGGAGAATGCTGTGTGTCGGACATTCCGGTGATGGTTTTCATAGGTAGGTAGCTTTCATTAGGCGGGTGCGGTTAATTTGGCAGGAGACGTTGTCCTCGTCGTGTCCTGATGACCACGGACGACAGAAGATGCAAACAGCGGTGGACTAGTGTCTGCAACAAACTGAGGGAGAACAATATGACAGAGCTCGGACATATGAGAATGTGTATTTAGAATGAGTAATTAGAATGTGTAATGGTTAGCGTTTTTTGTCTTAGCCATCCAATAAAATGCCTACTTTTAAGAATGTAAGAAAATTAAAAGTGTTGAATATTATCACTTTCGTACCATGTATGAAAAACTCCATTATTCTAACATTTTTTTTGCAGGAAAGGGTAACTTACTTTTAATTTAGGGCTTCCAGTTTCATATTAAAAGATGTTTATGTCATTAATTTACCAAAAAATGTGATATATTAGCAATAAATGATACCAATGCAAATCATGATCATTATCACTTTTATCTCTTCACAGTGGAAAGAGTGGAACGAGAAAACCTTTCAGACTATTGTGTTCTGGGCCAGCGTCCAATGCATTTACCAAATATGAACCAGCTGGCATCCTTGGGGAAAACCAACGAACAGTCTCCTCACAGCCAAATCCACCACAGTACTCCAGTCCGAAACCAAGTGCCCGCGTTACAGCCCATCATGAGCCCGGGGCTTCTCTCTCCCCAGCTTAGTCCACAGCTCGTCCGGCAGCAGATAGCCATGGCCCATCTGATAAACCAGCAGATTGCTGTCAGCCGCCTCCTGGCTCACCAGCACCCTCAAGCCATCAACCAGCAGTTCCTGAACCACCCGCCCATCCCCAGAGCGGTTAAGCCAGAGCCAACCAACTCTTCTGTGGAAGTCTCTCCCGATATCTACCAGCAAGTCAGAGACGAGCTGAAGAGGGCCAGCGTGTCCCAAGCCGTCTTTGCAAGAGTGGCATTCAACCGCACACAGGTACGGTGAGCACTGCGTGGGGTCACTGGTGGTGGTTAAGAATCATACCAGGGATGGCGTTGTGACACATTTTCTTTTTTTATCTCTCAAAAACCTTTTATGGCTCACAGAGCACATGGAATTAGAATAATGAATGATGATGAATTCTAATAATGAATTAGAATAATGCTTACTTTATGAACTATTATCGCAATGCACAATTGTAACTAATTACAACATAATGAACAGAACTGAACTCACCAACTCAGGACTCCAGATGTGACCATTGACCTGGTCTGTGTGCTCCTATCCTTCCTCATCTTCTCATCTCCTTTTCCTCAGATGTAACCCTGACCTTCATTGTTGTGGTCATCGCTACTATTACCTTGTCTTTTTAAGAAGTAACTTAAAAAATATTAATGCATGCCCAATCTATTACTTTGGTTTTGAACTTTATTTTAAAAAAGTATCATTATCCTATCTAATAAAAGAGAAACATGCAAATTGATCATACCTCCGCTGTGCCCACAAGCCATACCCGCCAGCCAATCAGGAGTGAGTATGCATATTAACCTAACAAATGTAGCAGCGGCTACAGAGCTGGAGCAAGCAGGAAGCTTGGGTTGCCCTCAGCAATGGAGGAAGCCAAGCTTCCAGCCTGTGCTGACTGGCCCTGGCCTTCATTCAAGGCTACAAAGTTTCAATTATAGAAAATAAATAAATCCCAGATACCAGGGCCTCCACTTGGGTCGCTGGGGGACATGGCCAGCCTGCCAAACCACCACCGGCTCCTCGAGTGGTCCCAGATTGGAGAGGGTGCAGGCTGGGCTGAGGGACACACCCCCACATACATGAATTTTGTGCACTGGGCCTCTAGCATGTTATAATTTCTTTAATTTATAAACTCTTCAAAATATACAAGTTAGATTTAAGATATGGATAAAGTGGCAATGGCTAATTTATTCATTTTATAATGTGCTTAGGTAATTATAAAGAATAAACAGATGAACAGTTTACTTATATATGTCTTATTTTATGGAGGGGTGCTTTTAAGGAAGACATTCTTTTCCGTCACTGGTTCTTACACTTCAGTTTGCAGATGCTTCAGCATCACCTGAAGGCTGTTAAAACACAGAGTGCATGGCCTCCTCCTAGTTGCTGATTCAATAGGTCTGGGCATCAGACCCAAACATTTGCGTTTCTAGTAAGGTGATGCTGATGCTGCTGGACTGAGGACCATACTTTGAGAACCACTAATCTAACCCTTGTTTGAGTAACAATTAAGTAAAATGCGCTAATCTCAAGGAACTAAGAACCTTGTAGTGAAAAATAATTGAGCACAGATAACAAAAATAAAACATAAAGTATGAGTAATGGTATAGGAGAGAGGAATGGTTGCAGTAGGTGTTCGTGGAGAGGTGGGAATAAGGATACTTACAGTAGCACGAACATGGTAAGTCTTTAGGAGGACAGTGGGTTTAAGTTAGGCAGGACTCTAAGCTCTGTGCAAAAATAAAAAAGATCATGGGACAGCACACATGTAAATAACTGACTTGAGTATGTTGGGAGTTAGACCTTGAAGGATAGGTAAAATTTGACAGGCAAAGAAGTAGAAGAAGGATAATTCAGGCTAAAAGAATTCATGAGAAAAGTGTTGAGTCGAAAACATGAGGATAGTTGGTAGTTGATAGCAAAGGTAGATAGTAAGACTGATCTGGAGGGGACTGATCAAAAAAGGTCTTCGGGCAAAGCTAAGAACTTTGAACTTTATTTCATAGGCACTGGAAGCCATTGACGATTTTATGTAGGAATGGGCTATGATGCAATAATTAGAATTGGATGACTTAGAAAGATTTCTTTTTCCCTCATGATAGCAAGAGGGTAGGGCTGTCATAGAAGGCTGCCCTAGTGTCCAGCTGAAATGAGTAGAAGTTTTGAACTAGGTTGATGGCAATGGAGTGGCCGAGAAGTATTGTAGAGCAACATTGACAGAAAATGCAACTACTTGAATGGGCAAAGAGGAAAGAACTGAAGATAATGCCAAGGGGGTGAGGCTGGTGACTGAGAATAAAGCTGTGATTAGAGAATCAAGGAGGCTATGGAAAGAGACGTTTTGGTTTGGGCTATTCTGACTCGAGGTGCAGGCAGGTTTCTTAAGTGACGATGTGTTGCCGTCGTTAAAAATATGAGGTCGATGCTAACAAGAGTGGTCAGGGTTAGAGAATGAGATTTGAAGTTCATTTACAGAGCCTGGGATTTTAAGAGTCAGGGGAATGAGGGGAAGAAACCATCCCCACCACTCCTATTAGGAAAAGACAGAAGAAATGCCAGGAGGTGGAAGAATGGGGAAATGGCAGTGAGATGGATGGAAGATGTGAGTCAGGTTTCCAAGACTTCACTATGGATGGAAACCAAGCAAGTCTGGGAGGGAGAAGCTTGCAGCCGTGCCATGAAATTGGGTGATTGGTTGGTAGAGATCTGTGCAAACTTTAAAGTATAATTTCATTAGAGTGGTGAAGGCAGGGGCCAGAACTTAGGAGTAGCGGAGTGATGAACTGTTGAGGATACAGAAACGGGGGCTGCAAATGACTGTTTCCAAAATTTGGTGTTGAAAGGGAGGCCAGACGTAGGTTGACAGTTTGAATGGAGTCCGTTTGAGACAGGAGGATTTGTGAGGGAGGGGGAGGTCTCAGCTGAAGTCCAACAGCACGCACTAGTGATAGAAGCAACCCCTGTGGCTTGCTCAATCTGCAGCAATGCTGGACTGAAGGAGTGGGAGCAGGGAAGAGACCCAGGGGGGTTGGTTGAGGTTGGGTGCTGACGGATTAAGGACGGCAGCAGACCCAGAGAGGTGAAGTTTCTTGCTCCCTGGTCTCTTAGTAGACTTATACATTCTGTTATTGATGGCGTCTGTTTACATCATTTGAAAATGAGCCTGGAGGTGCACAGAGGCCTGCGCATGCTCCAGACATCATTCCATCACGTTTCTCCGGGGCCTCGGAGTCCTCGGGCAGCCTTTGTGATGGTGAAAAACTTGGTCCTTCTGAGCATGTCTGTTGGGTACCGCTGTAAAATATAAAGTGGAAGGATCCACCTCTTTTTTGAAAAAATATATTTTATTAATTTTTTTACAGAGAGGAAGGGAGAGGGATAGAAAGTCAGAAACATCGATCCCTGCCTCTTGCGCACCCCCTACTGGGGATGTGCCTGCAACCAAGGTGCATGACCTTGACCGGAATTGAACCTGGAACCTTTCTGTCCGAAGGCCGACGCTCTATCCACTGAGCCAAACCAGCTTCGGCAAGGATACCTCTCTGAATCTGTATTTGCAGTCCTGTGTGTGTGCACGCCTCTACGCGCACAAGTCCTTCCATGTATCGTTCATGTCCATGAATAGGCATTTCATGGTTAGGCAACATTTCATCGCCTGGTTCTGCATACATACAGCTCCTTTGGCAAAGGACAACATTGAGAGCATGGTTGTGTGACTTTGGATTTAAAAACCAAACACAGTAAACCTTTTGTCCGAGGAGCACACAGCCCGAGAGAAGACGGGCCGTGAGGCCAGACAAAAGCCCGGCCGGCTGGCCGGCGCGAGGGGGCGCCCGCCCTGCCAAGGGCCGCCTCTCGGGGAGCGGGGGGGGGGGGGGGGGGGGGTGTCTGTCTTGGGCGGCACGATCCTTTCTGTCTATTTGTATGGATTAATGATTTTTTCTTTGGCACTGCCATCTTTCAAGTGCCAGGTTATAAAAGGTCTAATTGAAGCATGGAACACATTTTCCTGCTTCCCTCCCGCTGTCCAATCTGCGAGGCGGCCCCGCCCAGCGAGGCACATTCACTTTCAATCAGCGGGAGCCGGTCCGGGGCCGGCCTCCAGGATATCAAATGGAAACTGCCTCGGAATGCACGAGTGTTTCCTTGTAGAATGCTGCTTTTAATTTGGGAAAGCTTTTCATCCCTCCGGGACCAGAACCTGGGGTGCAGAAAGCCCAGCTAATCAAGGTGGACGGTATCGACAGGATGCCATCGTTTGAACTCGAGCCGGAGGTCACGGGCAGCTGGTTTGCAGGGTGCGGTGCGAACGGGGTCCCCAGCAGCGAGCCAGGCGGGACACGGGGCGTCCCCGGCGGCATTGCTATGTGGGAAACACGGGGTACCTTCCCCACGGAGCCAGCCACACACTCTCCAAACGGGGGGCTCTCTTTTTGAGCGGAATCAGACATTTGCGGGCAGTAAAATAATTGGCCAGCTATCATCAGCGAGTGAAAATGAGCTTTCGTAGATGGTAACGGAAAAGAATTGCTACTCTTTGGACAGGAAATCGTCTCTCCCCACTTGCGCCAGAGCAAACGGAATCAGGGCCGTTGGTTCCGGCGGCCGCCTAGGGCCGTGCCGGTGTTGCGCTCCGTGGCTTTGCTGACACGTAGCGCATCCTCAGTCCGCTGGGCATTTTCCAGAAAGAGTGGGTGATGTCCGTTATTCTTTTATTATCAAAATAAGCGAAAAGCGGTTTTTCAGCCTACAGTTTATGTGCTTGTGCTTGATGGTTAGACCAAGAACAAATGTAGTGGCGCGCGTGTGTGCGTGCGTGCGTGCGTGTGCGTGTGTGTGTGTGTGTGTGTGTAGAACATTCATAAATGATGCTGGACTTCTGAATATCCATCAGAGTAGTCTTCCACGTTTAAGACGCTCAGGTGAAAAAAGCTCAAAGGATCCTCCTCAGGCCACTTGGTTTTACTAGCTTGCACTGGCAAGGAGCTGGCAATGCCAAGCCCAGGTCTGATGGGTGGGGGAGGACGAAGCTGTCGCAGGGACACTGAGGAGTGACTCCCACCCCAGAGCTCTTTCTCTCTGCAGGATGGGCTAGGAGGGATGGACTAGGTCCTGGTCCCTCCTAGTCCCTCACCGGTTTCCCTCAGAATCACTTCCTTAGTAAGTCCCAGGTGATAGGTCAATGCCAGCCATTGCCAACCGAGTGGACATTTGGCTCTGCCATGGGTTAGAAGTCTCAATGAAACCTACCTTCCATTTTAGCCTACTACCTCCCCACATCCAAAGCAAGATGTTGTTATTTTAAACGGAGTCCCCTGAACTCAGTGCACTGATACTGATGTCAGATTTACTTCTGGATATTGGATATTGGGGGTGGCGGGCGGAGCGAGAGAGAAGGTGAGCCAGAAACACATTAGTTTTGAGTTCCTCCAAGATCTTCCAAATTTGACTCCAATGAAAGCCGTTCTTCCTGAGTCTGCACAGTTATGTGAGTGTGTCCGCATCACTCTGCTCCCTGGCCCGTGCCTTCTCCAGGGCTCTGTTGGGGATGCAGGCCCAGAAATTTCCAGAAGCAGTGGGACCAGGGTGTTTTCTCCAGATGTGTTTTCCCTCGCCTGCACCCTGAGTTTACTCACTGCTGGAGTTTACTTACTGCGCTTTCTGGAGCCTGAACGTGAAATCAGCTGCTGAGCTACTTGCTGTGTTTACATCTTTGCCTTTTGACAGTTTGATTATGAATCCTAACCTCACGTATCCTTTGCCCCTTGTCAATGTTGTGGACTTAAAACATTAGTCAGAGGCCTGTGACAGTATTTTCAAAGGCTTCATATTTCTAAGGAATGCTTGAGGGATGTCCACTGACCTGTGAGCAGCACAGTTTCATAAAATATGTACAGTGAGTCTTCCTTAATGGGTAAGTTATTCTCTAATTCAGTTAAAAATCCAGGGGCCTACATATTCATATGTTAGCAACACCCCCCTCCCCAACACGCACACTTACTAATAATATTGCTTCTCCTCTGAGACCGTCCCTCTGAGCAACTCTTTTAAGTAAAGGAGTGGACGCTTGGACCCTAACGAGGCTGCATCCATGGCACGAATGCCTGCCATGTGTGTTTGGGAGCGTTAGAATGCCTGGAAAGAGCAGTTAGCTGTGGCCCTTGGCCCCTCTTTACACCACTGGCCCCTTTCCCTGAAATCCTTCTGCAAAGAATCGGCAATGAGCCATTTGTATCATTTTATTTAAAAAAATTTAAAGAATATATTTTATTGATGTTTTTACAGAGAAGTAAGGAGAGGGCTAGAAAGTCAGAAACATCCATGAGAGAGAAACATCGATCAGCTGCCTCTTGCATACCCCCCACTGGGGTTGTGCTCGCAACCAAGGTACATGGCCTTGACCGGAATGGAACCCGGGACCCTTTAGACCACAGGCCGACGCTCTAGCCGCTGAGCCCGACCAGTTTGGGCCATTTGTATCATTTTAAACAAGCCTTTGGCCGAGGCTCGGAAAGTTCAGGCTCGTTTTGTGTTTCGGGTGGCCCTCCCGAGCCAGTTCTTAGAAACGCGTTTTCCGTCGAGGCCCGGGTCTGTTCCGCAGACCGTGTGGTTCCTCTGTCAGTGGAAGGCCCCTGATTTGGAATCTTGCTCCTTCTTTGGATCCATGGCAGAGTCACCGAGTGGCCGGGTTCTCAGCGTTTTGTGCAAGGCCTGGCGGGAGAGAGCTGTCCAGTCCGATCTGATAGAGGAGAGAGGATTTAAAACATCCTCGGGGAACTCACTTGGTCGACCCGCCCTTATTTGACTACGTGTTGTTTTTTATGAGACTTTGCCAAAAATCTGCTGTTTACTCATCAGAGCCACATCATTTGAAGAAACTGAAGGCCAGGGTTATAAATACAACTTCTGAAGTCACTCAGCAACTGGAGCATGTTTCAACAGATTGGAAAATTAGATTGAATGATGTATCAGGAAAGTTGGCAGTGAGGTCAATGGCTGGAAATACAAATGTCTTCGTGCGAAGG
Organism: Antrozous pallidus; assembly: GCA_027563665.1. NCBI lineage: Eukaryota > Metazoa > Chordata > Mammalia > Chiroptera > Vespertilionidae > Antrozous > Antrozous pallidus. The sequence goes on along the minus strand of CM050508.1, from coordinate 8,465,630 downwards.
GACATGTATTTTGCTTTCAAGCTTTATTGGCACCGTGTTTGTGGTCTGTGCACACTCAGATTATTAAGGTTCAAATGCCTCAGGGCTTGCTGACCAGGATATTTTGAAGGGACACCGTTAGAAAGAGATGTGTAGTAACCAGATAAAAGTGTTAGTGGCCAAAATATTTGGAAGTCTTTTTATTTCTTAAAAAACTATATTTTTATTCATTTCAGAGAGGAAGAGAGAAGGAGAGAGAGATAGAAACATCAATGATAAGAGAGACTCATTGATTGGCTGCCTCCTGCACTCCCCACACAGGATCAAGGCCATAACCTGGGCATGTGCCCCGACCTGGTCATAGGTGGATGCTCAACCACTGAGCCATGCAGGCCAGGCTGTTTGGAAGCATTGGCTTCAGTTTTTGCTAGTTATATCCTATCTCATAAATGAGTAATATGCAAATTGACCATACCTTCACTACACCTGCCAGCCACGCCCACCAGCCAATCAGGAGATGGGGCAGAGCCAGCCAGTGAGCGCAAGGCCCAGGTCATGGGGGCGGGGCTGAAGCCCACACTAATCAGCGCAAGCTGGCTGGGGCGAAGGCCTGGATTGGGGGTGGGGGGTAGGGCTAGAACGGAACCAGCCATCGGCCTAAAGCTTTGGCCAGAGGCTTTAGGCTTTGGGCAGGCTGGGGTGAGTGGTCAGTAGGACATCTCCTGAGGGCTCCCAGTATGTGTGAGGGGGCAGGTTGGCCTGAGGGATCACTCACCCCCAGTGCACGAATTTCATGCACCAGGCCCCAAGTGTGTGTGTGTGTGTGTGTGTGTGTGTGTGTGTGAGAGAGAGAGAGAGAGAGAGAGAGAGAGAGAGAGAGAGAGAGAGAGAAATTCTAAAGTCTTGTGTTGAATTTATACAAATAGTTTGCCAAAGATAGGCATGATTTAGTTACACGTCCAGTTTATATGGGTAGATAATTTGACCTCCAAGATACTCAGAATTCTTTTAGCAGACCTCTGGTCTCAGTCATCAGCATTTCTCATCTCCAGTAGAGAGAGGGTTCCCCGCAAGCCATACAGGAGTAACACACAGTGCAAACCTGGGGTCCGGATGCCATGGTCCAGTGAGCTGGTTATCAAACCACAGGGCCACCTGCCAGCAGAGGACGTCCACCCTCTGAACGATGGGCTGTCGATATGAAATGCCGCCCATCAGGCACGGACCTGTTATTGGCTTGGGAAGCAAATAATGTACCTCCTTTTGATTTCAACGTTAATTTAATAAAGTAGGAGAAGGTGGCCCTGCTTGCTTCATCAAACAGGCAATCTTTCATTTCAGAACCACTGGCGTGACTTCATAGATTGAAAGATTGTAATAATATTAATATCTGGCAGAATAGCAGTGCCTCCGCATTATTAGATGGCTTGAGGATGGCCCTGTAGATAGTGGTCTCAGTGCATGCCTGTGTGTACACAGTGTCGTTAATTAGCACCTTCTAGGCAATCGCAGCCAAAACGCCCGGATACCCTGTGGGCTTTGTTTGTGCTCTGGGCAGCGAGAAGGTGGAGCGAAGCTGTCAAATGTACACAACTCTCTCCTCAGTCCCCAGTCTACTTAAAATACATTCACATAAAATAAAATGGGAAGATTCTTTCCCACCCGCATCCCCCGCACCGCCCCTCCAACACATCCCCCCACCATCCCTCCACCCCTGTCCCTCACAGAACTTGTACCAAAGGGAACACAAGATAGCCTGTGGTTCTGTCTGTTTCTCTGATCACCAACTAGTGTGAGTTCTTAGAATTAGTGTGGAGCCCTAGCCAGTTTGGCCCAGTGGATAGAGTGTTGGCCCCTGGACCGAAGAGTCCGGGGTTTGATTCCGGTCAAGGGCACTTACCTCAGTTGCAGGCTCAATCCCAGGCCCACGTTGGGGCATGTGTGGGAAGCAACCAATCGATTTGTCTCTCTTCCATCCATGTTGCTCTTTTTGTGTCTCTCCCTCTCTCTTCTACTCTTTCTCAAAAAAAAAAAAAAAAAATCAATGGAAAAATATCCTTGGGTGAGGCTTAAAATAAAATGAAATTAGTTATGAGCTAATTACAGAAAATGCAGGGCTCACCATTTTTTACCAAAAAAGACTGCCTTTTGGCAATAGTTTTATAAACTTTTGTCACTATTCCCAAACAAGGAGGGACGGACTCATGTCACACAAATAAGGCGTCTTTGTCCTCAGTTGGACTTTCTGTCACCTCCATTGAGTGTCTCAGTGGAGTCCTGCATGGTTAGTGTGAAGGCCTTCTGTTTTATTACAAAACTGGTCTCCCCAAATTCAGGGTGATGTTTATAATTAAAGTAGAATTTTTATAGAAGAAACACCAGGAGCGCTAGCTTTAGATCCCACTATTTATGTACTTTTTGCTATTGCTTATTTAAAGGAATGAAATAAATACACAAGTGTCCTCTCCCTGAACATTGAGTGAAAGAGTGACCATTTGGCCTGCAGTTAAGTGCAGGTTTGTTCAAATAAAGTGAATTGAATTTAAAGTCTTGACATGCTGTGAGAAAAATATCACTGAATCAATTCAAAGTCAGGTGGAAATGTCAAGGTTGCTTAAATTTTATCTATAAGTTTTGTGCCTCACTGCAGATCACAGCAGTGATATTTCTTTTCTTTTTAAATGTGTATTTATTAATTTCAGAGAGGAAGGGAGATATAGAATAGAAATATCAGCGATGAGAGAATCACTGATCGGCTGCCTCCTGATCGCCCCCTACTGGGGATCCAGCCTGCAGCCCAGGCATGTGCCCTGACTGGGAATCGAATCGGGACCTCCTGGTTCATAGGTCAATGTTTAACCATTATTCACGCTGGCTGGGCAAGCATTTACCTTCAAACTGCTCTGACTGCAGCACCCTGTAAGAAATACCTTCTCTCTCAGGAGCTGTGCACACATGCACACACGTGACCACACCTGCATGTCGTATGTCTGTCTCGAAGTCGATCTCATTTCCACTTACGTCTTTATGTGTGTACTTCTAAAGCAAAGCCTTCCTGAAAGAGAAAGAAACCTTCGAGAAGCAGTACTGTGCCATGTGGGGAGCACTTTGGTCATCCTAACCTAATTGCCTTTCAGTATGAGAACGTTAGTGGTGATGCGCTCAGTTAATTTTATCACTCACTAACAATTACGGTCCCTGGTTAAGCAGGAGTGCAGACTAAGGCTCATTTGAAATGATATGGAGTTACTTAGGGAGGAAAAGTTGTTTTCACTTTTCTGAAGTATAAAGTGAATATCTTCGTTGAAGTGCTATCCTGAATGTTCATTTCACTTAGTGTATAGTGTATTAAACTTTCCTTTACATCTTCCTTTCCCCCCGATAATTTTAATTATCCTACTTCCTAAAATTTAGCCTTCATATTCTCTTCCTACTGTGTCCAGGAAGACACTTAGCAAAATATAACCGGAAGGCCTTGACTGTAAGAACTGTACTTCGATGTTGGGTCTGTATTTATTTCTCCATTCTCTTAACAGATGTTTGTTCAGTGTTCGGAGACTATGCTAGGCACTATAATGATAGCTGATATTTATTGAACATGTAACATGTATTGGGTACAGTGATAAGCTCTCTAGAGATCCCTACGGGGGGAAATGCGTTATTATCTTAATTTGACATGTGAGAAAACTGGGCCATAGGAAGAGTCATTAATCCATGTGCAACCGGAACCCAGTTTGAAACCCAGCCATTCAGACCGCAGAACTCACACTCACTCAGAACTCACACCCAGAACCACTTTATTCTCACTCATTTCTGCTGCCGTAGAGCGGAAATGGAGGACAGTGGCTCCTTCAGGGAGTGAAATGTAGGGAGTAGAGAGACTTGCAAAGTGGCCCCCACGGTGGTCTGAAAAGCTCCGTGACGTGGCACGTGGGCTGGTGGGAACAGATGCTCTTGACCCTGGAGGCGATGAAGTTCGTGCAGACATATTTCAGCAAGAAAAGCCAATTCTATGTCATAAAGAGCTCATATGCTAATTAGACGGGACAGCAGAACAACCATCCAGACGTCCTTCTGGACTACTGTCTGGATGACCTTCTGGATGAAGAGAGGGCTGAGGGGGCTGCGCCCCGAGCATGAATTTCATGCATGGAGCCTCTAGTGTTTTAGAACTGTTTCGGCACAGAGTCCACTCTCTTACTAACGTTCTGCTTTACTTCCTAAATCTGAATGCATCTGATACATTTCAGATAAAAGATATTCAGTAAATGACTGTTTGGAGTTTGTTTTTATCTTTGGAAAGTATTATCTTTGCCAGTGATTTTAAAAAGTGGGGAACACTAGTAAGTTTGGGGCCCGTTTGCCAACAGTTATTTCGGAGAATGCTCATGGAATAACGGGGGGGGGGGGGGGCAGGACTTTGGGAATGCTATGGCCTCCAGTGTTAGGAGAAATTGTGGGTGCCTGAGGCCTGAGGAACTCCAGTGTTAGCAGAAATTGTGGGTGCCTGGGGCCTGAGACCACTGTGAAGTGCTTCCCAGGGGGCCCTGTTCAGTTCTCCACTTGCTTTTGCTTTGTGGTGCTAATGCGCTTAGAAAATTTAGACTTAGGACCAAAACCGGTTTGGCTCAGGGGATAGAGCTTCGGCCTGGGGACTGAAAGGGCCTGGGGACTGAAAGGTCCCGGGTTCGATTCCAGTCAAGGGCATGTACCTTGGCTGTGGGCACATCCCCAGAAGGAGGTGTGCAAGAGGCAGCTGATGGATGTTTCTCTCTCATCGATGTTTCTGACTCTCTATCCCTCTCCCTTCCTCTCTGTGAAAAATCAATAAAATATATTTTTTTAAAAAGAAAGAAAATTTAGACTTAGGTTGTACGCAGCTCCCCCATTCCAGTGCCTGAGACTTTCTGAAGCCCGGGAGAGGAGTCAGGAGGAAAGTGAGGTGGAACCGCTCAGCTAACGGTATCTGTTACCGCACAGGTCAGGCGGGTCCTTGTGAGCCAAGCTGTCAGGAGTCTTTTAGGGTCGGTTGAGCCCCAGTCCCCCCATTGTACCTGCTCAGGTGCGGCTCGGCAGGGGAAGAAGTTGGAAAGGTGCAGGCTGTCTGGCTGTGGGCACTCCCGTCGTGTTGCCTGCTTGCTGTGTTTTGATGTAGCATGTGGCACGAGGGAAGTTTTATCGTATTTGGGGGGACATGGCATATTTGTTCTGAAGTGGAGTTTGCGTTGCCCACAATTTCGGTTCCTGCCCTATTACTGTTTGCAATAGACTGGATGAGGTCTTTCATGTAATGGGGATCTTTGAACATGTGGTCGGTCCATCAGGGCCTGCTGTGGGCTGTTCAGCAAAAGTAGGACTCAGTTCTCAGGAAAATGAAAAAAAAAAATGCAGTTAGTGTCTTCTTGGTGTCCTAAGTTTCTGTAAATCGCCCAACTGACCACTCAGCACAAACTGCCTGGATTGTGCTCCCAAGGAGTTTCCTGTTTCATGGGAAGAGGAGGTGGTGCAGCAGCACAGTCTGAAAGAGGAAAGTGGCAGCCTGCTCAGGTTGCTCAGTGGTTAGAGAGCCGGCTCCCTGGAGGGTCACCGGTTCGATTCCTGGTCAAGGGCATGAACCCGGGTTGCGTTTCAGTCCTCGAGCCTGGTCGGGGCACAGGTGGGAGGCAAGCAATTGAGGCGTCTCCCACTGATGTTTCTCTCTCTCTCTCTCCCAACCTCTCTCCTCCCTTCCACTCCCACTCTAAAAAATCAATGGAAAAGATAGCCTTTGGTGAGGATTAAAAAAAAAAGATGAAAGTGTCCTGAACGGGCTAGAACTGGAGCCATGTCCCTTCAAAGGAGGGAGAAAGTATCACCAGCCGCAGTGTCTTGTGTCCATCCACATAACACATGTCTTTTAGTTCAGTCTAGGATAGGACTCTGCAGCAGCAGCATCTCCCTGCAAATGCTGTTGTTGAATGTGCATTTGTACTTGCAGAGACACTAATTCCTTCAGAGGCTCAACCGTGTCCACCCCCATCCCGCACAAATGCTACACGCCCAGGCTGTCTTTCCCAATAAAGGAATGTTCTAAGAAAAGAGGGGCTTTATTAAACTAATGCAATAAGGACATTTTCTTTGAGGACTTAACACATCACCTTTAATAATAAAAATCAAATTGTCATTGTTGTGCCCTGTAAACCTTTTATTCAAATCAGACTGCACATTCCGGCTGCCTGGCTCAGCGGGGCTCTGGGGGGCGGGGGGGGGGAGTGCGGAGAGGAGGAGTGCTCCTGGCATCGCACAAATGGACCGCAGCCGGCCAGTTCGTCGTGGGGGTGCGGGTGATGAATACGGGGCCGGGGAACCTGTTTATGCTTATGAGCAGAGGCGACACGGCCCCTTCGAAGCCCCTAGAAGGAAAGGAGATTAGAGAGGGGGGGAGAGGCGATTCTGGGGTCAGCTTTCAGGATGTGATGTCAGTGATTTCTGCAGCCGTTGTGGAGGTCTCGGCGCCGGGCGCGGACTGCTGAAAGTTAGGAGTTCTCTCTGTAGAATTTGGGGTCACCTGGTCTTCTGAGGAGAAGACCAGTTTTGGCTCTCATGTCAGCTGGAACGAGAAATTCCGGAAATGTGTGAAGATGAAGGCGAACAAATAGGCCTGCAGAAGGGGCGCTGGAAGGCGGGGAGCACCTCTGAAGGGGTTTTGTGCGTGTGTGTGTGTGCGTGTGTGTGTGTATGTATGTATTTCAAGGGACGTGTGTGATAGGTCATGTTCAGAGGCGGATGCAGGCAGGGACGGCCCATGTGAGTGCCAAATGAATGCCAAGGCCCCTTCCTCCCTTGGTCTGCTGCAGTTTTAATCCGCAGATTGGGGATCTGTGTGTCTCTTAACCTTGCTTAACTGTCATGGCATCGTTGGTTAAAAAATATAAAATTATGAACTAAAACAGTATGTTTTCAACTTACCGCTACAGAAGACTCCAAATAAATGTTTCAGCTCAGACAGCCTCAAACAGATGAAGCCTGATTCTGGAGGGGCCATCGTGAAATAGCTTCTATGCTTCGCTCATGCATCTCACAGTTAAGAATGCAAACATTCTGAGGGCTAGGGCTTATTTTCTCTAAATGTTTCTGAAGAAGTGTCCAGCTCACAGCCTTGCTTTTAGCATAGCAAGCGCATAAGCTATCTTTGGGGTTTATGTATATTTTATTTTATTTTTACCATCACCATTTATCCCCTCTCTGCCCTTTTGCACCCCACTCCCCACACCCAGCAATAATATCTCCCTTTGTTTAGATTGCAACCCAACCCTTTCAAACTGGTTGCTTTATGTAACTGAGTGTTTTGTGTTTGTTTTTTGTGTTTTTTTTTTCGGGGGGGGGGGATGAATTACTTAAAGGTACATATTGTAATAAATATGTGAACACCACAACACAAGTTATCCTTTATCTCTCTGACTTCAACTGCCACCAACAGACACACAGTTTACAGGAATGAAAACAGTCTCTGCTAGTTGGAAGTTTCTTTTTTTTTTTTTCCTAACGAAAAGCACTGGGGTTTGGCTGGGCCAGTTTCCTCAGTACACACCTGGTGTATATCCCTTTAAAAAATAAATTATGCCTCATTAAATTACAATTAAGTGGAATCATGATCGTTTGTTTTTCTGGAAGGAAGATGTTTTGCATATTGAAAGCCTAATTTGTTGCAGGTGACAAAAAGGCTGAGCAGATTATCTAATATCACTTCATTTTGGGGTAATGTTTGCTGGTTAGTCTATGTGTATACTCCAGCAGTTCAGAATGACGCTGACAAGGGCGGTATTATTTTCACTTCAAAATGTCTCCTACCACTTTATCAGCTTTTGTACTCTTTTAATGAATAGAAACTTCTTTTGGTATCCTGGGTTAGTCATGCTTTTTATTTTTCTTTAAATGTATTAAAAATGTCTATTGATTTTAGTGAGGAAGGGAGAGAGAGAGAGAGAAACATCAGTGATGAGAGAGAATCATGGATTGGCTGCCTCCTGCACACCCCACACCGGGGATCCGCCCGCAACCCAGGCTTGGGCCCCGACCGGGAATCGAACCGTGACCTCCTGGTTCACAGGTGCTCACCCAACCACGGAGCCACACTGGCGGGCTCTTCAAATGTCCTGATACTGTCCTGTCCCTCACTGCTCTCCTCCTTGGCCCGGTCTCACATTATCTCTATAGATTCATGGGCTCTGCCTATTGCAGATCCCAGCCAAGTGCAGTCCCACCTCTTCCCAGACCTTTGCCCTGAGTCCTGTAGTGGCACCCCTGCCACCCTCGCTTCCACTGAAATGGCCGTAGCTCCGTCTGGGATGCATGTCCCTTGTCACCTTTAGCATTGCGCTTCCATAAACCATCACCTAGTGAACAGCCTGGCATCAGAATCTGCGCCTTAATTAATCTGTTTATTCCTTGCCGAACTTTGTGTCAGGTCACAAATAAGAAATTAATGAATGGATTGATGTGTGTCATCTTTGGCACGAGGTACATTGAATTTGGGGGTTCTCTACGTAGTCTATAGGGGTTATAGCTTAATCCTAGAGAATTACTAAAGATGTGAGAGCTAAGAAGAATGCTGTCTGTTATCACTGAGCCAGTAATGACCTTGACTGTTGGTGGTGGTCCTGGAGTGCCTGGGGGGGGGGGGGGTCTGAGGGGCTCAAGCCAAGTTTTCCCAAGACCTGGCGTGGGAATGGGGCCCCTTGTTTCCATCTTAAAGGGGTAAGAGCCCATAAGGCAGCTTCTTACCGGCCCAGACAGGTCTTCAAGGGCCAGTGCAGAAACTTGCGGTGCATCCTATAGAGCCATTCATGGTGATGTTTCCTTAACATTTCTGAGTATTAGCATGTGTTTTGCACACTAGCAGGTTGGGTAAACTAGGTGAGTTATTGAAGAAATATGGAAATCATAATCATTTACGTAAGATAGCTCATCGACAGAAACTGCAGATTCAGAAATATTAAAGTTATTTAATTTCTTACAAATAAATATTATTTAACATACTAGACATAATAAGTACATCATTTTAAAAAAATTTTAAAAATCAGCCTGAATGCTTTGTCTGCAAAGATAACCTCTATTGAAGGTAAAAATAAAAATTTTGAACAACAAATACACATCTATCAACAAAGGAATCTAAACATCAAGTGAATTAAAAAGCTGATGAACAGGATAAACTGGTGAATGTAACAGAATCACGGACATAGAGAGGGAATGGACTGACAATTCTTGGGGAGAAAAGGGGTGTGGGAGGTGCAGTAAGAGACTGGACAAAAATCATGCAACTATGGGAGAGGACAGTGGAGGGGGGGTGAGGGCCGAGGGTGGGATGGGTACCGGGTGGAGGGGAGCTATAGGGGGGAAAAAGGGGAACAATGTAATTAATAAACTCAACAATAAAGATTAAAATATATATAAAAAAGATAACCTCTATTAGCAATCAGGCTAGATAGCATTGCATTAGCTCTTATTTGGGTGTTGAATTGTTTTGCTCTCTGAATTTCTGCCAACCTCATCTGTTCTTTGGCTGGGAAGATGATGAAGCTCACAAAGTCCCCCGCTAAAGGCTACAGAGAAAGCCACATCGAGGTTCCCTTTTCCCCCAACTTCCTTCATTTTTCAGCAACTTGTTGCCAGGAGCCGTGTGTGCAGGTGCCTCTCCACCCGCGCAGGTGTTCCCCCCACCCCCCCTCGGTGCTCCCGTTCCCTGGCTGCGTGCGCCTCGCTCTCTCCCGGGAGGAGCTGTTTGAAGCTCTCCCTGGAGAAAGCTCTTGTCTGCGATGAGGAAACTTTGCTCAATACTCGCAATATGTTTTAATGGGATCACTGATAGAAAAGCTTAGTAAGCAATATCCTGGTTAATTTATTAATGTTCCTCAGTTTTCACATTTCCCATATGCATGACCCTTCTATTCATAAAAGTCCATCTTTTCTTTTGTATCCCTCCCCGGTGGGTGCCCAGGTGCCCGGGCCCCACTCTCCATATCTCAGGCTGCGTAATGGGGACACCTTCCGCTGGGCTGGCTGGTGATTAAAATGCCAGACAATGGAGCGACAAGGGCCTTGGGCATGTTTGTTTATGTGTGATGAGTTTTTAATTCACATGCTGTGCATTCGGTTTCGATGTGATCCTCATTTACCTATCCGGTCATCAAGACGGAACACCGTGTGGTGTGACTGTTAGGCTATAAGGTTTTCTCATTTGCCTCCCCAGTATGCCTTTCAGCTACCCAAGTGAGCTCCTTTTGCATGGATGCGCCTACAGAATTTGGACTCTATTTTTTTTTTTTAAGAAATCCCCCTTTAAATAGTTAAAAGCTCACAATAACCAAAATAAAAAAGACTCAAACACCCAAGACTCTTCCGAGGCCCACCCACTAGTTGCTGATTACCGACCGTGGAGGGAAAGAATCTGCTGGGGGGCCCCGGCTCCCCGGATGAGACCTTAGGTAAAGAGTTTAGAACCGTCTTCTCGCTCTCGGGCGCCGTGCCTGGAGGCGGTGCCGGCCTTCTGGTTGGCTTGAGGCTTTACCTTCGGTTCGGCAAGTGCAACCGAGGCCGCAGTGTGTGCCACGGGCCCTTTAAACGCAGAGCCCGCCGGGGTGTCGGGCACCGGGGGTGATGCTGATGAACTGGCATCGCAGGAACGCGTGGGCCCGATTTCTCCTAAAGAAGCGTTCACTCCCCTGCGAGGTTGGCCAGTCCGTGAGAAACGCAGAGGAGAGGACGCGGAGATTCAAAGTGGGCAAGAAAACAAGACCAGTCCATGCTTCAGAGTGTGTGTGTGTGTTTTCAATTGATGAAGGATGATCAATTTTCAACTATTAGAACACTAGTTTGTTATTTCACTGTATTGTGTGCACATTCGGAGCCATACTGTACTCGACTGCGTGTGAAAATAATTTCGTAGAAGTTTACAAACTATTTCCTAGGGTTTTTAGGGGCCTTAGATACAGCATATAAGTATTGTGACATATGTATGCATTTCGGGTCGGTTCTGTTTTGAAACTTTATTTTTTATTTTTTATATTGCTTCATGTTACTAGTATTTTAAAACAATTTCTTAGTGATTTCTCCATCCATACTTCAGCTCTCCTTTCGCTCTTACTTTTGTCTTTCATGGAGGCCGTGTTCTTTGGAGGCTTGTTTAGACCAAGTTCATGGCCTTTTAGGGTTCCTCCAAGTGAATAGGAGTTCACTTTTTGACTAATCAGAATTCTGTGTCATGGGGGAGGGGCTCGCCAGCATTTTAGAGATGCTGAGGTGGGGCAGGCCAAAAAAAGGTGGGGAACCACTGGGATAGACCCAGAAACTCCTCCTCCGATTCAGTAGTCTGAAATATATTAAAATGTTAAAATCACTTACCAGAGAAGAAGCAAGAGGAGGAGAAAGAGACCGACTTATCTTTTATAAACGCTCAGAAAAGGTCACTCTTATTGTCTTATTGGAAGTTAATATTGATTTTAAATTCACTTCCTTCTTGGAGATTTTTTATCTCAGAAACAAATTTATTATTATTTTTGTTTCGTTTTTCTTTTGGTTTATTATACGTATTGAAAGTTACTCTCTTGAGATGGCACTTTGGCAGGTTTAATGTTTACTGACAGCTGGACTATTTAAAAGAAATTGTTTTTGAAAGTTTGATTATCCAGAAAGAAAGAAAGAAGAAAAATAAGTCTTCCTACTGTTGAAAATAGTAATTTTTCAGAAAACGCTCAGAGGGAAAAATCTAAACCAACCATTTTTGATATATAAATCTATTATTAATATTTTAGGTTGCTTCCCACAAGTGGAAGTAGAATAACTTAAGGCACAACTGACTTCACTTTCGAAAGAGAATCAGTACTTAGATGGTGTAACATTTTCTGGAAGACAAATGTGTCGCTTGTTGCATTTAAAAGCATGACAAGAAGTCTGGGTTTTCTTAGAACCATTTTCCTGGTAGGGTGTTTTCCATACCCATCCTACCTTGTTCTTGGTCACGCATGCGTGCGCGCGTGCACACACACACAGGGTAACATTTCTTCTGGCTTCATTGCATGGCATATTCCATTCTCATTCGTGAAGACATCTCCAATCAAGGTTACGTAGCACCCGAGTTGCAGAACTATGTGTACTGCTTGGAGGTTCCTTATAGTGAAATTGCCTTTCCTGCTCTCCTGAATGGTAATTACCCCCTTGGAGAGCTGATAACGGTGGGGTGCACTTTCCTGTAAGTGGTATTTGCTCCCCTGTTTTATAATGCACTGTTTTATTTGCAAAGATCACTTGAGCTTACCCTAAAGATTTCTGGCCACCAGAGATGGCATATTCCTCTGGCATCGTTGACGGTTAAGCCTCCCGGTGCAAAGCGGACCATGTTTTCCTTGCCTAGATACTCCCCTCAGTGGAAATGCACCGGGCACCTGCTTTTCATGACTTGGGGTGGCCCCTCTGGTCTGAGATGCAGAGGTTAGCACCCCAGCTCTTCCTGGGGGCTGACCTGAGGCCCTGATGCCACAGCATCCTGAGAGTGGATGTCGCTGGGAGTGGAAAGAGAGGCCTCGGAGTGATAAGCTAACAAGTGTGCAGAGTGGAGGTGGCTCTGGCTGTGCCCACGGTCTGCAGTGCCCCAGCCTCGCCCCCGCTCTCTTCTTACACCCACGCTGCTTGTCTGCATGCTTGTCAGCCTTTTCCGTGTGCGTGTGTGTGTGAGTGTGTGTGTATGTGTGTGTGTGAGTGTGTGTGTGAGTGTGTGTCTGTGTGTGTGAGTATGTGTGTGAGTGCGTGTGTGTGCGTGTGTGTGAGTATGTGTGTGTGAGTGTGTGTGCGTGTATGTGAGTGTGTGTGCATGTGTGTGTGTGAGTGTGTGTGTGTGTCTCTGTGTGCGCGTGTGTGTGTGCATGTGTGTATGTGTGAGTGTGTGTGTATGTGAGTGTGTGTGTGTGAGTGTATGTGTTTGTGTGAGTGTGTGTCTGTCTGTCTGTGTGTGAGAGTGTATGTGTGTGTGTGTGCATGTGTGTATGTGTCTGTCTGTCTGTGTGTGTGCGTGTGTGTCTGTGTGTGTCTGTGTGTGTGTGTGTGTGAGTGTGTGTGAGTGTGTGTGAATTTGTCACCAGAGCACATCGAGAACTGATTTCCTTTAAAGCTGTCTGTTTAGATGTCACACGTTCAGAAAGTGTCTGAGTCTTCCATGGTGATCTCCAGTTGTGCACCCGCCCCTCACCGCATGTGACCGAACTTCATCCTTTTGATGATGGGCTCGAGCCCTCCCCCCCCAGGAGGGTATCCCATAGAAATGTGTGGGTGCTCTCTGGTACATACATAGGGATACCTCTTCTGTGTATGGAGTGAGAAGGTGGGGTTAGCACAAGTTATAGCCATTTGCTTTGTGTCTTTTTTTCTTTTTTTTTCCCCTGGAAGAAACATCTATTATTGAAAGCAATGGCCGGTCACATAGAAATCCAGCCAAACTTTTTTTTTTAAGTCGATGTGAATCTCCCATGCTGTTTAAATGTCGGAACTAAATTTACCGAACTTGGCAGATTTTTGAAGCAGAGCAGGACTGCCAAGTGTTGCCAGCTTCAAGCAGAGAGCTCTGACGCTTCCTGCAGTCCTTGTCGGAGGCACCTGCTGGTAATCGCCACTTCGCAATCCCTTCCCCGGCGCCTACCTGGTGCGCTGGCATCTCCGAGCCCCAAGGATGGTTACCGTGATGATGAAGTGTCAGGACAGAACGGTCCAGAATAAGCCACAGCTCCCGGAAGGCAAGCTCCTTCCCACCAGATCTTCCTGCTGGAGGAGCCTTAGGATTAGGCTGCGGCTCTTGACATCACAGCTGACTTGTTTCCCCATACCATAGAGGGGGTGGGCATGGGAGACAGAAACACCCCCCTGCCCCCCAAGATATGACTTGGCCTGTGTCCCCATCTCATCAGGGCCTGCTGTCCGAGATCCTGCGGAAGGAGGAGGACCCGCGGACGGCCTCGCAGTCCCTCCTGGTGAACCTGCGGGCCATGCAGAACTTCCTCAACCTCCCCGAGGTGGAGCGGGACCGCATCTACCAGGACGAGCGGGAGCGGAGCATGAACCCCAACGTGAGCATGGTGTCCTCGGCCTCCAGCAGCCCCAGCTCCTCCCGGACCCCTCAGGTGAGATGTGCTCCCCTGGAAACATCTGACTGGCACCGAGAGCTTTCCCTGGAAATAGGTGTGATTCGGGGATTCTGAGCCCACTGAGCGTGTTGGGGAGAGGACAGGGAACCGACCCGATGAAGTGGGCTGTCCTTTGCTATGTCCTGTGCCTTTGGTGCCCCTTGAGGAGCAGGAGTACCATCCTTCCTTCCATGGCAGGAGGACAGGGGGAGGTGGGAGGGGCAGGCTGTGTCCACCTACAGCTGCTTCCTCACCAAGGCAGGAGCGAGGGGTTTGTGTGAGCTGAGTGTGCGTGGCCAGGCCCTGCTTTTCCTTACGTCGCATTTGTTCCAGTGGGGTGAGGTCGCTGGGGGCAGGGGGTGCACGCAAATGTGAGCTCTGCTCCCCGCCATCAGAGGAAGACAGGATGGGGGGGGACCTGGCGTGATGGGAGTGCGCATATGCAGGGCTCCCTCCCAATGGCTGGCTCATTCAGGGAGCCCTCAGAACAGGGTTATGGAAAGGTAGGCCTCCGATATTCTGCTTCCCAGGCGACCCCCAGAACCCCGGGCTCCGGCTCCCACCCTGCTCGCTCCACACAGTATCCTATTCTGTTCTCAGTTTCTCCGGCAGATGCGGGCAGCTAGTCACTCTGTGGGCTGCCAAGCTCCTCACTGAGGGGTCAAGTCAGTCACCAGTCATTTCCATTCGGATCTGAACCCCCTCATGGCTAGCCTACTATGTTCCTTACACTTGACCGCTCTCTCGTTTGTGACAGCCGTCGCCTTCCGCTGTCGCCAGGATGGCTGCAGATTCCCTCTCTGGTTCTCAACAGTCAACAGATACACGTTTGTGCAAATCAGAAAAATGGGTACTTTGGAATCAAAGGGTTTTTTGCTTAGATACTATAGTGTGTGTGTGTGTGTGTGTGTGTGTGTGTGTGTGTTTAATGAGTTTGTTTTCTGGTAAGTTCCAAAGAACAGGTTAAGCATACAAGCAAAATTGTGTCTAGTAGAAATATTTGAGTTTTTTATATACATCCATTTTCTTTCACATTTCCTACCTTTCATAAGTTTGTCCTCCGCAATAGATATTTAACTGATGGTCATTTTCTCTCATGCACTGTCCAACTGCGATACTTGCTCATTCGTCGTTAGTGAATGATGAGCTGTAATGGCTGGCCAACCAGAAATAAGTCTTAACTGCTTACTTTGGATGAGTGTGAGCAAGCTTTTATGTAGGTTATTTCCCCCCATTTCAGGACATAAGTATTAGGCCGTTGAGTTGGGTGAATTTGCACTAATATTTACTTCTGTTAAATCTGCCAATATTAGTATTTTGCTGCTTCCATTCAAGCATGATGGGAGAGTCCAGCCATGCTTCTTGGCTGTGCACCGGATCCTCTCAGAAAGACACTTCCACTCGTTAGGAAATCCCGCGGGGCTGTGTGCTCCTTCGTGGTATGTCCCTGGCACCATTGTCCTAGCATCTTCTCAAAGACTGGAAGCTTTCAAAGCCTGACCAGCGTACAGGCCGCACAGAGCCAGTATTTCCCTTTTCTCAAGAGCACAGAACTCACCTAGGAAGTTCCTAGGCAGAAGCGCCCTCGGGACGAGGATAACAGGGAAATGAATCACTTAATGTCACAGTTTTGAGATTTATGAAAATAAATATAAAATGTTTTTCTCGGAATATTTTTAAAAATATATTCCATTGATTTTTCACAGAGAGGCAGGGAGAGGGATAGAAAGTCAGCAACACCAGTCAGCTGCCTCTTGCACACCTCCTACTGGGGATGTGCCCGCAACCAAGGCAGATGCCTTAGACCAGAATCAAACCTGGAACCCTTCAGTCCGCAGGCCGACACTCTATCCACTGGTTTTGGCTTTCTAGGAATATTTTTGAGACGATGACACGGGTATTTCACATTCTCCAGTCATTCTTGCTTTCCTATTGGTTAAACGTTGAGAAAGGGGAAGCTGTTACAACATTTCGTGATCACCTTCTTACTCAGGGTTCTTACTGACCTGCCTCAGCAGCGAAGGTCCGCAGTGGAGAAAAGCTTCCACACGAGAACCAGTGTGAGTGGGCTACCCCGGAGGCTACCTTGCGGTGGGAGCCAGCTTGACAGAGTTCATAGAGATTATTTTCCAAACCCCAACTGGTTTAAAATTAATTGAAGATTTTTACATTAATTGCTTTACTAGGGGCCCGGTGCACGAAATTCGTGCACTGGGGGTGGGTGGTCCCTCAGCCCAACCTGCCACCTCTCATATACTGGGAGCCCTCAGAGGATGTCCTACTGACGGCTCCCCCCAGACTGCCCAAGGCCAAAAGCCTCTGGCTGAGGTTTTTCCCAGCCTTGAGCAGCAGCCATCTTGGTTAGGTATTAATTGGCATATCACACCTGATTGGCTGTGGGCGTGGCTTGTGGGCATGGCTTATGGGTGTAGTGAAGGTGCAGTCAATTTGCAAATTACTCTTATTAGATAGGATTATTGCTTTTTTAATCCTCACCCAAATATATGTTTATTGATTTTAGAGAGAGGGAGGGAGAGAGAAACATCGACTAGTTGCCTCCCTACAAGGGATCCAACCCACAACCTGGGTATGGGCCATGACTGGGGATTGAACCCATGACCTTTCTGTAGGTGGGATGACGCTCCAACCAACTGAGCCAGGACAAGCGATTTCAAACTTGAAATTAAACCTCCAGGGTTCTCTTCTCATAAGGCAGGCTGCAGCTCGCGAGCTACATGCGGCTCTTTGGCCCTCTGAGTGTGACTCTTCCACAAAATACCACGGCCTGGGCGAGTCTGTTTGAAGACATGGCGTTAGAAGGAGTTCAAGTTTAAAAAAAATTGGCTCCCAGAACAAATTTCAATCGTTGTAGTGTTGATATTTGGCTCTGTTGACTAATGAGTTTGCCAACCACTGTCCTAAGGCTTCAATTGGCCAGTATCCCTTGCTGTACTTAATAATAACAAAACAACAGTATAAGGATACGAGTGGTCATTTATTGAGCACTCGCTGTCTGTCAGGTATTGTGAGCATTTCGCATGAGTTGGATCTTCACCATTTTGCATCGCTATCCCCATTTACCGGGTGAGGAAACTGAGGTCACGTGGCTGAGCGGCAGAGCTAGGATTTGAACTTGGGTTGCTCTAATTCCAAGTCCTGGGCTCCTAACCACATGGTGCAGTGCTTCGAGGGCTTTCATTTTAGCCCCCAGGGTTTTAGAGAGGATTTGATCAGCCAGGCGAGAGAGAGTCAGGGGGGCCAGTAAGGAACCCGAGTTGAGAGTGTGCTCAAACATGCACTCGACAGGAAAAGCACTAGACATTTCGAGATGGAAAAGGGATTTCTTGGAAAAAGTGACAGACAATTGGATTGTTGTAGGAAGACTCCGAACTTGAGGGCAGGCAGATGCCTGTAAAACCAGCACTGGTAGAACCTGGCGATCGGGGAGGCAGATTGGCGCCGTGGCCCTGAGCCCACGCTTTGGCGCCTGAAGGACTTGATTCAGAATATGGTTATCTCACTTGCTCCTGCCTGTCTTCCAGGAGGTCAGATATCATCTTTCATGATCACTGGTCTTCATCTGTAAAAAAAAATAAAGTCTAACTCATTGCATTTTTAGAAGAATTAAATGAGATAACAGAAGTAAAATGTTTTCTTGAGGGCCTGACACATAGAAAGTATGACATCAGTTATTCTTTAAAAAAAATATATATATATATATATATATATTTTATTGATTTTTTAGAGAGAGGAAGGCAGAGGGATAGAAAGTCAGAAACATGGATGAGAGAGAAACATCAATCAGCTGCCTCTTGCACACCCTCTACTGGGCGTGTGTCTGCAACCAAGGTACATGCCCTTGACCAGAATTGAACCTGGGACCTTTCATTCTGCAGGCCAATGCTCTATCCACTGAGCCAAACCGGTTAGGGCAATTCTTCTTCTTTTTTTATAGTAATTAGAAAATCGTCTGAGACAGGGAGGTCAGAGGGGAATGGCAAAAGTCACCGATTGCTCTTAGGAATCAAAACCATCATGGGAACTTGGGACATTCTCTCTGGCTTCGAGGTCACTGAGAATGATCCCATAGTGTCCATACTACCTGCCCTGTCTCCCCCCCTTCTCCCGTCCCCCCCCCCCCCCCGCACCGGTAATGCTCAGCCCAGTGGGGACAGCTCAGGGCACCCACAGAGGGACCATGGTGATTTGGGGGCTACTCCCTTGGTTTGGGATTAATGGTAAGTGGGGACAAAAGGAAAAACAACCCACTTTAGACCAAGTCAGCTGGCCGTGCTCATGAGCCCAAGGCTTAGGGCGTATTCCCGCTGCCCGGCTTCGGAGGAAGCCGCCCAGCCCCCTGGCATCACACACCAGGGCAGGCGCTGACAGTGCTTCCCATCAGGTAGCGCCAAACCTTTCAGGGTCCCCCCAACCCCAAGAAGTCCAGACACCTTCGCTATTGTCCTTCATTTGTCTCTGAAGCTGACGGGAAATCATTCAATTAAAACGCACGCCGCAGAATACATAAACCCACCAATATGAGTTTAAGAAAATGAAAACGCCGCATCCGAGGCTTCCCGGAGCCTCGTCTCGCGAAATGAAATTTCGTTTCGTTCCCGCTGATTTCCTGGGTGGAATCAGGCGGCGGGCTGGCTGGCATAATGATGATGGCGACGGGGAGCCGCACGCGCTCGGGTGACACGCGCCACGCTTTAATGAAGAACGAGAGCCACTCCGGGGAGCGCGTTCAATTGAGTAGTAACTTATTATTTAGAGACCGCTACCCCTTTACTCCTTTTTTCCCTGGAAGGATCGGCCCTTCCTCCGAGGCATGCCATTTTTAGAAAAAGCCGGAGGTGACCGTGTGTGTCCCGTGCGCGGCCAGCAGCTGAGCGGTGGCCCCGAGAGGGGCTGCCCGTCCTGTGGGAACGCCCCGCGATCCTTTCCCCTCACAGTGAACCCGGTTGGAATCGGGCTGGGAAGTGTCCCTCTGTCGCGAATGCCGCTTGGCAGCAGCCGAGTGACACCCTTGGGCAGTTCCCGCACCGAGGGCGCTCCATGGGGCGCTTTCTGAGTGACCGCTCTCCGTCTCTCGGCAGGCCAAAGCCGCGACCCCGGCCGCAGACCTGCCCATCAAGGTGGACGGCGCCAACGTCAACATCACAGCCGCCATCTACGACGAGATCCAGCAGGAGATGAAACGGGCCAAGGTGTCCCAGGCCCTGTTCGCCAAGGTGGCCGCCAATAAGAGTCAGGTGAGCGGCTCACAGGGGCAGAGGCCCCCCCTCCCGCCCGGAAAGATGCAGCTGCTCCTGGCCGGTGGCGGCGGGGATCCCCAGGGGACCTGTTGTGTTCGGAGCTTGGCGCCGCAGTTCGCCTTGGTCCCGGTGGAGTTGAAAGTAGAGACTAAGTCAAAAGCCAGACTTCTGTCCGTTCAAGAATCCTTTAAAAAAGAATCAGCCTGGAATGATTTTTTTTTAATTTTCTTTATTGATTAAGGTATTACATATGTGTCCTTATCCCTCTATTTACTCCCCAACCCTCCCCCCCACTCATGCCTTCACCCCGCCCCCCCCCCTTGGAATGATTTCTAATTCTAAACACTGCTGTGTATTCTTTCTTTCCTCTGTTTGTCCTTCCTTCCTTCCTTCCTTCCTTCCTTCCTTCCTTCCTTCCTTCCTTCCTTCCTCCCTCCCTCCCTCCCTCCTCCATGTCCCTGTTCCTTCCCGCCCCCCCCCCCCCCCCCCCGTACACAAGCCAAACTTGATCCGTGCAGAACAGCATCTTTCTGAGACCACATCTGAGCCAGGTCTCGCCGCCTCTCCCTCCCGCCAGGGGCATGGCTGACTTTGGGGTAATCACGGCTTTTCCAAGCCCCAGAGACACCTGGGAGTGAGGTGTTCCTGTCATGTGTGGAGTGCAGTTGTTTCTCCTGGAGGAAACACACGTGAGGGCCGGGGCGCACGCCTAGAGCTCTAACAGAGACACCGGCAGCCCCTCTCTCCAGCGCGGATCCGGGCAGAGCGGGGTGGTGGGGCGGGAGGCTCCGGGGACCGGGGAGACAGATGCTCAGGGTTCTGTGCATTTCTTCCCCCCAAGAGCAGCGGCCGTGGATGGGATCCACCATGTGTTTCAGTCCCTTTAAAGGGACCGCCACCACCCTGTGGGAGAACGGGTTCGGTGGAGGGGCTGACTTCTCTATCCCGAGACGGGCAATCAGCTAGCGCACATGGAGGGAGCGAAGGTGGGTGGCTGTGGCATCCTGGCCCTTTGGTCCTGGACTTCATCTCCTCTGTGGCCTCTCCTGGCTGTTCCCATCCCGGCCATGGAAGGGGTAAAGAGCCCTCGCCTCCCCGACATGTCTTCCGTGTGCGCTGCGAAGAAAGGAACTTCCTGAATATTGTGCTTCTATGAAGCAAGAAGGCTTTCAATAAAAACCAAGTTTAAATATATATATATATCTGGTTAGGTGCTATATTTAGGCTAATTAGGGGGCTTAGCCATTTATACCTGTCGCTTGGCAGTTACCTGACTTAAGTTATTTCTCAGATGTTGAGAAAGGGCAAGGAGTAGAAGATCAAGGAACTTGGGCGAGGGTGGAAATATGTGTTTCCCTTTCCATTCTCACGCAGTCATGTTTCCAGATTATTCTTGTTATCGCTCCTCAGTGAGCCCGTCGGAAGGCAGTTTGCTAAGGGTGGATGTCCCGTGGGAGAAGGCCAGGCATGAAAAGAAAGCGGGGCGGGGCCTTCCCGAGCTGCTAGACGCATCAGGCCCCGCGGCCCACATGGCAGAATATAATGAGCGCCGGGGCTGAGAGCGAGGAAGCTGGTAAACGCATAATGCCGCTTGGCAGAACTACTGTGCGTTTAATGGTTTCCACCGCGTAATGGAGGGCACATGTGGATGCGCGGCGGGCAGGAACGCTGCACAATGGATTTTGCAAACCTGCCCCTGAAGTCGGGACTTGACGTAAACCTAAAAGTTTCACTCCGTCCCCCCGCCCCCTCTCTCTTTTGTTTTTCTTAATAAGAAGCTTTCAAGAAAAAATGAAGACCACAGTCTGAGAACTCGGTTCAAAATGCCTGTGATCTTCCTGTTGGCCTGGCCCCATGGCTTCTGGAAAGAGGGGTGCCCCCAGCTTCCAGAAATAACTCAGGTGGCTGACCGAAAGCCGCCCGGGCCAGCTGGCCCACACTTAGCGCTCCAAGTGCGGGATGTCCACCCCCCCCCGCCCCCCGAAACACGCTGTAGCCCCGCTTCGGCAGGATCTGGAGGGAAGGGGGTACCGGGAACTAATCCGCTGAAGGATGGGACGGAGCCTGCGTGGGGAGGCGGCGTTTTGAAGTGTTTCTGTTTTTCTTTGGGACCGTGGGCTCCTTCTCTTTGGTGAACGGGGAGCCGTGCTGGAAATAGCTGGCGAGATGGGAAATCAAACGCTGAGGTTTAACAGACGGCATTCACTCCATTTTGTGAGCACCAGCTTTGGCTTCAGAAAAAGCATCTTGAGTGAAATCACTGCCATGATTTGGTGCTTTGCACGTGTATTTGCTGCCTACCCAGAGGGTGCATGCATGCACACGACTAACAGTGGGACTTTGGCCACGGTGCATAACCCCTCCAGGCTGCAGTGTGAAGTGGCCACATTCTCTTCCTTGCCCTGTAGGACTGAGAGAGCCAAGGTTTCCCTCCTTCCCTGCTTTCCTGCCCTCCCTTCAATATGATTCTTTGGGGGGGGGGGGGTCAGGAGTCCTTGGAGGGCCTGAGGAGGCTGATGGGTGTCAAGGCTTCTTCATTCTCTCTTGGTGCGAAATCTGGGAACCTTTCTTTAGGAGCTTGGTGAAAGGGAGTGGGCATGGGACCTCGAAGGCCCAGTTCAAATAGACACCATGGCCCCTCTCTTTCCATATTAACTGTCTTTTAAAATAGAAACAAACCCTCCATTAAACCACATGCACTCCTTGGTGTCCATTGCTGTCCTCAGCTGATCCGAATAATACCTAACACTGTGAGTGGGGAAGCTTTGAATGAGAAGTAGGAAAAAGGAAGGAACATTTTAGAGCGATTGCAGGTTCTGGGCCCCGATGGTCCCTGAGGGCTACAGTGTTGAGGGACACAGTGGGAAGGGGCGTTCGGAAAAGGAGCTGAAACAGTGGCGAGCTTTGGACGGTCCTGTCGGTGGAATGTACTCCTGGGAAGTGTGTGTGTTTCCTTAGTGTGTGGGTTATGTCAGGATGCGTTTGTGTACGGGTCTCAGTGGCAGGTCCTCTTAAAATAAGGCAAAACGTTAAGGAAAAACAGATAACTTTACATAAAGAAAAATACTGGCTATATTATTTGGTTTGTTTTTGTTTCATTGCGCTTTGCTATTGGAGTTAATAACATACTCAATATATGTGCTAACATATTCTTTGCATTCAGCCTGGGTTACCATATTAGTCTTTGCTTTTGTATCTCTCTTTAAAAATGTCCCAGGCACAATTTAGTTGCATATACTTAAAAAAAAAAAACCTCTATTATATGTTAAAGTAATAATATCCTCGCCCTGACCGGTTTGGCTCAGTAGATAGAGCGTCGGCCTCGGACTGAAGGGTCCCAGGTTCGATTCCCGTCAAGGGCATGTACTTTGGTTGCAGGCACATCCCCAGTGGGAGGTGTGCAGGAGGCAGCTGATCGATGTTTCTCTCTCATTGATGTTTCTGACTCCCTATCCCCCTACCTTCCTCTCTGTAAAAAAAAAAAAAAAAGAAAAAATCAATAAAATATATTAAAAAATAATATCCTCACTTTAGAAAATGAAGAAATGTATAAATGAGGAAATATGAGTCCCTCATGATTCCAATACCCAGAGATATAGTTACTGTTAACATTTTAAAGTTTTCCCCTCTTATGTGCATATATGCATGTGTGTGCACAGGGATGTTTACATCCTAGTTGCTATCATACTGTACAACACATAATTATTAGACAATTCAAAACTACTATTTCTAAGGCCAACTCTTTAGTTGGACCATAAAAATATTCTCTTTAGTCTCATTAATTTCTCAACCTTTAAAAAATATTATACAAGGATCAAAGGTTTGCCTCTTTGCACAATTTATCTTACGTATTTTCCTTTTGGGATAGGGATTTGTTGGGGCTGATTAGCTCAGACTAATAGAAGTAGATCTTTACCTCATCTTTTTGGTATAACCAGGACAGGAAGTACTGACCATCTGAGGCCCAGGGAAAACGAGTTGGCGGTCTTAGTCTTAGTCCTGAAGATTCAGCATCAGCAGTACTGCAATGAGGGAGGCTGCCTCACCTGAGCAGCTGCCCCCTGTTGCTGGGCAGGTTTCTTTGGAACACAATAATTTTTATAGCCTACCAAGGAGGACTTTCTACTCTTTGTCAACTGGGGTACGGATACCATAAGGAGGACTTTCAGGGCTGCCCACCAACCTCAAATAAAGAACTATCCAGTTTACACTATAAGGATCATTCGAAAAAATTACGATCCCACAGTGAAGAAATTAGATTTCCCAACATTCCCGAATGCCAAACCGAGTAGGCAGTCAACGCTGTCAGCACTGATGTTAGTTACATTGTCTGGTTGGTCTCTCATTCTCTTCTCTCAGTGTAATCGTAGAGGGTTAGATTCTAGTGAGATTTTATCAGCAGACATTCCCTCAAGGTCTGCATCCACCTTATAGCGAGGAGTTGAGATCTTTTTATTGTGCCCACCATCAGTCATGTTAAGGTTTCATGCCCTAAAACCAGCTTTTATGGGAGCCCTTAGTTAGCTATCAACAGAGATTAATCACAGAGTTCATATGAAGATCTTAAAATGTCAGATGCATATACCCACTGCTAACGTCCATGTAGTGGTTTTAAAAGATACTCCGCTGCAGCAACTTGACCACTTGAGTTGCATGACTTTGCATGACACAGCCTTTGGAAACTTGCACGCGACTTTGACACAAGTCAGGCTGGCATTTGAAAGCCACGTCTCCAAACACTCCAGCCCTCTTTGAGGAGGACATTGAGTTAAAGCAGGGTTCTGACAGTTGGAGAATGTTGGTGCCTATCAATGATTCCTTCCACTTGCCTGGAGACTCTGTTTATCTTCTCCCTTTCACGGGGCCAAGACCAGGGTGAGGCAAACTAGGTCCTAAGATGTTCACTCTAAGGAGGCCTGTGCGTTCAGAGCCACACCCCTTACGTTTTGGGCACTGGCACTTGTTTGCCTCACCCGGGAACCAGCCCCAATCTTTAAAAAAGAAATAAACTACCATTCCTAGTTTTCTGATGTGTTTAGTTTTTGTTTTTGTTTTTTTTCCTCATGCACTTACAAGTTTTTGAGGCAGTTTGCAGAATATATATTATATTATATTATATTATATTATATTATATTATATATAATATATATTATTATATAATAATATTATATATATAATATATTATATTATATTATATTATATTATATATATCATAGGTATGCTAGAATTTGGACCTGCAGTCGGGGCCTGGAAATATTTTTGTTGTTTTCTGCTTCATATTTTAGTACATGTTACTGATCATACCTTTCTACTACTTACGTAGAGAAGCACACACTTCCAATTCATTCATCTTTTTGACAGGTATGGACAGTTTTTTCTGAGGCATGGTCCCATGCACGCATGTATGTGTGTACATATTTATATAAACTCATACCAGATTTTCATACTGTTAGGTAGCAATGTGTATCCTATGTATCTAGGGTCAGGAGGCAGAAAAAAATGTTTAAAATCCCCTCTTGACTTGAGCCCTCTCTACCAGAGTTTAAGGAATTGGTCTGAAATAAAATTTTCATCACTCCCAACTACAGACTCAGTCTTTACAAGCCCATCCATAGAAATACGAGGGACATGCCTGGGGAGAGCTGGAAATTGGTCCCCGTGAACATACAGTTTTGAACTTAGCGAAACCATTTTGAAAAATAAAGAAAGAAGCAGGCCATTTGTACCTCACACATGCAAGGAAGGCCTAAAATAATTAACCGTGAACTGTAACCAAAGGCCCGCGCCCACCTGTGTTCAGGCTGAGGTGACCCCTGTGAGGCCTTTGCCAAAACCCTTGGCGAGTCTTCTTTGCAGTTAGCCTTTTACCCATTTTGGCTTCCTGATTAGGTTATCTCGAATCATCAGGGGAGTTATTTATTGTAATAGACACTTATTGGATTCATGAAAAGAGAATTCGGCGACTAAGAAACAAGAGCTGAATATTATCTGGCTCATTTCACACTTCAGAAGAGTCTCTCTCACCCAGACGAAGAGAAATCCTTTCACAGCTACAAAAGTTTGTTTGGGGACTTCGTGTGCTTCCATTTAGAAAGCGAACTGTCTGTGGTTAATAATCTGAATTTCCTTCTGAGACGCTCGGAAAACATTTCCTTTCGGGTGCATATGCTGACATTTTCTGTATTGGAAATGTGGGTGAGTAAATGGCCTTTTTACATTGCTGGTGCAGGAATCCCTGAATCATTCTCTCAGAGCTGTTCACTTGCCCACTTATTTATTGGCATTCCCAGTGGGGCAGAGGTGGTGGGGGCCATTGACTGAATTCACGCATTGGCTCTGTGATAGACACCTCAGGGGGGACAGTAATAGCTACGAGAAGGCCCTGCCTTCCAGACTCATAATACCTTACTTCACAGGAACGACCACTCATGTTTCCTGTTGGAGATCAAAGCCCACTGTGAACCTGTGCGTGTTGCTGAACAAGCCCTTGGTTGTATTTGTTCTGAAATACTATAAAAACTAGGAAATTGGTCGCCGACATCGAATGAATTAATTTATTCTTTTATTTATTTTTAAGGAGAAAACATGGGGAGGTTGGAATCATTACTAGTGTCCTAGTGATAGGAAAACAAATACCTTAGCAGGCCATGGCATTTCAGTACCACGGACAGGAGCCTCACTCTTCCCACTTGCATCCCCTCCCCCATCCCTTGACCCTAAGTTTTGGAGCTAGGATTCAAGCTTCCATCTGATGGACTTCAAACTCAGGCACTGGCCTATGTTAAAAGACCTCGCTGGTCATTGGAAAATTCTCAGCCTTTGGTATGTCATTTGGAGAATATGTCATCACTCCTTTATTGGCTACCTGAAAATTAAAAAAAAAAAAAATTTCTTAGTGGAATAGATATTGCCTTTCCTCATTCATTTTAACCCAGGAAAGCTTTAAAATGCTTCATCTGAACAACAATGGCAACACACACAGAAAAAAAAATTATTAAAAAGATGAGAACGGATTTTTCAAAATGTTTGATATAATGGCATTTAGGTCATCATTATTATTTTTTTTAATGAAACTCCGAGAAAATGAAGCTGATAAAGGCCATTGTGAGTCCACGGTGTTCTCAACTTTATCCTAGTGTTTTCTCTAAAGACTTGTTAGGAAGGGAGGAAGGACGGAGGCGAAGTGGAAAGGGAGGGAGTACGTACTCCTCGCCAACTGTAGCTCTGACTTTGAGGCTTTGAACCATTTCTCTACGCTAATTTCTGTACATTCAGTCCTATGAGCATTTATTGAGCAGTTTTTATGTGCAAGGACCCACAGTCTCTGCTGAAAGGGCTGTAATGAGGAAGAAGCCACGCCTTCCCCTCCAGCCCCATCAGGAAGCTCACCCATCACACAATAATCATCATCAAGTTGTGAAAGAGTATCAGCAAAATGCCTTGGGGTCAAGCAAGGGTGAGCAACCCGTTTGCAGGAGATCAGATGAGACCATGTTGGCTGAGCCTTGAAGCACAACTTCTCGTGGGGGGACAAGGGTTGAGTCTGAGACATTTCAGCCAAGGGAGTAACTCGAGGAGCATGAGCTGTGTCAGACATGAGCCGTGTCACACATGAGCCGTGTCAGACATGAGCCGTGTCACACATGAGCCGTGTCACACATGAGCCGTGTCACACATGAGCCGTGTCACACATGAGCTGTGTCACACATGAGCTGTGTCACACATGAGCTGTGTCAGACATGAGCTGTGTCACACATGAGCTGTGTCACACATGAGCTGTGTCACACATGAGCTGTGTCAGACATGAGCTGTGTCACACATGAGCTGTGTCAGACATGAGCTGTGTCAGACATGAGCTGTGTCACGCATGAGCTGTGTCACACATGAGCTGTGTCAGACATGAGCTGTGTCACACATGAGCTGTGTCACACATGAGCTGTGTCACACATGAGCTGTGTCACACATGAGCTGTGTCACACATGAGCTGTGTCAGACTGGTCACTCACTTAGTCTCCGCTTTAGCTAAAAAAAAAGAAAAGAAAGAAAAGAAAAGAAAAGAAAAGAAAAGAAAAGAAAGAAAGCTTAATTGACCATGGAAACATTCAGCCAACCTTTGGTTAACACAACCAGCCTCAAAGAGAAGTCACACATGGGCACACACCCCACAGTTCATGCATGGAGATAGCATTCACCGAGCAGATCCAGGGACTGAAAGTAATTCTCAGTGGGAGCATGAGGTCAGTAGAGAAATGGATGGGAGATGAGACCATGAAGGGAAAAACCAGGAGCCAGTTGTGGTTCTTGCTGCTTTCTCTTTTAGTGTTTCTGAATTGTGAGTGAGAGATATCTCATTGAAGTATCTCGTCAGTGACTACCCCTTTGCTCAGAGACAAACTATGGGGTTATCACTCATCTTCCACAAAGAAATAATGGCACGTATCTTAAGTAGTGAGCCCTAGCTAATACATTGACAACCTAATTTGCTTTGTAAATTCAGATTGACGTACAACTTTTCAGGAGCACGTGGATTTGTAAACAAACTATTTTGATGGGTTTGCGTGCTGCCACCCCTTCATAGTGGAAAAGGAAATCAGACTTGTTTTTTCTACGGAGGGGAATATATTTGGTGAAGAGGCTGACAACATGGCTAAAATGAGATGTTAATAGATATTATTTGCATATGCACCGAATGCATGAGAATGCTTTAACCATTGGTTGCAAGGATGCAGCCTTTAAACCTATATTCCTTCTCTGGGGTCCCTATGTTTAAATTTTCTTTTTGGAACAAATTTTAGACTCACAGAAATGTTGCCAAATAGTAGTTTCCATATATCCCTCACCTAACTTTCCCTAATGTTAACACGTTACATCAAAAAAAAAAAAATGACTGTAGTGCAATAATTAAAACCAGACCATCAACATTGTTTTAATACAATTAACTAAACTTAAAAAATGTACTCTAATTTCCCTAGTTTTCCACTAAGTCCATTTCCTGTTCAAGAAACCACACAGCATTTTTTATTATTTCTCCTTAGTGTTCTGTAATCTGTGACTATTTCTTAGTCTTTCCCTTGTTTGTTATTTATTTTTTGGTCTTGACATTTTTGCAGAATGCTGATTTATTTTGTTGACCAGCTCTCAGTGCGGGTTTGTCATGATTCGATTGAGGTTATGCATTTTGGGTTAGACGACCTCAGATTTTCTTCATGGTGCATGCCATCACAGGGTTCATGGTGTCCACATGTCATCGCTGGTGACGTTGACCTTGAGCCCTTGGTCAAGGTGATTTCTTCTTTGTCCTTTAATCCTAATAGTCAACCATTATCTGCTCTTTCTGACAAATAACAAGGTCACAAATCATGGAATGTGCCATATTTTACAAGTGATTTCCCAGAAGCTCCGAGAGGGTAACCACTTGCTTGAAGGTCACGGTTATTTTAATGTGGGCGCAGGAACTTAGCAGTTAGGTCTCCGGGATTCAAGTTGAATGCTCTCTGTGATTCTCAGTTGTGCTCAAACACTTAGCCGCAGTTTTACCATACCGAAAAACCTCCACTGACCATAGGGACAGTTAGCCAACATTTGGTCAAAACTTACAACCACATTAAAAGTTCCTGGTACCTCTCGCGGACCGGGCCTCCTGGTACCTCTCGCGGACCGGGCCTGGGCCGGGAATCAGAGGAACGCCTGTATCAGCATTTCCAAAATGGAACTCCTTCTCCTGGAATGCACCGCATGCTGCACAGGGAACAACAACAAAAAAACCTACTGGAGGTTTTTAACAGAAAAAGGAGATTTGTTTATTAATAATTCATGAGTTCCCAATGAACATGCACGGCAGAAACAGTGCTATTCAATAGAGAATACTGTCATCTGTCACTGTTTTATTTGACATTTACACTTTTTTTTTTCGCCTGATACTGCAAAACTTTCTTGGATGGCATGCAAAATTTATATAGATGAAAAAAATCCCAAAGGGGGGACTCTCTCTCTCCCGTGATGCATTCACTCACAGTTACATACATGTGTATTAAGGCAAGAGTGTCGGACTTTCTCACACGTTCATTAGCCACCAAACAAGCTCATGAGACACCCCACTCATGAGAAACCAGAGAGAAGCTTCTCGAATGAACTGGTAGAGGGATGGCATGGATAAAAAGATGGAGGCTGGGATGGGAAGTGAGATGGAAGAATAGATTTCTGGAAGGTGAGCATAAAATGAGGAGGGTGCCTGACCAGTTTGGCTCAGTGGATAGAGGGTCGGCCTGCGGACCGAAGGGTCCTGAGTTCGGTTCCGGTCAAGGGCATATACATGGGTTGTGGGCACATCTCCAGTGGGGGGTGTGCAGGAGGCAGCTGATCAATGTTTCTCATCAATGTTTCTAGCTATCTGTCCCTCTCTCTTCCTCTCTGAAGGAAAAATCAATAAAATTATATTTTTTAAAAAGATGGCTCAGTGGGTGAGCACCTATCTGTGAACCAGAGATCATTGTTCAATCCAGGTCAGGGAACATGCCTGAGTTGTGGGCTCAATCCCCAGTAGGCGGCTTGCAGGAGGCAGCTGATGGATGTTTCTCTCTCATTGATGTTTATAATTCTCTATCCCTCTCCCTTCCTCTCTGTAAAAAAAATCAACTAAATATATATTTTAAAAAAATAGGGAAAGTGAGGAGAAAGCAGATCATGGCCGCCGTGAAGAAAACGGACAAGGACACATTGCCATTTCCGATGCAAAATAAATAACTTATAACTGACTCGGGCTCTCCAGGAGTGGGAATCCCAGCATTCAGCAGGACCCGTTTTGTGCTGCTGTAAGGCTCCCGACAATCTTTCTGCTCCGTAGGTTAGTTATTATTTATAAAAATCGCAGAACCAGCTGATACATTCATAAGCTAATTATTGAAGCAGCTGGGTACACACGGTGCAATATGGCCAAGGCTGTGAAGTATCCCAGATTTCTGGGGGCCTGCTGCGGAGGGGGCGCGCCGCGGACCGCTCCAGCCCTTAATCTGATCAGCCAAGCAAACACTTGGTGGGGAAACTAGATTAATAACCCTCTAAATACCATGAATGTGCTTCAGCTTCCAAACCGGGTTCCCTTAAACACGCGATTAGCTGGGCTCCATCAGGAATTGGGGGTGGGGGGGCCCTCTGGTGCCCCGGGAACAGGGTCCTGTCGGCTCCCTCCCCGTGCCAGAAATTAATTTGGTTTGCTTATGTCTGCACACATGATCACACTTGTGTCTAATCCGCTCCCTAATAGCTTCAAGGTCGGGACCTCGCATGTCGGCGGGTGAATTGAGCACCGCGCTCCTCCAAGACGGATGGCAGACAGCGCGGCCCGGGACTGCCCGTGGCCGGCTCTAAGTGATTGTAATGAGCGCCCATTACCGCGGCGCCTATAAATCACACGCGACGGGGACTGTTGTGCGCGCCGATCCGGGTGTCCTAAGTGGAGGTACCCCTCAGCTGTCACCTGTCCCCTTTCGAGCAAGCGCTGGTGTCCCACAATGCAGTTCACTCCTCTGGTGGAACAGCAGGTGCCCCCCGCCCCCAGGTCTGGGCATCTCAGAACTTCATCCTTTAACAGATGTGGGCTTCTGTTTCTATTTTCTGTGCGCTGATCGGTACCAGGCTGTGGCTGCCCCCCGGGAGAGGTTAAGCGTACCTGTTGGAAAGATCTGAAAGAGTTCGGTTGGAGACGCATTCAGATCTGTGAAACGACAGGGAAATAGCTTATTTTTTTTTTTTCCCTCACAGATGGTTTCGTTTCCATCTCAACCATCCTTTCCTTTGTACCAAGGAACCCTTGAGGAAACACATTGGGACTGGGAGATTTTTTTTTTTTTAAATCATGTGTTTTCTGATAGAGATAAACATTTTGTCTCCGACGTGCATAGACGTTGCACCTTGAAAATCAACAAGCACCTGCCTAGCTCTCTGTTGAGTTGGGGGGGGGGGGGGGAGTCTATGCAGATGCTTGGGAAAACATTTCCAAAGAAGTGATTGCATGGATGCCTTGTTTTCATTCTTCCTCACCCTCTAACTGTCCCCAGCTCCCAGTGTACGGCAAGCAGCGAGCAGGTCTGCGCGAATGCGGCCTCCCCTTGTAGAAACAAGGCAGTGTTGTGTTACAGATTAGTTTATAAATCCCCGGGGGCTTCGCAGTTCAGCGCCTCCAGCTGCTGCAGATGGGCCTGGCTTTTTGTGTGCGCAGCCAGCAGTCGGAGGAGAAAATGGAATGATCAGGTTATTAACATGGAGGCCGCGAGGAAGAGGCTGCACAATGCGAACAGCTGGTGTTGCTGTCTTGGCCGATGCAGCGGAGATAATCAAATCTCGCCTCTTTTTTTTTGGGGGGGGGGCGTTGGGGTGTAAAGGCAGAAGACACAGTGGCGTGTCAGAGGAATAACGGCTCATGACCCTCTGAGGGGCTTCAGGATGCGTGTCGGGAGGGAGCGCCCGCTGGCTCACAGGTTGTGAGATGGAGGTTTGGGGAGGCGGGGGGTTGGTTTTGCACAGTCGTTTGTGTTCACGGATGCACCTTGCTAGGAGGATTCGGACTCTTCCAGGAGAGGCGCGGTGTGGGACGGCTCTTGCCTTTAAAATGAGCGACGTGGCTTGGAAATGATGAGCTAGAAAGCGGCTGGGGAAAATATTTTGACACGAGTCAGCCAGCGATGTTGACAGCATCCTCTGTATTATTTTCATAGACGCCATCGTTATTTGCATCGCGTTTTCTTCCCGGTGCCGTGGCGAGAACATTCCGGTGCCAGAGGTGGGAGGCGCACGTTCGCGGGTGTGGCCCGGCCCGTGCCTGCCTTCCTGCAGGGGTGGCCCGACCCGTGCCTGCCTTCCTGCAGGGGTGGCCATGGCGGGAGGGTGATGGGCAACAGGGCCTGGCACCCCGGGCATTCAGAGGTGGAGCAAATACACACTTTTTCCCCCCCTTCCTTTCCAGCTAAGGTGCTTGCTTCTGTTAGGTGGCGTTATTGATGATTGTAAGACTGTTTTCTTCCTAGAGAATTCGGTGCTCTTCCCACTTAAGACATCTTCTTTCTGTAGAATTTTCCATCTTGTAATACATTATTGTTCATCTTCACTCTCTTCTTAAGGTGGGGTACCATCCAGAAAACATAACATCCAATGGCTAATTTTAGGAAGGGAGAGGAAGACAGAGAAATATCATGATGAGAGAGAATCATTGATTGGCTGCCTCCTGAGCGCCCCCTACAGGGGATCAAGCCCACATCCCGGGCATGTGCCCTTGACCGGAATTCAACCGGGGACCCTACGGACCAAAGGCAGTTGGCTGATTTTAAAAGTTGTCGTAGACCAACACCAATTGCTTTTTTCTGAGAATTGGATAACCAATCTGATTGAGCATCTTTTTAAAAATATATATACACATTTTATTGATTCTTTATAGAAAGGAAGGGAGAGGGAGAGTTAGAAACATCGATGAGAGAGAAACACCGATCAGCTGCCTCCTGCACACCCCCTACTGGGGATGTGCCCGCAACCGAGATCCATGCCCTTCACCAGAATCGAACCTGGACCCTTCAGTCCGCAGGCTGACGCTCTATCCACTGAGCCAAACTGGTTTTGACTGATTGACTGAGCATCTTTTACAGAGGAACTGAGAATGTATGTGATGGGAAAGGTGCTAAGATGATGAATAAGAGTGAAGATTCTCGGGCATCGGTGTGACGCGCCCAGTGGCCACTGGTTAGGGGTAGAGCTGCCGGCCACTCCAGTGGCCACTGGTTGGGGGTACAGGTGCCGGCCACTCCAGTGGCCACTGGTTGGGGGTACAGGTGCCGGCCACTCCAGTGGCCACTGGTTGGGTTAGAGGTGCTGGCCGCTCCAGTGGCCACTGGTTGGGAATAGAGGTGCCGGCGATCCCAGTGGCCACTGGTTGGGGGTAGAGGTGCCGGTCACTCCAGTGGCCACTGGTTGGGTTAGAGGTGCCGGCTATCCCAGTGGCCACTGGTTGGGGGTACAGGTGCCAGCTATCCCAGTGGCCACTGGTTAGGGGTAGAGGTGCCGGCCACTCCAGTGGCCACTGGTTGGGGATAGAGGTGCCAGCCGCTCCAGTGGCCACTGGTTGGGGGTAGAGGTGCCAGCCGCTCCAGTGACCACTGGTTAGGGGTACAGGTGCCGGCCACTCCAGTGGCCACTGGTTGGGGGTAGAGGTGCCAGCCGCTCCAGTGACCACTGGTTAGGGGTACAGGTGCCGGCCGCTCCAGTGGCCACTGGTTGGGGGTAGAGGTGCCGGCTGCTCCAGTGCCACTGGTTGGGGGTAGAGGTGCCCGCCGCTCCAGTGGCCACTGGTTGGGGGTAGAGCTGCCGGCTATCCCAGTGGCCACTGGTTGGGGGTAGAGCTGCCAGCCGCTCCTGTGGCCACTGGTTGGGGGTAGAGGTGCCAGCTGCTCCAGTGGCCACTGGTTGGGGGTAGAGGTGCCGGCCGCTCCAGTGGCCACTGGTTGGGGGTAGAGCTGCCGGCTATCCCAGTGGCCACTGGTTGGGGGTAGAGGTGCCGGTCACTCCAGTGGCCACTGGTTGGGGGTGGAGCTGCCGGCCGCTCCAGTGGCCCCTGGTTGGGGGTGGAGCTGCCGGCCGCTCCGGGGCCTCCCAGGCTGGTGGGAGCCGTGTGGACAGGAGAGCACAAGCACGAGGAGGCGCCGCACTCTGCTCTGCGCTCCCGGGTGACCTCTGGTGACCTTCTCCCCCCAGGGCTGGCTGTGCGAGCTGCTCCGCTGGAAAGAGAACCCCAGCCCGGAGAACCGCACGCTCTGGGAGAACCTGTGCACCATCCGCCGCTTCCTGAACCTCCCCCAGCACGAGCGGGACGTCGTCTACGAGGAGGAGTCCCGGCACCACCACAGCGAGCGCATGCAGCACGTGGTCCAGCTGCCGCCCGAGCCGGTGCAGGTCAGCGCCCCCTCCAGCGCCCCCTTCAGTGCCCCCTCCAGTGCCCCCTTCCAGGGCCCCCTCCAGCGTCCCCCTTCCAGCGCCCCTTCCAGCGCCCCTTCCAGCGCCCCCTTCAGTGCCCCCTCCAGTGCCCCCTTCCAGGGCCCCCTCCAGCGTCCCCCTTCCAGCGCCCCTTCCAGCGCCCCCTCCAGTGCCCCCTCCCGCGCCCCCCTCCAGTGCCCCCATCCAGCACCCCCCTCCAGCGCCCCCTTCTAGTGCCCCCCTCCAGTGCCCCTTCCAGCACCCCCTCCAGTGCTCCCCTCAATTCCCCCCCTCCAGTGCCCCCCCTCCAGCAGCCCCCTCCACACTGAGCAGCGCTGGCAATTCTAGCCACTTTGGGGGTCTCACACTGCGTCACTAGGACACGGACCCCCTTCTCTGAGTGGGAACAGTGTGCGCATGCACTCACCTCTCACACAGACACGTACTGAGCATCAGGGCCAGAGGCAGCCCTGTCTATCCTAAGGGCGAGTTACCTGTGGGATTGGGAAGCAAGAGGTTGGTGTGGAATTACATCGCCCCGTCAGAACACGTAACTCACAGTTCTCATCCGTCCATTTTCTGAAGAGAAAGCACTGAGGCAGCCGGTGAATGGAGTCAGCATTCCCCCAGGAGCGTGTGCTGAGGCTGAGAGACAGGAGTGTCCCCACGAGCCGGGAAATACCTGGACTCCACTGGAGCCTGGGGAGGAGTTATTGAGTCTTGGAATTTTAAGATGCGCTTTTGGCCATCTTTGGTTTCCTCTGTTTTAGAAATCTACCTTCACTTGGGTTGCGTGCTTTGTTGCTTTGTTTTTGCTACCAATGAAATATCCTATCTAATAAAAGAGTAATACACAGATTGACCATCACTCCAATACACATGATGGCTGCCTCCATGTGGTCAAAGATGGCTGCCCCTATGTGGACAAAGATGGCCACCACAAGATGACCAACAGGGAAGGGGAGTTAGGAGGGACCAGGCCTGCAAGGGAGGGCAGTTGTGGGAGATCAGGCCAGCAGGGGAGGGCAGTTACAGGTGATCAGGCTGGCAGAGGAGGGGGCAAACAGTCCTGCAGGGAAGGGCAGTTAGGGGGACCCAGGCCTGTAGGGGAGGGCAATTAGGGGCAATCAGGCTGGCAGGGTAGTAGTGGTTAGGGGGTGATCAGACTAGCAGGCAGAAGAGGTTAGGGGAAATCAGGGAGGCAGACAAGCGAGCAGTTGGGAACCAAGAGTCCCGGATTGTGAGAGGGATGTGCAAGTGCCCGTTTAGACCCTATCCCAGTAGGATCAGGTCTAAATGGGCAGTCGGATATCTCTCAAGGGGTCCCAGATTGGAAAGGGTGCTTGCTGGGCTGAGGGACACCCCTCCTCCCCATGCACAAATTTTGTGTACCCGGCCTCTAGTATCTTTCTAAGAGTAATTGAGTTTACTGACTCTT
Source organism: Antrozous pallidus (assembly GCA_027563665.1). NCBI lineage: Eukaryota > Metazoa > Chordata > Mammalia > Chiroptera > Vespertilionidae > Antrozous > Antrozous pallidus. The sequence continues at coordinate 8,429,853 of CM050508.1, read as the reverse complement.
GCTGTACTCTAAAATCAGTTAGCTTCTGGGAGAAATCTTAACTGGGGGTTCCCAGGTTATGCCCCTCAGAGTTTTACCCACAGATTATTTTGGTAAGTGATGAGATTTGTCCTACTGCTCATACCGCCAATCCAGCTGCCACCAAAGAGGCCCCTCCACAGCCTCCCTCTGGATCTCCCTGTGTGCAGCAAGAAGAGGGAGGTTGAGGCAGGAGTGCACGTGGCTGGGTAGGTGTGTACAGAGAATGGAAGAGAAGATGAGGAGAGATAAGAATGATTTCTTGGTCAAGACTCCCAGGAGAGGTAGTGAAGGATGGGATGAGGTGGACGTTTCCAATCTTTTCTTCTCCCTTGGTCCACCCTCACCTGCCCCAGGGAGAAGCCAGAAGTGACTTCCGGCTTACACGACTTTTCATCCGATTATTGACATCTCAGGCAATGCTTTCCTGTTCTTATTGGTCAGTTTCCAAAGTCACAGATCAGACTCAGGAATCATAGAGCGAGAAGCACCTAGAGGCAGTCTCAGACCCTCCACAGTAAACGCAGCGTCAGTGGGCGATACCGGTGGGCTAATAACTGGCTCTGGGGTGGTGCTTGGGGGTGGGGGGTCATTCCTCGTAGGTAAACCCCCTGGCTTGCCCTAAAAGACCCATCTCCCTTTTTCCTCCCCTTGACCTTTCCTGGCTGGGGCCTCATTCACACACCAGAGCACCTCCCTATTAAATCAACACACTGACTCACACAGAGGAGGGTTTTCCTATGTTGAGACTTAGTCGAGATTAAAATTAAACCTATACCTTTATTGGTATAGGTTTACTAACGTTTTGCTTGGGAAAATAAATTTATACAGAACATTTAAGGGAAGCTCTCATTTAGTAACCATATGTTTTATAAAACAGAATATTTTTAATAACAAAAAAAGTAATGAAAAGGATAGCTTCAGGCAAAAGATCTTGCTCTATAAAGCCGGCGGTGTAAAAAACTTCTCCAACACCCTCGTTTGTCTCCCTGTTGTCAAAACGTCTGTGTCGCACCAGCGCAAGGCCAAGGACTGGCTTCAGGGAACTTTGTGTGGACTTGGCGTTCAGACTCATCTTAGTTCCGCCCAGCAGTGAACAGCTGTTTTAGTCCAGCCATTGGCGGCATCCCATTTTAAATCCCATTTTTATGTTAAAGTTGGAAACTTAGAGAAGTTTGAGATAAAAAGACTAAAAACCTAGTCTCCATTATAATTAAGAACTTGGTTTTATTTGAATGACGGCTCTTACACATTTCAGTCTCCATTTTTTTGTCCAGAAATTTTCATTTCTATGAGGTCCTGATGTGTAGGGAGCTAAAGGATATTCAATGTGATATTTTTATTTTATTTTAAATGACCAGTTTGAGTCAAGTAAATCTTAGAAGCAGACAGTCAATTGATTTATGAGTTTTATTACCTTTGATGATCGTATGTCAAAACTGGAGTATGCTAACAATACTTAACGGCTAAGAATCCGTCTATAACTTTTTATTTTCAGTTTGAAGCACTTTGTGGCTATTAACATTAACTTCTGATATCACTGAAAGATTCTTTTTTATTGTCTGAGAGGTTATTCCCATCACTCAGATCTTAGCTACAGAGTTTACAAATTGGGTAATTTTCTCTACATTGACTTAACCTTTGCCATTGACTTTGAACCCATAACTGCTATGAAACTCTTCAAATATATCACCTTTTCCTTTACACTGTGCCTCTCTCTGAGTTGCAATGATGTGAATGCTGCATCTTGTTTATTAGCAAAATACGAAGTGTTGCATTAATTATTTATGAGGATCTTGATATAAAAAATAACTGGAATTCTTGAAACTGGAGAATGCACGTGGCTCAGCCTCTGTGACTTGAGGGGGACTGTGTTCAGAAAGACCCCAAACTGCTAAACAATGTCTGTAATTGTCCAGAAGGTAACCCGTGGAGCTCAGGACTGGAATTCACTTGTATCCTCCTTACACCAAGGAAGATTTTAAGGAGATAGGATAGATTACCTACTTCATGAATTTTAAAATTCATGTGTAGCATAATATTGGCTGGACGATGTTGCATATTGTCTAATGAGGCAGAAAAGGCACCATTATTAAGTGGTTAGCTCCGGTGAAATCAGTGGTTATTAGAGCTGATTAGTGGTGTATGTAGCATATTAAAATGCACGAAGCCTGCCTCACAGCGGTCACAGGAGGATGGGGCTTCCGTTTCTGTAAGCAGTCAGGGCACCCTCCCCAGTCTTCTTCAGTAGGAGCGTCCCCTCCCTGTCCCATCAGCACCTTCTGCGACTGGGAACCTTGGCTCAGAGCCTGTCTCCCGGGTCGGAGGGGACAGTTTTCCTGCTGTTTGTTTGCAAATAGCTCACAAATCATAGGCTTCTGTTGCCTACAGCTGTGTTTCACATCCAATCCGGATTTCACATCACAACCCAGGGAATCAGGAGGCCCCACCCACGGGGCTGCGTGGCTAGAGCTGGGCCTTCTCTGCAGGGCAGGCGGGCACCTAGCCACCGCACAGCCCTCGCCACCCACACATGTCCATGTGCACACCTCCCTTCCCCCCGTTCATCAGCTCGGCCCTCGCCACACACACATGTCCATGTGCACACCTCCCTTCCCCCCGTTCATCAGCTCGGCCCTCACCACCCACACATGTCCATGCACACACCTCCCTTCCCCCCGTTCATCAGCTCGGCCCTCGCCACACACTCATGTCCATGTGCACACCTCCCTTCCCCCCGTTCATCAGCTCGGCCCTCGCCACCCACATATGTCCGTGTGCACACCTCCCTTCCCCCCGTTCATCAGCTCGGCCCTCACCACCCACACATGTCCATGTGCACACCTCCCTTCCCCCCGTTCATCAGCTCGGCCCTCTCCACCCACACATGTCCATGCGCACACCTCCCTTCCCCCCGTTCATCAGCTCGGCCCTCGCCACCCACACATGTCCGTGTGCACACATCCCTTCCCCCCGTTCATCAGCTCGGCCCTCACCACACACACATGTCCATGCGCACACCTCCCTTCCCCCCGTTCATCAGCTCGGCCCTCGCCACCCACATATGTCCGTGTGCACACCTCCCTTCCCCCCGTTCATCAGCTCGGCCCTCACCACCCACACATGTCCATGTGCACACCTCCCTTCCCCCCGTTCATCAGCTCGGCCCTCGCCACACACTCATGTCCATGTGCACACCTCCCTTCCCCCCGTTCATCAGCTCGGCCCTCGCCACCCACACATGTCCATGTGCACACCTCCCTTCCCCCCGTTCATCAGCTCGGCCCTCACCACCCACACATGTCCATGTGCACACCTCCCTTCCCCCCGTTCATCAGCTCGGCCCTCACCACCCACACATGTCCATGCGCACACCTCCCTTCCCCCCGTTCATCAGCTCGGCCCTCGCCACCCACACATGTCCGTGTGCACACATCCCTTCCCCCCGTTCATCAGCTCGGCCCTCACCACACACACATGTCCATGCGCACACATCCCTTCCCCCCATTCATCAGCTCGGCCCTCGCCACACACACATGTCCATGCGCACACCTCCCTTCCCCCCGTTCATCAGCTCGGCCCTTGCCACCATGACTTCTTCCCAGGTAGTCACTTGTGCTGTTGACTTTTATAACCCTAACACCTAACAGAATCCTCTGAAAGCGTCCCAAGAAATGCACGTGGATGGTGTCTCCCCACCAGGATGAGGCGAGGCCATGGTTGAGGTCTGGCTGGGCTTGGCCCCCGAGGGATGCTGTCAGCCCCGGGGACTGGGGGGTCCTGGGAGAGTGAGGCGGCTCCTCCCCAGGAATGCCAACCTCTCGGGTGGCGTGTAGCCTTGAGGTCAAGTGAAACCGTGGCCTCTCCCTTTGCTGTTGGGTGTTCTGAGCCCCTTCGGAAGCCCCCAGTGAAGGCCCTGCCGAGCGGAAGGGGACTTTCCCGGCTCCGGGCACACATTGGAAGGCAGATCCCTGTGTCCTGGGGGCCGTGGTGGGGGCCGTGTCACCCCAGGGGGGGGGGGAGAACAGGTTTGTGGGGAGCGGGAAGAGTCTTCATTGACACGGTTCATGGCCCCCAAAGGGAGACATTCATAGATCTCTAGATCTCTGGTGCTGACATGTCAGGAAGCGGGAGAGACGGTTGGGGGCACTTTCCGGGGATGGAGGAAAGGCGGGCTGTGCGCTGCTCCACCCGCAGGATGCTCTGATCCGGGCCTGGGGCACAGAGGAGGCCGGCCGGGTGGGCGGCTTCGGAGGCGGAGCACAGCCTCCCGTGGCGACGAAACAAGTTCTGTTTTCCAGGCCAGAAGTTGGAGACACAATTGTTTCTTGCGGTTGTAGTGATTTTCTCTGTCCTGGGTGTTAGGACCTGAGGCCCTGTAGTGAACGGATTCCTCAAGTAAGGATCAAAACCCACACAGGTCAGAGTGTTCGTTAGTACCAACTGCATTTTTTTTTTTTTACATTTTTAAAAACTCCGTCTTGTTGAGACTATTACATATGTTCCCTTTCTCCCTCCATTGACCCCTTCTAGTCTGCCCCGCCTCCCCACCCAGGCCTTCACCCCCCATCGTCTGTGTCCGTGGCTTATGCGTGTGTGCAGACAAGGTCTTTGGTTGATCTCTGCCCGCCCGCCCTCCCCGCCTTCCCTCGGAGATTGGGCACTCTGCGTATTTTTCAACTGGAAAAACGAGCAGAGACGTGAGCCTCGCCCGAAGGCCGAATGGCCCGCTGAGTGACAGGGCAGGCGCTGGCATCCTGATTCCTCTGACCACACTCTCCGCGCACCAGAGCGGCAGGGAGAGGCAGGGAGAGGCAGAGAGAGGCAGGGAGAGGCAGGGAGAGGTAGGGATTGGCAGAGAGAGGCAGGGAGAGGTAGGGATTGGCAGAGAGAGGCAGGGAGAGGTAGGGATTGGCAGAGAGAGGCAGGGAGAGGTAGGGATTGGCAGAGAGAGGCAGGGAGAGGTAGGGATTGGCAGAGAGAGGCAGGGAGAGGTAGGGATTGGCAGAGAGAGGCAGGGAGAGGTAGGGATTGGCAGAGAGAGGCAGGGAGAGGCAGGGAGAAGTAGGGAGAGGCAGAGAGAGGCAGGGAGAGGCAGGGAGAGGTAGGGATTGGCAGAGAGAGGCAGGGAGAGGCAGGGAGAGGTAGGGATTGGCAGAGAGAGGCAGGGAGAGGCAGGGAGAGGTAGGGAGAGGCAGGGAGAGGCAGGGAGAGGCAGGGATGGTGCGAGGAGGGCTAGGTCACTGCGTGGGCCTGGTTGGGGAGCCTTGGCCAAGTGGTTCGTGTCTGTGAAGTTGGTGCTTTATAGCTTTATTATATTTCCACCACAGTGTTTCCATGGCTTATTTTGTAAGTTCAGGAATTCTGGGCCTGCTGCTGTGTGGTTTTCTGACAAGTCCTTGTTTTAAAATTCCATGCCGTACACCGGGGAGGAATGTGAGACCTGGTGGTGACAGTCCCCGCCGGCCTGTGCCCTGCTCGGCCCACGGCGGCCCGCTGGGGGGACGGGCATTTTCTAACCCACATTCCCTGCCATCGCTATCAGCCGGGGGTTCTCAGCCAGGGTGACTTTGACCCCATGGATACTGACAGAGTCTGAAGACATTTGGGGTCATCATCACTTGAAGATGCTACTGGCATCTCCTGTGTGGAGGCCAGGAGTGAGGCCAAATATCCCTCCACACACAGGACCGCCCCCACCCCAAACCGAGAGCTCTCTGTCCAGCAATGCCAGGTGCTGGGGCCGGACCCTGGAGTGGACACACCGTTACTTTTGCCAACACGGTAAGAGAAAAAGCCTAGTGACCACTGAGGCCTATTCCCAGCTCTTACTATACAAACCCCAGAACTAAAGGTAGTGGTGGTGACAATGATGGGTCTTTGATCCCACAGCAGCTCACCTTTTGGGGAACCTGGCTTCCGAAATGTGTGACTTTTACTTCTTACTTTCTCGTGCCTTGTGAAAAACCAAGGGGGAGGGTGGCTTTTATGTCCTTCTACACGTGAGACCCTGACGCTTAGAGAAGCGAAGTAACTCGCTCGAAGGGAGACCTCACTTCACGTCAGTCTGCCTTTGTGTCTAACGTCTGCCTGGGTGCTGGGCGGAATGTCAGCGTGCAGCACAGGCTCCCAGGAGCACTGGCTGTCGGCTGCCTGTTATGCAAACCTGTTGAGGTACGTAAGTCAGTTTTTAAAAAGTATATATTTTTATTGCTTTCAGAGAGGAAGAGAGAAGGAGAGAGAGATAGAAACGTCAATGATGAGAGAGAATCATCGACCGGCGGCCTCCTGCACGCCCCACACTGGGGATCGAGCCCGCCACCCGGGCCTGTGCCCTGACCAGGGATGCACCTGTGACCTCCTGGGTCATAGGTCAACCATCAACCCCTGAGCCACACGGGCCAGGCCATACGTCAGTTTTCAGTCATTTTTTCAGATCTAGTTTTGGGAGCCTCCTTTTTCACAGGATACTTAATGCGGTGAAACCTATACCCTGGGCGTGATGTCAAAGAACGGATGCGAAAGTCTTAATTTTGCATCACACGTTTTTGAGATAGCTTTAGAATGTGACTCTCGTTGCTAATATTTAAGGGTACTTCACATCTGTCTTTGAGCTCTGAGAGCTCATTCATGCCTCTGTACTCCAGCTGTGGCTATATCTTGATTAATAAATTTGTTTCCAAAAGGATTTCTAAGAAAAGCAACATATAAGCTAACTAATAATCCGTTATGGATGTTTGCAAATTCTCTAACCAAGTTACTAGAACCTTCCCCACCTTGGATTTATCCCAAACTCCCATGCAAAGTCTTCTCTCTGAATGGGGAGAGGCTGAGTCCTGGGAGAGATGCAAAAGGACACTTGTCGTCTCTAATGAGATATTGCAGCAATTGGGGCACGTAGGTCCTCACCTGGGAAAACTTGGGGAGTCCCTGACCTTTAAGGAAGAGCCACACTAGCTTTTTTCACATTACTGTTATGATATCTGCCTGCCTTTATTCTTCATGTCGGTGCTATGAGTTAGCTTTTCAACCTGTCCAAAATTTTAAATTTGTGATGTGGGAGTATAGAGATTTGGAGTTCACTCGCAGCCAGTTTTTTTCTTCCCCTCTCCTAGGAAATTGAGGCTTTTGTCTTGGGTTGATCTTCTTCCAAAAAGTGGACGTGCTTCTCTCAGTAATGAATGCCAGAGAGTGGAAGGACCCCCTTAGAGTCGGTAGCCAATAGATGAGACATTAGCTAAGACTTTGTTTTTTTTTCTAGAGATTTAGGCAAGTTGCTAACCTACATTTTAAAGTTAAAGGTTTTCTTTTTACCAGGCATTCTGACAAAGACTGTCCAGCTTAAGACACTGCAGTTTCATTATTGGAGATATAGTCAAAGAAATGAGGGTGATAGACCTTTATGAAAATCTGGGTGTCGGACTGTGAGCATGTTTAGGGTTCAATTACATAGCCATACCCTCTTGTTGGCTGTCTCAGACATAACATACCTCCAACTCATGTCAGCTTCTCTCTACTCCAGCTTTGCCTCTCAGTGTTGTCGGATTACCTTTTACTCTGCATCTTTGTCTGCCGTGTACCTTCTGCTTATTCTCCTAGTTCCTCTGAATTAAATTCTGCCTCCTCAAAACCTTGGGCCACCCAGGACCTTTGCTGTACCTCATAACTCACCTCCGTATCTTTGTCAAGTTGTTGCCCAATCCACTTTTACTACTTTAAATTCTTATACTAAGAGGAAAATGGACTGGCCCACCTTAACCCACAAAGGGAAACTTCTTGGCCTTTATTTTCCAACCAGTCAGGTGAATGCTTCCTTTGGAAAGCGCTGCTTTTGAAAGGTAGAGTTCTGGCCAAAACCGGTATGGCTCAGTGGATAGAGGTCTCAATTTCGATTCCAGTCAAGGGCATGTATCTTGGTTGTGGGCACATGCCCAGTAGGGAGGAGTGTGCAGGAGGCAGCTGATCGATATCTCTCTCTCATCAATGTTTTTAACTCTCTATCTCTCTCCCTTCCTCTCTGTAAAAAGACAGTAAAATATATTAAAAAATAAGTAAAATAAAATAAAAGTAGAGTTCTGTTGGAAGAATGTTGGAGCAATGTCTCGAGAAGCAGAAAGCTAGGTAGCTGTAGACCACCTGTACATAACATGTTAATGGGCTGCCCTTGGGGCAGAAATGAAGGCCATATCGTTGAACATGGCTCCTAGGGCCCTGCACTTACCATGGTGGATGGTTGTGGGTACGAATGAGAGGTCTAATATAAAATTCTCATATTAAGGGAGATTTATATGATTTTTTTATGTAAAGTGCTGTGGACATGTGAGCAGAAGGAAACCAATGCCTAGGGCGGTTTTAAGTTTCACGTGTATCCGAAGTGTTATGCCTTTTTATTTAATTGCGTTTTTAGAGAAGAACACCTATTGTGTCCGGCCACATGTTCAGGCATTGGGCTGTAGGTGCTGAGAGGAAGTGAGCTTAGAATTTTACAGTAACGTTCGGGGTCTGCTTGTTTATTTCTTTAAAGCGGGGTCCTCATTTTGCTATTTTGCTAGGCTTATCATGTCGGTAATCGGCATTAGCTCTCTGCTTCTCATCCTCGGTGGATTCGTTCCAGTGTTTCTGCCAAGCCGAGCTCCCCTGACTGAACTTCCACGACACGCCAGCCTCCAAACTAAACCTCAGGGCGGCGGCCAGCGGGGATGGAATGCCAGCCAGCCCGGCTCCCCGCCCCCGTCTGTCCTGCCCTGGGGACGCACAGGATCTTGCTCTCCCATCATTGCTGGGCTGCTGGAAAGAATAGTCTGGTTCTGATAGTTCACATTTCTGAGGTGCAGCACGACCCCTTTATGTGACACTGTGGGTGGCTGATGCAGTCATTGGTGTCTAGAACCTGAAACAGAACGGAAGGTGCTTTAGCCAATGGCGCTCCAGGCAAAGGCGAGAATGGGATTGGCTGTGTCCCTGACATCATCCAAACACTCCTCAGCGGTACAGGTTCCTTCGCCACCCGGGGCTCAGGAGTCACTAACGTCATCCATGTCAATTACCTGTGTATGTCTGGTTTAAAGAGTTTGGGACAGCATACCATTTTTTCCCCTTCTGACATCCAGTGAAGCCACATACAAACTTTAGCACGTTGGCCTTTTTCTTGCTATTCTGATAGGAAAATAATGTCAAACACGCATCATACTTTCGAACACAAAGCTTTGTTGTCCTTCTTTCTTCCTTCCCTCCCTACTTTTCTCCAACCTCCCTCCCCCTTCCCTTCCTTCTTTTTGCCCTTTCGTTCTTCTCTACCTCACTCTGCCCTTTTTTTTCTTTCTTTTCAATAGCCTGAAACACTTAAAACTCACACACACACACACACACACACACACACACACACAAACAACTGAATAGACAGAGGGTAGTGGCTAATAAATTTTGTGAGGGGCAAACTGATTAAATCTGAGCAATAGGGAGCAAGTTGGGAAAGAGAGACGCAAAATGAATAGAGAAACTAAGATATGCATTTGAACACATCCTTTCTTCCCCCCACTCATAAAAAAAAACAACAAAATAAGCTTGAACTTAAATTAAGGCAGTTGTGGGGCCCTGTCTCATTTCATCTGTGAGTACCAAAATACATCCCCTTAAATACGTCTATAGATGTCTAGCAAAGTCTGGCTTCTGGCAACGATGATTAATATTGATGGGAAAACTGCTTTCAGGCCTCAAGTTACAGATGTGATTGAGAAAACTGGCCATTTTTACTCTCACATCTTTACTTATTTATTTAACCAATATTTGTTGAGCTCCTTCAGTGTGCCCCCTCTTATTCTGGGCGCCATGTGTGTATCAGCGAATAAACCAGGAAGGATTTCACACAGACTTTGAGCGGGTTTTCCCCATATCTCACTTAGAATTATATTTTAAAACAAGCTTCCATTTCCCCTCGTATTCCCTGGCCTTAATCTAGAATTCCACTGTGAGTTCGTGAATTCCATAGGTTCTGTTTCTTTCTCTGATTCTGACTTTGGGTGGCACCTCTTTGCTTCAGTTTTTCTAGCTGTTTCCAGAAGGTACTGGGTAATATCTTTTAAGCACGCTGAGCCTCTCAGAGACAATATTATCTTTAAAAAAAAGAAAAAAGAAAGCAAGCAAGCATGGCTATTTGAAGCAAACAGACATTCTGAGGCTATACTACAGAATCCCAGGGGATTCACCTAGTTCTAAAAAAATAAAAAAATTGCATATGCAGATTAGTGATTGAGTGGCACTTGAAAAGATGGTTTTGATGGGAAGCAGATAAGTATGTCTGTTTCACCCCTAATTGCTCCCTGACCGCACAGACAAACACTGCTTTTCAAATCCCGGTCATGTTCATTGTTTGCACCCAGGGTGACTTCTCTAAGTAGCTACCTGATCACTTGGCCCTGGGGTGATGGGTTAATTCATTGTTAGTACTTGACCAAACCCTTGAACCGCACTGCCTAGCTCCTGGCGCGTGTGTCGGCGAAGCCGTGTGTGGCCCGTGGAGGGTCGGGTGTGTGAACCGGTTCCTCTCCCTGGGAGCGGCTGTGGCAGGAAGCACACTGTTCTGGGGCCAGAGAGCCTCACGTTTCTGCCAGAGACCTGCTTCTCTCTCCCGTGGTGGTGGGTTGGGAGGTAATCGCTGTCTTTGCGGGAGAAACAGCGCCGCCCATCTGCACAGAGGGGTTTCCCCGGGTGGATGGGGTTCCGTCCCTGACTGTTCCGATCAGGGGTGCTGACTTCACAGGCTTTGATTCGGGCCGGTCACCCAAGCCCGTCACCCCGAAAGAAGATCGCAGCTGAAACGGGGCGAGGCCAGCTCTGGACGCCCCGCCCTGTTCTTTCCCGAGATGTAGGGGCTGCGTGCTGGGAGTGATGCAACTGACAAAACCGGCCCACAGATCCCTGTGAGCACAGCCATGTTTATAAGATGTTGGAGTGCCAGATTCAAAAATATATTTTTTAAATATTATCATGCACTTCAGAGAGGAAGGGAGAGGGGGAGAGAGACATATCTGTGATGAGAGAGAATCATCCAGAGGTTGCCCCACATCGGGGATTGAACCTGTAACCCGGGCATGTGCCCTGACTGGGAATAGAACCCCCATGTAATGGTTGATAGGTTGACGCTTAGCCACTGGCAGGGCAAAAATATTTTAATGGGAAGGATGATATCCAAATGCAGATTAGATCTCAGACCTCCCCTCCTCCTTCCTTTTGAACACAAGTGATGTGAGTGATCGGAGAAGATGGGCACCACCCGGAAGCCTGAGGAGCAGCCTGGGTAATGAGGAGCCAGTGCTGGACCTTGGGTTTGGGCATCACTAGAATGGGGGCTCTGTGGTCTGGCCCAGGCCACTTCCACTTTCTGGAAAGAGTACAGTAACCCCGGCTGTCCAGGGCTGAGGCTTACACGGAAGGTGGCTGCGCAGAGGCGCTTGAGAAAGGACAGCAGTGTCCCTGTGAGCTGTGGGAAGGCGTCTCACCTCCCTCGGGTGTATGTTGTGCAACTGTTTGGGGTGAGATTTGAAAAATTCAGAGCTGTCTCGTTTCATCGGATCTTTCTACATTTCCAATCTTTTTTCAAAAGTGAAAACTTTTCTCCTGAGCTCCGAATAAAAATCTTGTTAGGCATAATAAAATGCATTGGATATGACCAAAATGGGTTGGTAATTAAAAAAAAAATGTTTCTAGCTTGAAAAAGCAAAAAGACCACTCAGCTTCTGGGTAATCTCTAGGATTTCTGCTGCCCTTCTCAACGCAGTAGAATCCACAGGGCTGTCCAAATGTCACTCATGACAATGTTTGGATCTCATTGGTCTAGCATTAAACAAGCACCCACCCACCAGCAACTCTGCACTGGCCTCCGATGGGCTCAGACAGAAGGAAAGAGATCGTCTCTGGCTGGTATTGCTACCAGAGGAGTGAATACAGACTTTTGCACAGTAGGCTCAGTCGTGTGGGTTGAGCAAAGATGTTTGATTCACTGTGACCCTAGGACACTCACGCTGGCCCCCCATACTGAAAACAATAGTGGACGGTTATCACGTGTTTGACCCGATTTCTGGAACCAGCACCATTCTACCCCCGTCCTATCACAAATGCAGGTAAGGAGGAGAGGCAGCATGTTATGAATAGTGTCTTTATAAAAGGATATAGAAGCAGCTCTAACCCACTGACAACCAAAGAAAAAAGTCGAACGTTTGCGAGTTTGACGATGGATGGTAACCCATCATTTGAAGTGCAGTTCACAGCAGATGTGTAAGTCGTGACTCCGTGAGTGAGCGCCATAGGATTAAGTGGTGATAAATACAGTCATTCGATTTTAATTTTGAAAAAAATTGTGATGTCTTACAGAATGGTAGACACAGACGTAAGTGTGTGTTCTGAATGCAGATCTTTCTGATTATAATTATTTAAAGCCCATTCGATATAGATGACTAGGATTTTCTTAAATATGAGTGCAGTATGGTGTTGCTCCTGGGAGGTTGAATGCGTTTTGGAAAGAGAAATCAGCAAAATAATAGCTAATGAACACCGTGTATGGGTTCAGAGAGACCCAGCGGATTGTCTTATGACTGATAAAGTTATGACAATTGTAAGAGAAAGTCAGGCACTGAGTTTTAAACAATCCTAAGCTGACCTACCTACTGTGGCTTCTTCAGCTGTTTCTGTTTAGTGCGGAAATCTAACGTAGCCGAAAACCACCGCTGATTTTTATTGAGCTGAAGTCTGGAACTTCCTTGTAATGATAGAAATGCACTCTTTCAGCGAACGAAAGATTGCCAAAATCCTGTTCCTCGGGTTAACCCCAGAAATGGGGGATCAAGCAAAGTAGATAGTTTTGACAGCTCTGAGGTCACAAGTTCAGTTTCTTCACAGGTTGTTTCTAGGTCCAATTTATGGCAAATCATTTAACCCTTCGCCTTTGACACGGACTTTTTTCTGGAATTGTACCTCACATCGGGGTCGTCCTCATCACTGTGGGCCTGGGGACGTGACCGGTGAACCAGGCCAAGCAGAGGCTTCCCAGGAGCACAGCTGGAAGCAGAGGAGGGATGCATCTCCCTTTGCCCAGCAGGTTATATGTGTGTTGGAGTCTGTTTTTTTTTTTCAAGTGTCTTTATTGACTAAGGTATTACATATGTGTCCTTATCCCTCCATTAGCCCCCCAACTCTCCCCCCACTCAAGCCCTCACCCCCCTGGTGTTAATGTGCATTGGTTAGGCTTATATTCATGTATACAAGCCCTTTGGTTGATCTCTCCTCCTTCCCCCTCCCTCCCCTACCTTCCCCCCGAGGTCCGGCAGTCTGGTCGATGCTTCTCTGCCTCTGGATCTGTCCCTGTTTATCAGTTTATGTTGTTCGTCATATTCCACAAATGAGTGAGATCATGTGGTATTTGTCTTTCTCTGACTGGCTAATTTCACTTAGCATAAAGCTTTCCAGTTCCATCCATGCTGTTGCAAATGGTAAGAACGCCTTTTTTTTTAATGCAGCGTAGTATTCCATTGTGTAGATGTACCACAGCTTTCTTTAATCCAGTCAACTGCTTATGGGCATGTGGGCTGTTTCCAAATCTTAGCAATGGTGAATTGTGCTACAATGAACATAGGGGTGCATATATCCTTTCTGATTGGTGTTTCTAGTTTCTTGGGATATATTCCTAGAAGTGGGATCAATCACTGGGTCAAATGGGAGTTCCATTTTTTGGAGTCAATTTACATCGGCTCCTGGAACCCCTGTTGCAGGCAGGTCGGGAATCTGGGAAGGAGGTGCTACACCATCAGTAGAATTCCATGGGACATGCTATGATTATTCTCAGGACAGAAATCGGCAAATGATCGGATCGGGGCCTTTTTCTCCAGAGAGCCAGCTGTTAGACATTTTCGGCACAACCCTGAAACGACACCGTGTAACGTTGTTTTTGAAGCTCTGTGCATATCCATTTATTTATTTACTATAAAGAAAATATGCTGAAAACCACCGAGTGAGAGAAAGGTCAGGTGTTCCCAGACCTGCCTGGCTAACTGGCATTACAGCTCATGTGATCACGTGGGTATCAAAGTGGTTTATTTAGACAGTTGTTTCTCCTCTTCCCCCTTCAGGCTTTCCCATCCTTTACATCTCTTTCTTCATGTTCAAGGCAGTCTTGCTCTGTGTGTCTTTCTGTATGTGATGGACACGTCTGACTTGAGTGTCTGGTTAGATTTGTTTTGCAGAATCGGAACCATGTAGCATCATGAGTCCATAGCCTGTGATTTCCCAGCCCCAAACGCCCAAGAGATTTGAGGACTCTAGGTCGAAAATGGGAAACCAGTTATTTTAGCAGAACTTTAAAAAATATGGCAAACTGAACCCAGACAGTGCACTTCAGAAGGGAAAGTCAGTTATTTTTTAAAAAGTACTCTAAGCTTGGGGAGCTAAAATCTATGATGTGACCTCTTAAAGATAAATATATGTAGATATGGAAAGGCCTTCCTGTTTCTCTTGGAATCTAAATGAATAGAATGTGCTAACATGAGCTGTATTGTTGGGGTTTTCTTCTCTTTTCCACAACCAGCATGGAGAGAAGAGTAGGGTCCAGTTACTGAGTAGAGGAGCTGGGGTTTGAGAAATAATAGAAAAGAATAGACAACACAGAAGTAGAAATAAAGCTGGGGCTGGGTGGAATCTCTGCTCTCTGATGTAAAGACAGAGAATTCAACTCAAACACAGAATGTTTATTTGTACTAAAATAGAAAGGGCTTTCACATGAAAAGACTTAAAATCAAAGGAGCTTAAGTGGGCTCAGGCCCCACTCATTCCCTCATTCCTGGGGCTTGGCTGAATCTACATTTTAAGGCCCCCCTAACCCCCCCTCCCCCACACCTAAAGCAAGTTAAAAGTCAGTACTGATAACGCACTCAGCCCTCTTGGTGGATGTGTTTCCAAGATATGGCCCTGCCTGGTGCCTCGGATTCAGCTGACACTGATTTAAAGAATGCTCAGGTGCCTTCCCTGGGGGCCGGTCCTCTACACTGTACTGTAAACACGCAATATCCACATGCAAGTACTTTTTAAGTATCGTTTTTCTCATTTCAGTTTTATGACCATTCACGTCAAAGAGTGTGGTAACAGAAGAATGGGAAGGAATAATGGTGGACGAATGCCAAATATTTGTATGTCTGTATGATCTAGGGGTAGACGTTTGAGAGAAATCCTTATTTGCGTCTACACTTCACGTGGAACAAAAGCCTCCCCAAGAGATAGAGCTGTGCTGGGAGTTAATATAGTCACTGCTTTGGTAATGAAAGGAGAGAAGCAAATTGACAGACTCTTTGGCTTGTAAAACATAATCTGGATCAGATGCACCGGTATGTTCTAGCAACTGAAGATTCTTTGATCCATCTTCATAGTAGAGCTACTGACGTACCAGGGGAGATGTTTCCTTAACATGCTATTTGCAAGAAACCAGCCACTGTCTTTTGAGCCCCTCGGACAGATAATCTAGCCGGACTTCCATGATCTTTACATGTGTGCATACATGGAGCTGGGTTGTAGAGGACACCACATGAACATGCAACGTCATCTGTGTCCCGTGTTGCCCTACAGAGAGAATGTTGCATGGAATCAGTTCCTGTTTCATGTCATACTCATCTGCCTTTGCAGCATTTCAAAGACTAGTCTGAAACATCTTGGCACAGATGGGGGGGGGGGGGTTTGGAAGCTGAGTTGCTTGTAAATCCCAGAACTACAAAGTCACAGATCAGACATCTGATATCAATAAATAGCTGGGATGGGGGTATTAAAAATTAAGATTATTTATTTAGGAAGTTGAGAGTCTCCATTTGCGACCAGTACCCTGCTCTCCAAAGGAAATAGGTGGCGGGTTTTGTGTTTGCGTTTTTCCTCCATCCTCCCATTTCCCTCCTCCCCCTTCCTCATGTTTTGAATTAAAATCTAAAGACAGACCGAAGAAGTGTGTGTATGTGTATGTGTGTGTGTGTGTGTGTATATACATAACTGCGAGAAGGATGTGGTAAGTCATGGCTGTGGCTTGTGATCACACAGACATGGCGGTGGCAGGGACTTGAGACCTCGGCTCGCTGTGCCTTCGCTTGCACTCCCTCGCCCTTGCACATATCATGGATAATAGCATATCATGGATAATTACATTCTTACAAACGGTAGAGAAAATCATTTTGACACACACATAGGATTTTCCAGCCAGACCAGCTTTCCAATCCTTTCCAGCTTTCATGCATTAAGGCTCATATTTTCTTTGTTTATTTTTAAAACATTAGCGTTAGTAATGGGGGAAGATCCTGAAGAAGACCTCTCTTCTCTTCCTGTTCGCCCCAAGCCAGGCATCCCCGGCCTTTCCCTTTGTCCACGTTTGTGCCGCTCGTGTTTTCCATTAGGAAAGTTATGGCAGCCAAATTTTCATGGAGATTTTTAGGCGCTTTGGCCATTTTTCAGCTTATTGCTAAGTGTAATAGAATGAATTACGTCTCGTGGCAGATCACTGGGAAAGCAAAACAACAGGGGGGGAAAGTCTTAGAAGAAATACTGTCATCGATTGCTTTGCAGGGAAGTGCGTGCTGACCGGTGGGCCCGGGCAGGGTCCTGCCCAGTAGCTGCTCAGGGGCCGCTAGTCTCTTTCCTTAACCCTTTCAGATCAGACGCGGGGTTTCATTTTGAAAATGAAATTCATCCCCCTGAGGCCTTTGAGGCTTTAATAATACACAATAAATAAAATCGTATCTAATAACTCAACGCTTTTATTTGGCACCACCATCATCCTCTAGATGTACGGCAACCGCGGAAACATAAATACTCGCAGGCTTTGAAAGCCCCGTTCCTCTTTGCTAAATAAACTTGGCCCGCTCGAAATTCCTCTGTGTGCAGTCATTAATACAGTCCGCTTTGACAGCATTTAATTAAAGTGCTTTTTCTCTATTAAATTCATTAAAAGCACCCCCCCCCTCCACCCTGCCCCAACGTATAACTGCTTTCCAGATGCTGATTGGCAGGGACCTATGAGCCTCCCTTTAAATAACTTCTCATTTCTCTTCGTAAAGTGTTTATTACATTCAATTTAGAAACTGTTAAATATGGCTTAGAAAGAAAGTCCGGCTCCAGGACACAGTCCCCATCCCTTCAGCGATGTCTCACGGAAACAAATGTTAGTTTAACTCATCTGAAAACGCGTTTATTATCTGCGTGTTTTTTGTCCTGTTTTGTTCACACTCCCGGGCATTCAGTCTGGGAGGTCATACAGAGATGCTTCCCGTCCAGGGGAATTCGCATGAGCCAAGCAGGGACTTGGCTTGAAGAACTTGACCCGCAGGTTCGGGGAGAGAGAGAGTAACAGTCCAGTATTAATAGATTATTGGCAGTTTAATGTCTTGGCACCTCCCTAGCCCAGGAAATATAATAAGCAGGAAGCTGTGCGATATAAAAGCAGTCAATAGCATTTTTAATCAAAACCTTTCAGTTAATTGCAAGTTGACCATAGAGATTTCCTTTAGGCAATGCCACCTTTGGGGTAGACCAGCGGTCGGCAAACTCATTAGTCCACAGAGCCAACTATCAACAGGACAACGATTGAAATTGCTTTGGAGAGCCAACTTTTTTAAACTTGAACTTCTTCTAACGTCACTTCTTCAAAATAGACTCGCCCGGGCCGCGGTATTTTGCGAAAGAGGCACACTCCAGGGGCCAAAGCGCCGCATGTGGCTCGCGAGCCGCAGATTGCCGACCACTGGTGTAGACCATCAGGGCCCTATGGACCTGTAGAGTTTATTCGGAGATGACTATTCCATACCCATCGCTCGGGCGTATGTGGTGAATTCTGCCTTATCTGTGTCCACCCAGTGAACTGTCTTGTGGGCAGTGCCTCTCCGCAAATGTCCCCTTACCCAGCTCCGCTCTGGAAAACATCTCACTCGATCCGTTCTCCTCTCGGCAACAGCAAGCTGGGAATCTGGGGGGGACACACGGCGGAGTGTTTTAGTGTAATCACTGAGTTTGGTAGAATTCTGTCCGGCGTTGTTATTCCAGCAGAGACCCTGACCAAGCCGGCTGCGCTGTCGGGGAGCGGGGCCACGTCATCCCCGAGAAGCACCCCACGTGGGACAAGAAAGTTCTCTGGGACCATCCTTGGTCTCCATACACGTGAAGGAGATGGCTTCTGGCTGGCATCCGGATCCTCCACGCCTGCACAGTGTGCTTGGTGCTAGTGGAATAGTTCCAAAAACACGCTTTGACAAGATCCGACTGCGCCGCAAAGGCGGCCGCGCCCAAGACAGGTTCTGGCCCGGCTCCGCGCCGGCCCCCGCTCTCCAGCGAGTGTGGTGCAGGGACCACAGAGCCGGTTCAAACGGAGGCCAGCGGACATGCTTTGAAGTCACGTCGTGCCTTTCCTTCCTCCACTCATGGCCTCACGCCGTTCTCTCGACTCCAAGACTAACCATTCGGCATCTCCTGGTGTTTTGGAGAAGACCTGAGTGCGGGCCCAGGCGTGCAGACAGGCAGCCTCGTGCGGTCAGCCGAGAAGCGCGGTGTCCCGGGCTTTTCCTGTGGTCCGTGCGACCATGTTTAAGCCAATAGTAGTTCTTGCACCTTTTCTTAAATATATATATATATTATTGATTTTTTACAGAGAGGAAGGGAGAGGGATAGAGAGTTAGAAACGTCGATGAGAGACAAACATCGATCAGCTGCCTCCTGCACACCCCCTACTGGGGATGTGCCCGCAACCAAGGTACATGCCCTTGACTGGAATCGAACCTGGGACTCTTCAGTCCACAGGCCGACGCTCTACCCGCTGAGCCACACCGGTTTCGGCAGGGCATTCGTTTTTCTTGAGGAAACACCCCCTGGCCCGTCTGCGTTCCATCTCACCTGTGCGCTTGCCCCAGAGTTGGGAAGCCAAAGTTTCCCCTTCCCTGGTTTCCCTCCTGTGGCGGGGTGATGCCGGGGAGGCTGTGGAGCCAGCATCCTCACAGACTCATCCAAAGCGGCTCAGCCTGTCAAAGGGTGATGCAGAACGAGCCTTTGGGAAGCTTCTGCCCCTGCCTTTCACCTTTCCATGTTCCCTTTCTCTGGAGAGTCAGTCACAAGCAAGCGGGTTTCTCGTGACGTGACGTGAAGTTAAACCAGAGGCTGAGCGTGGTGAGCCCTCCTCTGCCGCCTTCTCCCCGCTCAGCCTCCGGGATGTTCGCTGCCACGGCCTGGGGATCGGCTGTGTCCACCGCCCCGGCTGGCCCGGGTCTTTGATCTTCGATCATTTGACTCTGTTTACCCAGTTCGGCCCTGAGGTTATCATGCGCCTCAAGGCCAGCGAGTGGCAGTGCTGGCTGCTCCGCCTTCCCCCGGAGCGGGTGGTTGTAAGGCTCGCTTTCTATAAAAGGAATATTTGTGCTTATGTGTTCGCTTCACACAGCGCAGTTTTCTGAAGTTCTGTCATTAAGTGGTTACATCCAAAAGCGAAGAATACGCTGAGGCAGTATTTTATTGGCGAACGTCTGACATTTTCACTGACCATAACTGTCAGATGGTTCTGCCTTCTCCGTGCCCCGGCTGTAAAAATTATGCGCGAAAGCAACACATCCCAGGATTCCCGGCAGCCTCCTGGGAGGCCTCAGACCCACGGGTTACCTTCTTGCTTCTTTTTCTGCCCCAAATAAACAAAGTAATCCAAACACCCTTTCCCCTTAAGCAATGTACATCCTCCTCTTTAGGAAGCTGGGAAAGGACAGAACTGCAGGTCACTAGGGCCATCACAGTGAGGGGACAGTTATCCCTGAGTCCTAACTCTTCTCTCTCTTTGGTGCTAGCACATCTTGATGAAATGGGGTCTGTGCTTTCTTAAAAGTGGGGTTAATATGTGGGCGGGGAGCCCTAGCCGGTTTGGCTCAGTGGATAGAGCCTCAGCCTGCAGAATGAAGGGTCCTAGGTTCAATTCCAGGGACACATGCCTGGTTTGTGGGCTTGATCCCCAATAGGGGGCGTGCAGGAGGCAGTGGATCAGTGATTCTCTCTCATCATTGATGTTTCTCTCTCTCTCCCCCTCTCCCGTCCTCTCTGAAATCAATAAAGAAATATATTTTTTTTAAATGTGGGAGGGGAACTTCTTCATAATGTATTCAAATTTTTCTAACTTCTTTGTCTTCACTTTTAACTCCTAACTCGAAACCCTGAATAGTACCCTCTGTGGTTCCTAGGGGTTATTTTTACATTTTAATTGGAAGATATTTATTCACACCAACATGAATTTGTGCCCCAAACTTAAATTGAAATGGAACATACTTCTGTGTTTTTCTTCATTTCCCAGCTCCAAGCAGCAGCAAGAGTATGTACGTTCTAGGTTGGACCCTGGAGTTTGTGACTTGGGGCCAGAGCTCAATTTCACCAGTTCATTTCCTCCTTTGAAGACTAAATGCAGCAGCACCCACTTACATTTTCAAATATAGTAAGTGCTCTGGTGACACTCTAATTCTGCGATTAAATAGGTGTAGAAACTTGGCCCCCGAGTCACAGTGTACAGTGAGTGTGAAAATCAGGAAGAGTAACGCTTTCTTTCAGGGATGCCCACATTATTTATTGAGATCTTTGATTTAAAGTCTATATAATTATTTCCCCCCATGTTATCCTTGTTTCTAGGTCATTCTTTCCCAAAGAGATATTTTCAAGTGATTATTTTTGTCACTGGATTTATAAATACCGGGAGAGTTGGAAGTAGTTTGAGTTCTGACTCTGGCTTTATCTTAGGGATCATTTTTAAATCTTCATGGACACAGTTCTCGGGTTGGCTACATGATATCTGTACTTAGGAAAATACATCTATTCTCTACTTCCATTTAACTTGATATGTTTTCATACAGCAGTACAAGAATTCCGCTCTGGTTACTCTTATTGGATGCCACGTATTGATCCGAAGCAGTGTCTGCATTCTCTCTCTGAAATCTAACTTTGAATCTGTTTTTAAAATTCACAGTTTGGCGCTCACTGAGTTACGTGTCCCTGGCTCTGGTGCTGGTTTTCATTCAGGTCATGCTTTGACGGACCTTGAGAATTCGTTCAGCCAGCTGGATTCGCTGTCTGAGAATTCTAATGGCTCATTCTTATCCCAAACCCTCCCCGCATCTTTCTCTCTTGGCCTGTGCTGTTGATGGGTATTATGCATTTTCAGGTTGGCTCTTTAAAAAAAAAAAAAATATATATATATATATATATATATATATATATATATATATAATTGATTTTTTACAGAGAGGAAGGGAGAGGAGAGAAAGTTAGAAACACCGACGAGAGAGAAACATCGATCAGCAACTTCTTGCACACTCCCTACTGAGGATGTGCCTGCAGCCAAGGTACATATCCTTGACCGCAATCGAACCCGGGACCCTTCAGTCCGCAGTCTGATGCTCTATCCCCTGAGCCACACCGGTTTCGGCAGGTTGGCTCTTTTAATACATTGTGAATTCCTGGTGCTCAAGTGATCCCAACCTTTTACCCTCTTTGTTTAATCACCCTGGTTTTCTGTAACTGGAACTAGACCTTCTTTTTTTCTATTCATGATGGTGCAATGGCCACTTTTTTCTTGGTTATATCCATGAAGCGAGTCATGCATTTGTTTTAAAACCATTATTCCACAGGTAACTGTCAGTCCTTGTCATGTCCATGTTACTCCTTAATCATTTTCACACGAATATAAAGTCTTTAAAGACACTTTAGTGGTTCCTATATACCTTCAGTCTGGTCTTAAAGAGATGGGTCTTCTCTGTGCGTGTTTCTGTTTTGAGAAGACGCTGTGAAAGGGCTGGGGGTGCATGGGAGCAGGGAGGATCTGAATACCCATGGGTGTCAGGCAAGTGGAACTGGGGTGGGTAGGATGGGAGAAGGTTTCTCCTGAGCAGAAGGATGCACAGTCGGGGCCTGGACCATTCTGAAGAGTGTTCCTCCTGAGTCATCGCATGGATGCTGTCTGTCCTGTTGGTAGAATGTTGGTCATACATCAGTGATGCTGATGAAGGGAAAGGTAGCTTTGCCTTTAAATTCAAGATATGTCCATGTTTTACCTCTTTACATTCTAACAGGAGAAATGGTTGTTTGTTAAGCTGCATGACATCTATTTGATTGAGATATAGTTGCTCATCTTGACTCTGTTTAATTTACTGTCTGTCAGTGCGGGAGCAGCTAGCCAGCTGCTAACTTCTCCTGTGTTTGCGCACTCTGGCCACTCCCAATAGTTGGATTAGTGACTGCACTCCCCGCCCCCCCTTTTTTCTTTTTCTTCTTCTTCTTCTTTTTTTTTTTTTTTACCCAAACCATCCCAAAGTTGTTAGCATAAGTTGTTCTCAGTTTGTTACCAAAGAGGAAATGATATAAGCCAAAGGCTGTTTTAAGAACTAGGCTTCCTCCAACACCCAAGTTTATTCTAACAGATTATTGTGACATAGTGCTTTCATCTTTGTCCAAAGTGTTTATTTTGAGAAGCAATTATTAAACTGCATTAAAAACATACATGATGTCCCAATATCATCTTGGTTACAATATTAAAGGAAACTAAGACTCCGGCTGGATCAAATTGAACACATATTTCCATGTCAGACTTCCTAGCATTTTGCTTGTTTGTATTGATTTCTCCTGACGTGATCTTCTTTTATTGAGCACTGCTCTTTTTTTCCCTTATTCTCTCTCTCTCTCTCTCCTTTTTTAATTTTTAAAACAATCCCCTTCCTATAGCTGTCTGTGCTAAGAGCAATTGTAAAGGAGGCCGACTTATATTAAACCTGCCTGGAGTCAAAATGTAATCTAACACCTGTAGTCTGCAGTTTGTCATCACTCCATGGATACTTTTTTTTTTTTAATAACAGATTTCCTGAATTTTGACCTTAGGATACTGTATAATCCAAAAAAAGCAACAGAAACTAAACCATGGTTTTTAATAAGTCTTCTAATGTTAGGATGTGAAATTATAACCAGAAGAGCCAAGTCAAGTAAGACTTGAAAATAGTCTGAATTGTGTCTCTTGGACAATGGTTTGCCTGTGAAAATGTCTTTGAGTGATAAAGTCAAGAGACCACTCGTAATGCATATGTAATTTCTCTTACATTCATTCTTTAAGATGTTCCTGGGCACTTGGCTCAGATAAGGATGTGTTAAATTGCGGGGTCCCTTTTGAATGTTATAGTGAAGCGCTTGATTTTCATTAGGAAAAAGGCAGGCCTCGATGTTGAGTGTGATTCATGTATTTCAGAGCTTTCAAAAAGGTATCAGGATCCCTTTTTACTTTGACGTTTGAGAAATGTGTTCTGTTAGTGTTTACCATGGTAGAAATTAATTCTGAGAAATTTTAAAAATGTTTATTAACTTTAAAATAATTATGAGTATGTGATATGTATAAATAATATATTTTATGAAAAAATTACTATTTCTAAAACAAAGAAATGAGAAGAGTACCATAGGTTTATACACTGAGTGGCCAGATTATTATGGTCTCTGAATACATAATAATCTGGCCACTCAGTACACACACACAGATATATAGATAGATATAGATATAGATATAGATATAGATATAGATATAGATATAGATATAGATATATCTATAGGGCCTGGTGCATGAATTTGTGCATGGGTGGGGTCTGGCCAGCCTCTCTGGGGGGCGGGGATGGTTGGGGAAGTATGGGCGGTTGGCCGGCCTGCCTGCTGGTCAAACTCCTGGTTGAGGGGACAATTTGCATATTAGCCTTTTATTATATAGAATATACACTGAGTGGCCAGATTATTATGCATTCAGAGATCATCATAATCTGGCCATTCAGTGTATATATTTTTGTAAATATTTTAAATATCTGGCTTAACTGGATCCTTATAATTGCTTTTTCATTCAGTCTGACATAATGTGTGGTCTTGGTTCAAGTAAATGAAGAAAAGCAAGCCTCCCACAGACATGCAGTGAGAAAGGGAAGGGATGTATTAATAGCCTCCCCAGCAATATTCTTCTTTGATGCTACAGCAAAACTCTGCAAGTGGTTTCTTGCAGGATATTTGCCAATTAGAATCTAAAGTCATGTTGATGAACTTTTCATATTGGTTTTATTTTGTAACTCATTCATTTGCCTTGCACTTTCAGTGGTTCTTTTATCTGTTTATGATGTTGCAATACCATGAATTGGTCATTTGGAAAATATTGAGCTATGTAGATCTAAATTTTGACATATTCCATTCTAGGACATCTTAAAGAATTGCTAAATCACCACCAATGTCTTAAAATTAGGAAAATTTTAAGATTTGGGGGAGGTGTTAATTTTATAATGGCAGCTATAAATTTTTCAAAATTTGAAATTTTACTTGAAAGATCCATTTTTATCATTGGCAACACACATGCTCAGATATTTTCCATAAAAGTAACAGGCTTACTTCACTTTTAAGGAAACGTCTGCCAAATACCCAACTCTGAATAATCATAGTTTGTCTGTTAGTTGTTCCTTTCAATCAAAATGATGCTCTTTCTCATGACCATCAAACTCCATCTTCCTTCTTGTACCTATAGAGGTGCGTCCCGTTTCCTCACACAGAGTATTTTGAAAAGGTATGCCCAAGGATTGAGACTTAATATAATTAGTCATATATTACTACGTCATCAAGGGCCTTCTTACATGAAAGTGGCATTCCTACTGTGCGTGAGGCTGTGAAGAACACAGCCAGAGTGCAGTTTGATGCACTGACCTCATCTATGCCAGCAGGCCAGCCATGTTCCCACCCCCGCTTTTGCACCTTCATTATATATTTCGGCGTGATCAGAAGGCAAATACTGTCTTAGTTCTGCCATGGAAATAGTTTTGAGGTCAGGGACATTTTAATGGGGTATCAGGGTCCTCCCTGTTGTCTCTGGATCGCATCTTGAGAACCACTGACAAAAGATGTCTTCCTGAGGGGAGCCCAGGCTGTGTGTATAGAAGGTGTCACCTCCAATAGGACTGTGACTGTGAAGTATAATTTCATGTAACAGATGCTTAAGAGGCACCTTGCGTCCATGTGCTAGGTGGCATGCTGAAGATCAAAGACAGAGGTAGTGTATGAGCAAAAGAAGTAAGAGCGCGTATTGGTTGACACCTCTCTTTGTAGATCTGTTGGTCTGTGGTGTGAAAGGAAAGAGATCTGTTGGTGACTCACAATTGATAGGAAAATACACGAGGCAGTATACTACTGATTCTTAAATCCCCTTTTCATTTTTTAATGATGGTAACTACTTATAAAAACCTATGACAAGAACTATGCTGAGAACTTAACATGCACTCTCGCTTACTCCTGGTATCACTACATGAAAGATGTTACAGAATAGCAAAGTGGCTTTCTCAGACTCACCAGGCTAGTAAACAAAAATGCTTTTGGGACTAAGGACTGGATTCAAAACCAGAACTTTGTGACCACCCCCAAACTCTTGCTCACAACTTCTATAACGATCATCGTATGGGTTATACCATGCCCTGGAATGTTGTTGTTGTTTTTGTTTTTTTTTAAATGCAAGAAATGGTAAATATATATATTTGCTCTCCTATACCCACTAAAGGTAAGTTTCTGTGATGAGTGAAGTTTCTTTACTTTTAAAACATAGTTTTGTAAAAAATAAATAGTAAGAGGTGGAGAACAGGGATAATAACTGGTCTGAAAGTAGAGAGGAGATGGAATTCATTTAGGGCCACAAGGGACCTGAGCACTCAGTGTGCCAGCATATGGCGTGCCCGTGTGTAGGTCACAGTCCAATCGTTGAGATAAATATCGGTATTTATAAATATTCATTATTAATCATTAATGCTAAGTTCTCCCCATTGAATTTTTGAGGCAAAATTTATAGTCTTAAATGACGCTTTTGAAAAAAAGGGGAATATTAGGATGTAGCCCTGAGTTGTTGAAATTTAAGACAAATATCTCAAGTTATATGATATTTTTTATATATGGTATTTTTTTTTAATAGCAGAATTTATTCATCCATTTATTTAACCAAGGCTAATTGAGTTAGGCACGAGGCCTTTCAACCAGTTGTCATCATCTGTCAAATATATTCCTCTCGGGACTCTGATAGTGGAAGAATGCTTCCCTTTTTTTGGGTCAGCTATTTTACATTCTGTCCTCGTAGAATGCGCTAAGAGTAAACGCGTCCAAATAATTCTGATACTAACTCAAAATAAATGCAACAGAGCCACCTTGTTTGTGTCCTCATCTCCTGTGGACGACATGCGTCAGCCCTGAGGACCTGAAGCTCGGGGGAGGCTCCCCTTTCTGGGTGGGACTTGTCCTAGAGAGAGATGGAAGCGACCACCTGGGCAAGTTTGTTTCAGCCGATTGCCACCCTGGATCAGCCACCCTCTGCAGTCACCTCCTTCATAATTCCTCATTTTCTCTCTATAAAGAGACCACAAAGTCTTGGCTTATTATAAGTAATCCATTTCACCCCATAATGATACAGTGAATTATATACTTTCCTCAACTTAATCGTTCAAGATCTTGCTTCCTTCCCTGCAGGCAAAAACCATTATATTTTACGCATGGCTCCCAGCTGGTTTTCATTGAGGCCCTCAAAATGTATTTGAACACTGAGAAGTTTAAGAAGCACGGTTTTATCTTCCTTAGATTCTGTCATGGCACCATTTTGTCCCTGTGTTTTCAAGATGCTCAGTTTTGAGGGCAGAGAAACGACGTGTCCATATTCCGACTGCGCGTCATCCCTGGGCCAGGAGGCTTGGGGTTCAGTCCGCAGCTGATGTCTCTTTTGAATATTTGCAGTGTATCACAGTACATTTTGTCACGTCTTCATGTCCATCTGTGTACATGTATGTCATATATAGACCAGGGAGACTTCAGCAAATAAATTAGAAGGGAGTTAGATTTTTAGCTTTCTATTTGTTTATGTTCTACCCATAACCTATTCATCAGCACTTAATTGTTGAAGATAGGACTCCTTATTCGAAAGCTTTGTACATTAATAGGTTCAATTATTATAGACATTCCATAAGTATCTGATGAATGGATCCTTTTTTCACTCTTTTGACCCAAGGTTAAGTGTTTTAAAAATAATTTATGTTAGACAGCTGATGAAGAGGGTAGCCGTCAGCTGGGTGTAAGTTGACCGTTCTCTTGAGGAGAGCAATGCTGAGCATCCTCCCGGTTGTGTTGATGACAGCGTTGCTCTTGTGGAAGGCCACGGAGAGTCCAGTAACACCTTACCCACTGAGTTTTTCTTACTTCGCGGGTGGAGAGATGACTGTTTTCCTTCTCTCTAATAATAGTGCCAGGTTCACGTCCTACTGTATTTTGGGCTAGACCAGGTTATGCTGGCAGTTCATTGTGAGAACGTTCATCACCTTGACCGTGGATGCCAAGGTCCTTTGCTCTGGCCAAGGCCACCTCTGCACTGTCTACCTCTGCACCGTCCAGTGGAGGCTGCCTACCGGCACCGCCTGTGACGAGGGGAATGTGCTCTGCCTGTGCGGTCCACGATGGTATTGCACAGTGTGGTCATCAAGCACTTGAGAAGTGGCCAGTGTGACTGGGAACTGAGCTTTTTCTCTTTTAGTTGCATTAATTTCACCCTACATGTGAACAGACAGTGTGGCTAGTGGCTGCTGTGTTGGATGGCAGAGCGTCTTCCTTGATGGTTCAGATACACCGAGTGCCTTCTGCCTCCGGCCCTTCGCTGGCTGTTTGAAGCTCTTCTTCTCGGCTTGGTCCTCACTCCCTCCGGCCTCGGCTCAGATGCTTCCTCCTTAGGGAGTCGCTGTTCCTAAAATAATGTGCTCTCCCCTCACTTCTCCTCCTCATCTGTTGCTCTATTTTTGCTTACCGGAGTTATTGCTGCCTGATGTTTTATTTATGGTCTGCCACCTTTGCTCTAGAGACTTGGTTCAATTTCCCCATGTAATCTTGCTCACAGAAGGCGTGAGCACATATGTTTAAGGGCATTGGATTTAAAGGCAGACAGACAAGTTTTAGAATCCCAGGCCTGCTACTCATATGCTCCGTGGTCTCAAATGATCTGAACTCCAGTTTTCTCGTAATAAAATGGGGTAAAGAATACCTACCTCCAGGATTACTGTGAAAATAAAATAAAATATATTTACACAATTTAAGCCAGTTTTTAGCACATAATACTTTCTATGAATGCTACTACCTGCTAATACCATCATTGTTATTGTTTCCTTTTATTGTTGAAGCTAATTAGAAATTTCAGTGCTGTAACCCTAACTGTCCTATTGAAAAGTCAGCAATAGAAGCTGTGGCAGCCAATTGATGTTTCTCTTTCACATCCATATTTCTCTCTCCCTCTCCCTTCTTCTGCCTCTCTCTTAAAAAAAAAAATCAATAATAATAACCCCCCCCCAAACCTCAGGTAGGCCCTTTTGGTGACTTGTAAGACAGTCTGACCTTAGAGCTACTCAATCTCTGTTTTTCCTTATCTCTCCAACGATGCCGGAAACATCACTTAACCTTGTTCATGGAACTAGTGCCGTACTGCCCAGCTCACTGTGGAACACTGACCAGAAACAAGATGGTCCACTCTGTAGACCATGTCTGCTGCGGTCACTTCTCTGAGAAACGCCTTTCTCTCCCGTGATGGGCTGGCACTGTTCCTGGGGCACCTGCTTTCTCAGGCCCAGCACCCGGGGGTCTTCATTTCCGAGGTACAGGGTTTCCCGAGACGCTCCGTGTTTTCCGATTGCTGCCGATCCAAAGTAGCGCTTCCGGGAGGTGACACACCTCAGTCCCTGTGCAGTTCTCAGCCCTGCCTGGCTCCGGGGACACGGTCGGTGCGGGCGGCTGTTCCATGTGCGGCTTCCCGTGTGCGTGTCCTAATGAGGCAGGGAGGGGGCGCGGGCCCGCCGGGGGGACAGACCCCGCCATGCGGAAAGAGTAGAGTACCTTCCAAGTCGAGTTTTGGAAAACTCTCTTTAAATCTAACCAGTGCACAGTGGAAAACCCCTAAAGAACCAATCTGATGATTTAATTAAATGGAACCGTGGTGCTGACTTTTACTACAGCAGGCAAGCATAATTTAGAAAATGGGGCATTTTAATTCTCTTTTGTTTTCCAATTAATGCAATTGCTCTCCCAGGGGCTGCCCGTGCTCGCGTCTGTGGTCTTCGGGCGTGGACGTGTCCCGTGCCCGACGCCGGGCCCCCTCTCGCCCCCTCACCTGTTGACACGGGCTCACGCATCGCGGTCTCGCCGCCCTCGCTGTGGCCTCGGAGGCGGGTCTCCTGCCGTCAGAGCTGCACAGGCGGCCCCCGGGCCACGCCGCACCCCTGCTGTGTGATCGGCGGTGGAGCAGTGGGCTCGCTTTCCTGCCGAGGCCGCTCCCGGGGCAGACCACACCCGGTTTGCTCTTAGTGGAAAGCGATACAGGCGGCGGCAGGAACATTCATTTTAATTGACCGGCGTCCCCTGGGGCTCGCGAGCCGCTGTTCCGTGGCCGCCGTCCAGAGCCCTCCTCACGCCCGGCACTCAGCTCAGAATGAGCCATTGCTGTTTGCTTTCGATTGTCCTTGGGTTATCGTCTCGATTGTCGTTTGATTATCAATAGTGGTTTGAAAAGTTCCGTCCTCTTTTGTTGTTATCTTGGCAACGATTGCGTCCGCCCTCGTATTTGTTCAGCTCTATGTAGAAGGCGGGTATTTTCCCATGGCTGAGAGTTATTTTCTCGTCAGATGGTCCCTAAGCCGAGGAAAAATGTCAGAGATTTTTTTTTCTTTTTTTAAAAAATATATTTTATTGATTTTCTACAGAGAGGAAGGGAGAGAGAGTTAGAAACATCCATTAGAACCATATGCTCCCAAAGTGCCTTCTTTTCTCCGGTAGAAACATGTAGAAGGACCTGGATCAGAGGATTCTTAGTGTGGGTTCCACATCGAGATCTTGGGGAGTGAGCACATAGTGGGGATGCAGTCTGAAGTGGGTCCCTTTCCCCCCAAGGATGGAGGAGGAGCTGACGTTAGAGATCTGAGCTGTGGGGCTGAGCCACACCCCTCCGTGACCCTTTCCCTGTGCCCTGCTGCTCCCTCAGAGGACGTCCAGTTTCTCAGAGCCCTGTGGCTCCAACGCTGGTCTCATTTGCTTCCCTGCCAGGCTCGTGTGTACATTAGCTCCCCAGTGACCTGAAGATAATAATTTGATAAAATCTTTGTAGCCACTCGGCAAAAAAAAAAAAAAAAAGAAGCATCCATTAGAGAGAAAGATCAGCTGCCTCCTGCACACCTCCTACTGGTACATGCCCTTGACCGGAATCGAACCTGGGACCTTTCAATCCACAGGCCGACACTCTATCCACTGAGTCAAACCGGGTAGGGCAGAGATTTTTTTTTCTTAAACCCTTGCTTTGATGTGATGTTTTATAGCTAAAAAAGGAGAACGGGTCACATGGGCGGTGTGTGGTGGTGACCGTGGTGGTGGGGAGGGTGGGGAGACCAGTGATTCTCTAATGTAACTAGACATGTTTTCTTCGCGCTGATGGACGGAGAGCTCTGTTACGTTAAGCTGGAGACGCTGGTGTGACATGGAGAGAATGGTGAGAGGAGAAACGTGTGTGTGTGGTGGGCAGTACACTCACTGTTCTAAAGGGCCTGGCGGGGTCCGGAAGTGAGGCAGGATCTGGGTAGAAGAGATACAGTCTGTGCCTTTGCAGTCGACAAAAGCTTGTAAGCAGGGCCACCAAGTGCGCCTCTTCATTCCACACCATCGCTGCTGCCCTTGGAGGTGTGAGCAGAGCTGAGCTTCCTGCTCGGACCCCTGCCCCCCTACACAGCCCTCCCCCGACATGGCCCTTCTCACAGAGGCCGACGGCCATGGCCAGAGCACAGGAAGTGGCTCTGACAGTCTCCTCTGTGCTGCTTTCTTCTGTCAAATTGACGGCGTTCATAAATAAATGTGAAAAGGGGAATTGTTTTATGCAGAGGGATATCGTTAAGAAGCCATTATGAAGATCAAGAATAAACTTGCCACCCTGGCGGGTAGTTCAGTAGTTAGAGCCCCGTCCCGTGCACCAGAAGGGTCATGGCTGCACTTTCCAGTCAGGGCACAGACCCAGGTTGTGGGTTTAGTCCCCTGGTTGAGGTACGTGGGGGAGGCAACTGATGATGTTTTCCTCTCACATGGTGTTTCTCTCCCTCTCCCTCTCCCTCTCGCTGTAGAATCAATGAAGAAACATGTCCTTGGGGGAGGATGGAGATATATATATATATATATATATATATAAACTTGCCTAACTTTTTTGTTTTATTTATTTATTTATTTATAAATATATTCTATTGATTTTTTGCAGAGAGGAAGAAAGAGGGGTAGAGAGTTAGAAACATCGATGAGAGAGAAACATCCATCAGCTGCCTCTTACACACTCCCTACTGGGGATGTGCCCACAACCAAGGTACATGCCCTTGACGGGAATCAAACCTGGGACCCTTGAGTCCACAGGCGGACACTCTATCCACTGAGCCAAACCGGTCAGGGCCGTTGTTTCTTTTTTTAAAATGAGTGTGGGATAGGTAGAGATAAAACAGAAATTTAAATTAATTACAACTAAAAAAAAACTTGATATTAAGGGTAGAAATACAGAAAATAGACAATATGTGCGAAACAGGCTTAATCGTTCACAGTGACATTGAGAAAGTCCACCTATATGAGTGTAAAACAGTCATTAAAAATTCATAATTTACAAACAAATTTTACCTTTAAATTAATGTGGACGTTTTTATTTGAAAATATGTATTTAAGGCTCAAAAATCAGAGCCAAGAGAAAAATATTAGGAAAGTTCCCAACTTTAGCAAGGTTTGGTTTTCTGGCTCAAATATTCACGATTCCTCCAAGAGTGACTGCGAGGCTGATGGTAACAATGGCCGTCATTTCCTGGAAGTCTGCCCGGAGCCAGAAGTGGATCTGCTGTGGTCCACGGACCAAGTTCAGGTTGCCGCCTGTTTTCGTCAATAATACGGTATTGCAACGTAGCCGTGGTGGTTTGTGTGTGTTCCTTACGGCTGATCTCACGCTGCAGAGGCGGAGTTGAGTCACTCAACAGAGACGGAAATATTGGCTCCACGGCCCCTCAGTGCAAGCGTGTGTCAGCCTCTGAGTTCAGGGGGCACTGCTCCTGCGGGCATTCTGCCCTTTACTCCCGGTGCCTCCGCCCGAGGAAGGTAGACCCATCCTCTGTTCTAGGTGAGGAGACTGGGCTTAAGAACGCTCAGGCTCTTGCACAGGACGCCCCGCTGAGTGAAAGCGACTGGACTCGAACCCGTGGGCTGTCACTGCAGAGCCCACCCGTTCCTCTGAGTCCGGTTGCCTTGGCCTTGGCTGTCAGGGAGGCTCGCAGCGGGGAGGACTCTGGAGCCAGATGGCTGGAATCCAGATGCCCTTGGCCCCCATGACTTTGTGCCTCGGAATGTAAATATTCTCCAACATCACTATTACTGACCTTAAAAAATATTTTTATGGCTGAAACCGGTCTGGCTCAGTGAATAGAGCATCGGCCTGCGGACTGAAAGGTCCCGGGTTCCATTCCGGTCAAGGGCATGTACCTTGGCTGCGGGCACATCCCCAGTGGGGGGTATGCAAGAGGCAGCTGATGGATGTTTCTCTCTCATCGATGTTTCTGACTTTCTATCCCTCTCCCTTCCTCTCTGTGAAAAATCAATGAACTATATTTTAAAATATTTTTTATTGATCTCAGAGAGGAAAGGAGAGGGAGAGAGAGAGAGAAATATCAATGATGAGAAAGAACCTTTGGTCAGGTGCTTCCCGCACGCCCCACAGTGGGGATGGAGCCCGCAAGCCGGGCGTGTGCGCTGACCGGGAGTCGAACCGTGACCTCCTGGTTCAGAGGTTCCTGGTCAGCCCTGAGCCACGGGCCCGGGCTCTCATTCGCCTCTCGTAGATGGGAGTCTCCCTCTCCAGCAGCGCTTTCTGGCTGTCCGGGGACCTGGCTGCCCAGGTGAGCACAGCCCGGCTCCCCCGCTGCGGGGACCGCCCGTCCTGCGGAGGACGATGCCTCGGCCAAGGTCCCGTGGAGAGCCCCCCACGCTCACTTCCTTTCCGTTCGCCTCGCCAGGTCCTCCACCGGCAGCCGTCCCAGCCCGCCAAGGAGAGCTCCCCGCCCCGCGAGGAGGCCCCGCCGCCGCCGCCGCCCGCCGACGACAGCTGTGCCAAGAAGCCTCGGTCCCGCACCAAGATCTCGCTGGAGGCCCTGGGCATCCTGCAGAGTTTCATCCACGACGTGGGCCTCTACCCCGACCAGGAGGCCATCCACACGCTGTCGGCGCAGCTGGACCTGCCCAAGCACACCATCATCAAGTTCTTCCAGAACCAGCGGTACCACGTCAAGCACCACGGCAAGCTCAAGGAGCACGTGGGCGCCGCCGTGGACGTGGCCGAGTACAAGGACGAGGAGCTGCTGACCGAGTCGGAGGAGAACGACAGCGAGGAGGGCTCGGAGGAGATGTTCAAGGTGGAGGCCGAGGAGGAGGGCGCGGACAAGGCCAAGGCCGCGCCCGCGGACGGCGACCAGA
Source organism: Antrozous pallidus (assembly GCA_027563665.1). NCBI lineage: Eukaryota > Metazoa > Chordata > Mammalia > Chiroptera > Vespertilionidae > Antrozous > Antrozous pallidus. The sequence continues at coordinate 8,396,277 of CM050508.1, read as the reverse complement.
GATAATGTGAACCCCACCAGGCGCAGCAATACATCGGTCCAAGGATTTTCTGTTTTCGTTGCTTTAAAAAAAAAAAAATTTTTTTTTTTGGCTTTATTTTATTTTTGTCCTTTTTTTTTTTTTTTCTGGTCTGTTTGGTTTTTCTTACCTTTTTTTTTTGTGTGTGTGTGTGTGTGTGACATTTCTTTGTTGCACAGGACACACCTGTAGAGTGAATACGTTCAGTATTTCCGAATCGGATGTCACCTTGGCAAAGACACTCAAGTGTTACACGCCGAGCATGACCATGGACCGGCTCACGGTCGCCCCGATCCCCGCAGACTCTGCCTTCGCTGTTCTCGCACTTAATCGAAGAGCCGGGGGGGCAGGTTCCGGGAGGAGGAGACGGACAAAACACAGGAAGGAAGCGACACGTGTGTGCGTGTGTGCGTGTGTGTGTGTATATGTATATGTACATATCTATATATTTACATATATATATATATATGAGAATTGCATGGGACAGAGAACTTTACAACCGGGAGAAGAGACTGTGAAATGAGTTCTTAGGGAAGAGACTCGTGTACGTGTTCAAAACAAAAACCACTTCACAGTGAGGTGCTCGGGCTTTCTGATCAACTTCGGCCTGCTCTCAGGGTGGGGTGACTATTTTTTGAACTCCTATTTATTTTCTGTGTTGATCCCTGATTTTTTTTTTTTTTTAATTCTATGGCTTCCTATCTGGCAGCTTGATGGGTAATTTTTGAGGTATGTATTTAACAAAATAAATCAACACTGCCAAAAAAAAAAAAAACCCCACAAAAATATAAACAAGAGAGAGAGAGAGAGAAGAAGAAGAAGAAAGTAAAGGGGAAAAAAAAAATCAGGGCACCTTACATGATACAAGTCCAATTACTCTTAAAGACACAACGCACACTTAGCCTGACTCCACACGTCCCGTTCTCCAGCCCGCCGCTGCTTTCGTGGACAGACGTGTTTCTGTGGGATTCCAGACGGGTGCACCTGACATCCGGCACAGAGAAGACGGGGACATGAGCGTGGCGGTCTCCACAAAACACCGTCTTGACGCTGGACATTTGGGATTCATAGTACGAGCCACATTTTCTCGTGAAACTCATTTACCTGCTCGTGGCTTCAGCTCTTAAAATGCATAAGCCTGCTCACTTAAAAGCTGTTTGTTGCTGTTTTGTCTTTTTTGTTGTTGTTGTTTCTGCTTTTGTTTTTTTTAGATAGGAAATCGTTCAGTGTCGTGTTCAGTTAGAAAAGAAGTTGCCGCCCAGCTGAAGGAGCTCCCTCTCAACGAAATCTCCCTGCGCTCCCCAAAAGGCATCTCGCACCCCTGTTTCACTCTGGGCTTCCTCTCCTCCCTGCACCGGCTGTCCCGGCCCGACACCCGCGCTGGCTCGGCTCTCGCAGCCTCCCCGCGGCAGCCTGGCACTCGCCCGAGCTGGAGCCCTGGAGCAGCTGCAGGCGCCGGGGCAGGGGATGCCATCGCAGTGGGATCGCCTGCCTGTCTCCCACGGAACCGTCACCCCAGCCACCCGCACCGCCGCACCGCCGTCACTGGTAGGAAAGCAGAGCGGAGGCCTGCGGGCTGCCGAGCGGAAAGGGCACTAACGAGCGCTGCGTTCTGCCCCAGCTCCCCGACTCTTCCTTTCCTCCCAGACACGCTTGGGGCATCGCTGCCCACTTCCATCAGAGTCACTGCAAGAGGAGACCTCACCCCCCAGGACCGGCCTGGTGAGCCCGACCCCCCCGGGCTTCCTCGTGGCCAGTGGCCAGCCCCACACGCCGTCGGATTTTTTCTTTCTTTTCTTTTTTTTTTTTTTTTTGAGGTGTGTTCTCATGCAACCTTGTCAAAGACCTCATGCAATATCACTTGGAACGTTGTTTTCTGTTTACTACACAACCATTGTAATATAACTGTTAATACTATTTATATATTTGAAAGGTATAAAAGGTAGGCGTTAAACAAACAAAAAAAGCAAACCTCTATGTGTAGATATTAACTCAGAACTTACACTATACAGGGAGAAGACGTTGCAATACAAGCTAATTCTAGCTGCTCAGTAACCTCTGGAGTTTTTAAAGGGACATTTTTTCCTGTACTTTCCCCAATACTGACGTTGAAAAGATTTCTCTCCACACGAGAGCATCCCATACCTTTGCGAAAGGATGGTTGTTTGCGGTTAAGGCCTGGGCCCAGCCCCCCCCCCCCCCTTCTGTAGCGCCCCGCGGCTTTAAGAAAGGCCGTGGCTGCCCCCCCAATCTCCGAGTTACTCTCTCCAAATTGTCTTCTTACACTGTCGCTGAAGGTCACTCTGTCCACGCAACGGAAACTGATTTGCCAAGCTCTTTACAAGGTGGTTCATCGACCGATGGCATCCGCATTTGGTATCTTTTACACTTCAACCAAAAATTTATTAGGTATTTTTCAATGCTAAGTCTTGCCTTTTTATTTTTTAATTTCACTGCCAAGTTTGCAGTGGTTCTAAGTGAATCTGTGGGCATTTTAGCCTGTGGTCTTGCCAGATCTTTGCGAATTACAATGCATATATGTCTATTTATTCAATATCTGTCATATAATATCTATTTGGAAGAAGAAACTTTCTCTTGTAGTGCCTCTTGACAAAGCACAATTTCCCGCCTTTTTTTTTTGTTTGTGTGTGTGTGTGTGTGTGTGTGTGAAATGAAAAACAAATCGTGTTTTATTGCGGTATCAACAATGTGAATAAGGATTAACATATTGTAAATGTTCTTTTTTCCATGTAAATCAACTATCTTTGTTATCACTAAGTGATAATTAATTTTTAACTTATGTGCATTGTTAGGCTGTTAGAATTTTTCGGTTGTTAAAATAAAACGCATTCAATAAAAACGACGTTGTTTGTCTACTACTTTCCTGGGCGTTGCCTTTGCCCGTCACCTTCACGCGGAGGGAGAGCTGGTGAGGAAAACCGTTTCTTATTTTAGAAAGAAGACGGTGGGCCCAGCCAGCATGGCTCAGGGGTCCGGCATCAACGTGTGAACCAGGAGGTCACAGTTGGACTCCCGGTCAGGGCCCCGGCCCCGGCTGTGGTCATGTTCCCCAATAGAGGGCGTGCAGGAGCAGATCAGCGATTTTATTATCATTGACTAGAGGCCCAGTGCGTGAAATTCATGCCCTCGGGGGCGGGTCCCTCAGGAGCAGGCCTGAGCTGTCAGTCAGACGTCCTGACCGCTGCTGCGGAGGCGGGAGGGGCTCCTGGCACGGCAGCGGCACTTGCCAGCTGGGCTGCTGGCTATGCAGTGCTCCCCCTGTGGGAGCGCGCTGATCACCAGGGGGAAGTTCTTGGGTTGAACATCTGCCCCCTGGTGGTCAGTAGCATCATAGCAACCGGTCATTCCACCCCTCGGTCGATTTGCATGTTAGCCTTTTATTATATAGAATGTTTCTCTCTCCCTCTCCCTCCCTCTTCAAAATTAAAAGAAAAAAAAAGACAGCAGTACCCTCAGTTAAAGATGTCTGAGTCCAGTACGATGCATGGGTGGTGAATGTACAGGCATGTTCCTCTCTGCGTGTTTCTAAACACACACATGCTCTCACCCTGGAGCTGGCTGCCGGGAGGGCCATGTATCCAAACGCCCTGCTGGGTACGAGCAAAACGCCAATGCACAGAGATGTATTTATGGGCTCGCTTCTTTATTTTTCTAGGGACTATTTTCTGTTTATAATTAAAAACCACAAATGACTGCATGTCAGGAAACTTGTGGAGCACATATGTCCATGGTTAATGGACACAATAAAAGTCTGTTCTATTTAGAGCCGGGGCCCCAGAATGTGTGCGCAGAGGAACGCTGAAAGGAGTCATGTATCGGAGAAATGTGTGAAAACGATTTTTGAGAAAGTGCTTACAATGGAAAAAATTACTCAGAAGGCCAATGTTAACAAGGAGGAAGCAAGTGCCTGGCTTCAGAGCTGGCGAAGAGAAAGCCCATTAGAAAGGGATTCTGTTTTCTTTGGAGATGGTGCACCGTCTTTTCTGTGTTTTTCCTTTTCCGTGTTTTGTATTTGGTGGATATACAGATGTGCTTCCCTGCCCCCTTCCTCAGGTTCCCTTGCCTTGGCCCCGGGCCGTGTGGGTCAGCGTTAGGGACCGTCTGCAGACACAGCGCTTGCAGGGAGGTAGGCAGCCCCAGAGCAGAGGCCTGACGGCTCTAAGACAAACCGGAGGTCCGTGCAGGGGGAGCACGGTGTTTGTGCAAGTGGAAAGGAGGGCCGGCCGTGTCTGGGAGGAAGAGGCGGAGGGCAAGCGTGTGTGGGGCGACCTGACTTTCAGCACCAACGGCTTCCGCATGCGTGAGGCTGTTTCCAAGGTCAAATCTCCGCGGTGACAAACTACTCTCACTCAGGTGGGCTGGCTTCTGCCTAGAAGGGGGTCTCTGTGCTACCAACGCCTATTTCTTTTTATTTTTTTAAATATATTTTTATTGGTTTCAGAGAGGAAGGGAGGGAGAGAGAGAGAGAGAAACATCAATGATGAGAGAATCTTTGACCTGCTGCCTCTTGCACACCCCACCTGGGCATGTGCCCTGGCCTGGAACCAAGCCCCTTAGCCCTTCAGTCAGCAGGCTGACGCTCTATCCACGGAGCCAAATAGGCTAAGGCCTCTTTCCAAGAAAGCACCGTGAGTGATTTCTTGGCCACGCCTTGTCATATGATGGCATCTCAGAGCCATTATTCCGGAGGTTGAGTTTTTGTCTTTTTAAAAAATATATATATTTTATTGAATTTTTTTTTTTTCAGAGAGAAAGGGAGAGGGATGGAGAGTCAGAAACATCAATGAGAGAAACACCGATCAGCTGCCTCCCGCACACCCCATACTGGATATATACCCACAACCAAGGCACATGCCCTTGACCTGGGACCTTTCAGTCTGCAGGGCGATGCTCTATCCTCTGAGCCAAACTGGCCAGGGCATGCCTTTTATTTTTTTTAAATTTCCTTAGAGGGGATATTTTCCTTTACTTGTCATTGCCCTTCCTGAAGAGTTTGAAACAAAGATTTAAAAGTCCCACGTTTTTTCTGAAGGGCGATCGTGGCACACTCTGACAATGAACATCTATTAAGCACGGACACGCTGCCAGGGAATCGGCTGGGAACTGAGTGACGGGCAGAAATATATGGCTCGGTGCTCTTCCTCCAGAAGCTTGCACCTTGTTGGGAAGGTTTATATCTACCCAGGAGAAGTGAAATAGCCCCCCGCCCGTTGTCTCCGGGCAGAGATTTATTGTCCAGCGAGTGGCGCAAGCAAGCGCTATGAATCTAGAGAAGGAAACGGTCCTGTGTGTGAGCCAGGAAGGTCCTGAAAGGTGCATTATTTAGGCACGGCTGTGTGTGAGAGAGAGAATGCTCATTGGTAAAGACCCGGATGAGGTGATCCTTTACCTGCTTCTTGTACAAAAGAAATCGCTGAGGCAAGCTGGCTTCAGGACGTTGTCCAGGAGCTTCCAGCTTCTGCCTCCACTTCCCCTGTGCTCCCTCTGTCTCTGTCCCAGAGGGTTGCTAGAGTCCTGCCCTCACACCCACCTTCCAGACCCCGGGCAGGAGAGAGGAGGAAAGAGCGGCATACTGCCTTTCTCTTAGGGCAGTGGTCGGCAAACTCATTAGTCAACAGAGCCAGATATCAACGGTACGATTGAAATTTCTTTGGAGAGCCACATTTTTTTAAACTTAAACTTCTTCTAATGCCACTTCTTCAAAATAGACTCGCCCAGGCCATGGTATGTTGTGGAAGAGCCACACCCAAGAGGCCAAAGAGTTGCATGTGGCTCGAGAGCCGCAGTTTGCTGACCACTGGGTTAGAGAGACATCTTCAAGGCCTCCACCTGAATGCGGGGAGACTGGTAACTGTTTCCCTTTTCCATTCATTCCTGAGAGAGGTGGGTATTGGGTAGGCAACTCACAACTGCGGCCAGAGAAGGTAGCAAGAAGGATGTGAAAATGATAGAGATGAGTAGGATAAGTGAAAAGGCACAGTCACCCTGCGGCTACACTCAGAGCTGGCACCTCTTCCTCCTCCCACCCTGAGTCCTTTTCCTGGCTAAACATAAGGGTTAGTCCAAGGACAACTTCTTCTAGGGGGCCCTCCCTGACTTGCTCAGCCGTATGGTTGCAAATCCTCCTATGCTCACATAGTTACATTCTACAGTCATAGTACTCACCGGCACAGTGTGGTTGCTGGGGATGCTCAGTGGCCAGGTGTGAAGTCTTCCTTTGCCTTTGCCCTCCCCCCCCCCAGAGGACAGGACAGGCAGGTAGAGGGGGTGTAGGCTCTGTGGGGACAGGTGTGGCAGTGTTTTCTCTGCATGGGGTGTCCAACACCAGCATCGCTCAGAGACGGGAGTGAAGCGTGACAGGTGCGCTGAGGGGCAGAAGGTTTGGAACTCTGCTCATTAAGTGTTGTCAGGAAATAGAGTCAGGATCCAAGGCAGGTCTACATGACTCTTTTCATGTCCTAGAATGTTCTAGAAAGGCTGTAGGAACCGAACTGAACATCCATTTATTGGCCAACATATTTTATAGGAGGCGACCTGGGGACTTCTCTTTAACACACGTTTTTATAATCTTGTCTGAGTCTGACATTTCTCATGGAGTGTAGTTCTGACAGAAAAACATATTTCAAAAACCACAGGCTCTGCTAGCAAAACTATCCCAGAAGAATCCAGAGGTAGCTTCTTTGGTGACATTTTAAAAGGTTTAAAGTGTTGCCTTCACATATGGAGAAATAATTACACAAATATTCCATTAGCGCTGCAATAAATAGTGCAGAGCAATGATTAATTAAAGAGAGAGCTATAATTTATTCACTGCCCATTAACACACACAGTCCCATCTTAACACAAAACAGCACAGACTGAGGGGGTCCCCGGAGGCCATTGCGGGCTGTGCAGCCCCGGGCACAGCCTCCACCTTCAGGGGAAGGAAGGGAGGGAATCCGGAAGAGCCCGAATCTGCCTCAGTCAACTGGGAGGAGGCAGTGAGCTATCCTAGTACCTATTTCTCATCATGTTTGCAATTTATGTTACCTTTAAAAAATATATATATATATATATATATATATATATATATATATATATATATTTGTATTGATTTCAGAGAGAAAGTAGAGAGAGAAAGAAGCATTTATGATGAGAGAGAATCACTGATCAGGTGCCTCCTGCATGACCCACGCTGGGGATCGAGCCTGCCACCAGGGCATGTGCCCTGACTGTGAATCGAACCTTGACCTCCTGGTTCGTAGGTCTAGCCTTCAACCACTAAGACATGCCATCCAGGCACAATTTACATTATTTTTCAGGTCCCCAACTTCCCCATCCACAAAAGGACTAATAATTAATATATCTCAGAATTGTTGTTATGATTAAACTAGAGGCCAGGTGCAGGAAAATTCATGCACTGGATGGGGGTTGTCCTTCAGCCTAGCCTGCCCCCTCTCACAGTTCAGGAGCCCTCAGGGGCAAGAGGGACCTGGAGATCAGGGGAAGGCAATGCCCCATCACACCTCTGCTGCTGCCACTGCCAGCAGTGCAAGCCTCAGCCGGCCCTGGTTACCTGAGCCTTGGGTGGCCCTGGGTAGCTGGGAGGCTGAAGGGACTGGGGGATTCAAGCAGTCAATTAGCATATTCTTTGAGGGCATAGCAGCAATTAGCATATTACCTCCTTATTGGCTGTGGGTGCTGCCATCTTTGAGGGTGGGGCAGTCAATTAGCATATTCCCTCCTTGTTGGCTGTGGGTGCTTCCATCTTTGCAATGGCATGAGGGTCAATTAGCATATTCCCCTCTTTTATCAGATAGGATAAGTCAGTAGATGGATCTAGAACAATTCTTTTTGTCTTTCTTCCTTCCAAGAGATAAAGGAAAGCAGTTCAGATGAGTTTTAAAGTAGGATTGAGTCTGATGTTTGGGAAAGTTGTTTCAGACAATTGGAAGCATTTGTGCCTGAAGGGCTACTATACTGTGTTTTCTGCTTTTGTCCTTCGGTCTCCCTCTCTTTCTTGCATTCTCTTTCTTTGCCATCTCTTTTCTTTCCTCCCCCATGTCTCCCTCCCTCCCCCCTCCCTCCCTCCATGCCTCCCTCCCTCCTGTCAAGAGCTATAACAGAGCTTAACCAGAGAGAAAGTGAATGGGATGTTTTGGCCACCCTCTGAAGTCTTCAAAGTTAGATGTTTAAACACAAATGGTACCGCACGCTCTTGTTTTTCTCCCACTTCTCTCCTGCTCCTTCTCCGTGTGTTTTGCTGACTCTTTCTTTCCCCTTTAACACCTTGGTGCCCAGGTGCTGCAGGGCCCTTCTTGGTCCTCTTTTTCCTGGATCTGCACCCCTTTCTCGACCTCCATCATGACACCAAATGTACCCACGTGCGGGCAACACTCCAGTCCCTGTCTGCAGCCTGGACCTTTCCCGCAGCTCCAAACTGTTCAGCTCTAGGCCTATTGACACCTCACTTGGATGTCCCCCATGACCTCCTTGTCTTTTTCCCAGGTTTGTGAAGCCCAGCTGTGGCCTCCGCAAACCTCCAGTGGCCCAGGCCTAGAACCCTGGATTTATCTCTTATTCTTTTCCAATCTGTGAGCAAAGTCCTTCTAGCTCTCCCTTGGGGATATGATCACAGGCTTCCAACCTCTCACCTTTGACACTGGTACAGTGTGGTCAGAGCCAGCATCAGCCCTGAGCCCATTTGAGCTCTCTCAACTCCTTCCCTCTCACCCACCCCCATCCCAAAATTCCTAGAGTACACAAGCCCACTCTTTTCTTCCCTAGTCCCTGTAAGAATTCTGTTTATTTAATGAAATCCAACAAATGCTGCTTCTAATTGCTCTACTTTTTTTTGAAGTGGAAGAGTTGACCATTCTTTATGTCACTCTTTTATTTACTCAGACTTTTTGGTGGCCCTGGCCAGGTGGCTCAGTTGGTTAGCGTGTCATGCTGATACTCATGTGTGGGATATAGAGCTGAGAGTAACAAAAGAACAAACAAGAAAAACACACAAAACCTCACAGACACAGACAGTAGTGTGGTGGGTATTAGAGGGAAGGGGTTGGGGGGCAGTCCTGGGTAAGGGGGACCCAATATATGGCGATGGAAGATGATCTGACTTTGGGGTAGGCACACAACGCAGGGTGCAGAAGATGTGTCATGGATAGGCCCACTTGTGCCTGCAGCCCCTGCTCTTCTACCTCTTGGCTAAGTCCAGGCAGTTCTTCCCCCAGAGAGCCACAGGGATCACTCCTCAATGGGAGCTTCTCAGACTACCTTACTCAAAGTTTCAAGGAGACCTCACCCTGTCCTCTGGGTCCCTTTTATTCTACCCCTCTTTCATTATTTTTTCTTAGCTTATAACAAAAAAATATAAGGAGGCAGTGAGCTATCCTAGTATCTATTTCTCATCATGTTTGCAATTTATGTTACTTTTAAAAAATATATCTATATATATTTGTATTGATTTCAGAGGGGAAGGTAGAGAGAGATAGAAGCATCAACGATGAGAGAGAATCACTGATCGGCTGCCTCCTGCATGACCCACACTGGGGATCGAGCCCACCACAGTTTCCTTATATTTTTTGTTTTTGCTTATTTGTCAGTTTTCTAGCCCCAAATGAAAACACCAGGAGGGTCCAAAGCCTATGTTTTTAACCAATAAACGTGTAAGTGGGGTACATTGCACAGCAGTTTTCATCTAGGTGGACTAAAACACATTAGAGTGCTCAGAGGAGAGTCAGAAAATCAGGTTTGTTGTTTGGGGTCCGTGGCCATGTGCACTCTAGTGCAGACCACCCTGCTGCCCACGGGCATCGACATCAGAACTTGGTGCCTTCATCACGTGGACAGGTGGTGTGGAAGCCCCCGGGAGAGCCTCTACCACTGCTGCCTCCAAAGGCTGGATGGCTCTGCTGTCGCCCTTCACAGCCTGGAAGCCACAGGGTGCAGTTTTTGCTCATGCCACTCTCTCCCGAAGGACAGTGTCGGGCAGGTGCCATGGACTGAAGGAGCCTACGTCACAGGTCCAGTAGGTTGGAAAGTGAATTTCTGTCTCCTGTCTTGGAAAATATGGACTCCTAGGTGGGGAATTCCCTGAGCGTCGGAGACCTTCAGAGGTGCTCAGGGCCCGACCGCCAACAGCAATGGGATCACCAGAGTGTGAGCTCTTTGGAGAAAGATACCGTGTCCTCTTCAAACATCATAGGGCTGGTTTGACATCAGGAAGAACCGGGATGAATCCCCACTGCTCAGCTGCTCAGCTTCCTGTGACTTTGCGTACAGTTTAACCTGCATCTCAGTTTCCACATCTGTAAAAGGAGAAAAACAGTGTCTAGCTTGTAGTTATTTTCGTGTGTGAGAATCATGATTCAAGTGTCTAGAGCACAGAGCCTGCCTGCAAATGACAGTGCTTCCCTCGTTATGTTTACAACCCCGTTCTCAAGAATGGTGCCTGCTGCAAAGCATCCAATTATTTTTTATTGTTTATTCCCGTCCCTCTACCCCCCCCCTCTTCGGCAAACATCAGCTTGTTCCTTGTATCTATAAGTCTGTTTGTTTTTTAATCTATTTTATTGATTTTTTTTACAGAGAGGAAGGGAGAGGGATAGAAAGTTAGAAACATCGACGAGAGAGAAACATCGATTCAGCTGCCTCCTGCACACCCCCCACTGGGGATGTGCCCGCAACCAAGGTACATGCCCTTGACCAAAATCAAAGACCAACACTCTATCCAGTGAGCCAAACCAGTTAGGGCTGTTTTTTTTTTTTTTTTTGCTTTGTTTTGTTTTTAGATTCCACATATAAGTGAAATCAAAGAGTATTTGCCTTTCTCTGTCTGACTTGTTTTTCTTGACATAATGCCCCTTAGGTCCACTCTGTTGCTGCAAATGGCAAAGTGTTCACATTTTTCAGCTGTGGGAATGTTGGAGGAAGTCATGGTGTTTGCCTTCAAGAAAAATATGACCGTGGGTAGGTGACATGTGAACCCGCAAATACCCAAACCTGAGGTGGGACAACTCCGATCCCCTGGAGATGGGAGGGGAAGGTCTGTGGGCGCTAAGGTACCGCTGCCTCCTTTTATCAGCAGAAACAAGGGGTGACCTCAGCCTGTACTTCACCCTGACTCTTCTCCTGTGCGTGGCACTCAGGGTGGACTTGGTCAAGGGCAGCTCTCCGCAGTCACTCTTCCGAATTCAGCTGCACAGCACTAATGTTTCCTGATGGCAGGCCCCTCAGATGGTCTGGGATCACGTTGACAGCTAACTCTGCGGTGGGCCAGCATTGCTTTGCGGGAGGAACATCAGAAGACTGGTCAACACGAGAGAGCCTTCTCTACATCATAGGCAGGTGACAGATAGTACTGCTTGGGGGCCCTCCAATCTCAAACAGGGGCACAATGGGGTTCAACCAGGTCTGCATTAGACTTCTTGCAGGTACCCCAGGCTGCTTCCTGCAGGCGGCCTCCAGGCCCCCCTGTGAGGCAGTGAGGAGCCTGTTGCAGGGGGCACAGTGGGGAGACTGCAGTCCTCAGCCCGGGCATGCGGCAGGCGCACATGGGCCGAGCCCTCATGGGCAAGTGCAACGTTCAGCTGGCTCTACTTTCAGCGGTTCCGTTGGGCTTGCAGTCCATTGGGACTTCATGAACCAGTGACAGCCACCCCTCAGACTTGCTGGTATCCGGGTTTGTTAGGAGAAACCACTGCTCCGGGGGCCTTGCCACGGAGTCTGCTGTTGACTGTTGATGCCGTAACTCCCTCAGTGTCTCCCAAGCGAAATTCCACTGGAGAAATTCTTTCAGAGTGGAAAGTACTAACGATCACAACAGTGCAGTGATCGGCAAACTCATTCGCCAACAGAGCCAAATATCAACAGGACAACGATTGAAATTTCTTTCCAGAGCCAAATTTTTAAAACTTGAACTTCTTCTAACGCCACTTCTTCAAATTAGACTTGCCCAGGCCTTGGTATTTTATGGAAGAGCCACACCCAAGGGGCCAAAGAGCCGCATGTGGCTCGCGAGCTGCAGTTTGCTGACCATGGCTCTAGTGGAATGGGTATGTTACCATTTTTTTTTCCAATCATGAGAATAATTAAACTTTCTTATTGCCCTGGCTGCTAGGAAGCTCAGAGTCAACTCTAACGGGTACTTCTAGCCACTGAATTAACCCTTTGCTCCTAAATGGAGAAGAGGTGACACCTGAAGTTACCCAGAGAGCCGAGTTTGGACAGCACAGGGCTTTTAGAAGCAAGTCAGCCAAAAATGAAGCTTAATAACATGTCCGCACACAGACCACTCCAGCCTTCTGAAGAGACCAAAGAAGTCTCCCAAGTTCATATTCGGGCCCCTCACGCGACTGACTGTGCAGCTGTTCATGGCACAGATGCACTGTGTGCAGGTGAAGGAGGCAGGGGCCACCAAGTCATCTGCCGTGGTCTGGGGCCTGCTCCTGCCCAGGGAACGAGGCTCCTTTCCTCACCAGCAGCAAGTGGCAGAGAGGGCTGGCCCCCGCTGCCCGATCTGCAACCTCACCTGCGTGTCTGCACCCCATTTCAGCGCTCTCTTCTCCTATCACCTCCCCAGGACTGCGGAGCTGGCCCTTCTCCGGGCCTTCTGGGCTTCCCCTGGGGGCAGAGGCCGGCTACCCTCTGCTGTAGTGGACTTGGGGCAAACCAGAGCTCTGCCTGAGGAAAATCTCCACCTTTCTTCCCCACCCCCTCCGCCCCCAGGCTTCCGTATGGAGGCCAAGACTGGAACTAAGAGAGCTATCAAAAGCGATGAAGAAGTGTTAGTCAGAACTTTTGACTGACTGGTGCCTGCAGGTTCCCTCTCCGTGCCAGATGTACAGCTTTTTGCTGAATGTAGTTACATATGTGTCCTTTGCATAAAGCCTCCCTGGCTAAACCTCAATGCCTGACTGTTATATATTCTGAATCAAAGTGAAACATCTCAGCATTTGCAAAAACTCAAGATTTATCAACATATTGAGCTTTTACTAAGTCATGAATTCTTGATTTGTATTCACAGTGCTTTTCCATATTCATGGCCCTCTTTAGCCAAAGATCTTCAATATTCATTTACTATCGAGTGGTAAGTATATATTATTCAACTCCGCTTACCAACGGGTAAACTGATGCCCAACCGCAGGCCTGATCAGAGAAGCCGCATAAAGAGAAAAGATGCTCTTAGTCCCACTGAGAGCAACAGCTGCCTCCCCCCAGAAACAAGGCCCACAGCCCTCTTGGGGCGCTCACCTCTCCGGCATCGGGCACCTTTTTCTCCTGTGTCTATAGAATGTCTTGGATAGAGTTTTCTCTCAGAGTCCATGAGGCAGGAGAGTAGCCCAGGAGAATGAAAAATTGCCTTTTTTTTTTCCTCCCAAACTGCTTCGAATTCAGGTTAATTGACCAGATTAGCTCTGCCTAAATTTGGAGAACAGGTAAAGAGAATCATTCATTTGCTTCAATAACTAATTAATGGCATTGATTGGGCTGGACGGATCCTGTCTCTCCCAATTTTATTAGAAAGACAGAGGTCAATTTCCTTAATGCCTCCCTTTAATACGATCTATTCCTTTAGTTTCTAAAGAGTTTATCGAGGATTCTAACAACATATTTATCAGGTGCTGATGGAAGGGGAGTTTGAAAGTAAGAATGTTATTTCTGGCCGGAATTAGATGACTATGAAAGAAGAAATCAGAGTGACCCCAGGAGAGTGACCAGCCGCTGCCACACATTATGAAGGACTGTCCAGACTTATGGCCATTTTTGAAACTCGACAAGTAATGGATTAAACACGTTTCTGTATGGAGATTTTATTTTTTTAAGAATTTTTTAAAAAAACACAAATGTGATATTGACAGGAAGGCTATCTTTCAAGATTAATTATTGGGGAAAGTGACCTTCGACTCCCCAACGTGTTAACTTCAAAGCTGGTGGTCAAAAGGTTCGTTCTCTATTTACTTCCCCCCAAACAGATTGCCGTCAGTGTAAGTGTGCAGGATTTTAACGACACAAATGTCTGTTTTTATAAAAACGGGTCGCCCTTCATGGGGCGAGAGGACGACGCAGAGCGCTTTGTTGGTTTCCACGCACAGGAAGCACACGATGCAAGTGGAGCTCACAATCCTCTGGAAGAAACTCTGCGGCAGCATTTTAGGGAATGAGGGCAATGCTCGACAGCCCTGGTGGCCAGGGCGCTGGCCCCTCACACGTGTGTGGAGTTGCCAGATTTAGCAAAACAAAAACAAAACGAAATTTAAGAAAGCAGGACACCTCGTTACATTTGAATTTCAGAGAATTTCAGAGAATTCTGAATGTCCCAGGCGATATTTGGCTTTATAGGTGTTATCAAGTATTATTGTTGTGGACTATGATTATTAGTTCACTTTATTTGTGTGTGACTGAAAAGGAATCTAGCTACATAAAAGGCTAATATGCAAAGTGTTTTCTCAGGAGTTTGATGGGGAGATTGGGAGTTTGCTCCCTATGATGTGCGCTGACCACCAGGAAGGACCTGGTCAGTGGCTGGCAGCGGGGGAAGGGAGGCCCCTGCCAGCAGCCAGAAGGCCCCATTCAGTCCTGATTGCCGGCCAGGCCTAGGGACCCTACCTGTGTATGAATTTCATGCACGGGGCCTCTAGTCTAAGCTAAAAAGTGTCAAAGGCAGCAAAATATGGTTCTTTATGGTGATAATGGAAAACTGTAAAAGCCAATATATAGAATGGGTCTTATTTTCTTCTGTTGGCTTCCACTCTTTAGGGGCCAAAACCATGGCCAGAGACCAAGATGCATCTTTACCTTCTTTTCTTCTGCACTCGGCTAACACCTTGCATTTCCAGGATGCCTCAACTATGCAACAGGTACATCTCCTGAAAATCAGCTTTAAGTCAGGATTACCAAAAACAAACAGCTCAGGATTTACTCTTTGTTTAAAGGAATATGGAGAAGAGAAAATATGTATACATGTGCACACAAACATACATATACAATGACACGTTATCTTATAGAGCAAATCATCCACCTCATCATTTGAAATATTTCTGACATGCAGATTTCATTTCTTTGAAGGATGGTGTTTCCATGATGGCTGGACATGGAAAATGCACAGCGTTTAACTATAGGAGGTTAACGAAGGGCCTGCTTAAGGAGGTGTTTAGCGCGAAAGGAACCCAGAAGGGGTGTTGGGTGTTAGGGTCTTTCCGCAGTGGCAAAGGTTCAAGTGTGGCTGATACTCATATCACACACAACACAACTTTAGGGCAAAATTCTTGTCTGTGTTCCATAGAATAGGTTGAGTCCTTCATTCAACTCTAGACATGAAATATACATTTGTGGGAAAGCCAGGGAGGCCTCCCTCTAATGGCGAGCTCGCTGAATCTCTGTACCCACAGATTTTTATTTGCTGGAAAACACACAGGCCCTTTAGGAATGCAAACAGGTAAAGTTTGGTAAACAGGAGAAGATGACCAGGTTAGGGGCAATGCCTACAGCTGTTCCAGCAGCAGGTAATGATGTAGGCAGATTTTCAGCCCCCGCTGAAGCCCCAAGGCCCATCAGCCTCCTGATGAACTTCTTGCATCTTTATGACCTGCTGGGATTTGCTCCCAGCACTTGGGCACCTGAGGTGTTAGCAACAGTGGAAGCTATTACCCCTGAAGGTCTGAAGGGACCAGGAAGTAGAAGGGTAAGGGGGGCTGCGGGACAGGATCTGTGACCTCAGAATATTGAAGTCCTTCGGAACCATGGCAAAGCAGGATATAAAACTCACCCCATCTCTTTCCAACATGTTTCCGTATCTTGTCATTTCCTTCACTTGTCCCAAACCAATCGGAAGCCAGAGGGCACAGGGTCCTAGGCCCATGGTCGACAAACTCATTAGTCAACAGAACCAAATACCAACAGACTAACGATTGAAATTTCTTTTGAGAGCCAAATTTTTTAAACTTAAACTTCTTCTAACGCCACTTCTTCAACATAGACTCGCCCAGGCCGTGGTATTTTTTGGAAGAGCCACACTCAAGGGGCCAAACAGCCACATGTGGCTCACGAGCTGCAGTTTGCTGACCACTGACCTAGGCAATGAGAGAGGTCAGCCTAGGCACAGAGCAGGGAAGGGAGGGAAAGGGACAAAATTGAGGGGCACCCGGGGAATAACCAGCATAGAGGGTGCACGTGTGTTATCTTTCTTCAAAAACTCAAGTCACCTGGTCATGCACATTATGGAAATCAATAAACTAACTTCCTGTTCTTGTGTG